>PVJD01000051.1:600000-815518 GCA_004026545.1 Mormoops blainvillei
ATACAGAAGGTCCACAAGTATATGAAAGGATACTCCACATCACTAGCCATCAGAGAGATGTAAATTAAAGTCACAATGAGACATCATTGCACACCAGTCAGAATGTCCATCATAAACAAATCAACAGGTAAGAAGTGCTGGTGAGGTTGTGGAGAAAAGGGAACCCTAGTACATCTTCAGTAGGAATTAAGACTGGTGAAGCCACTGTGGAAAACAATATGGTATTTCCTAAAAAAAACTGATGATGGAACTGCCTTTTGATCCAGCTATCCACTGCTGGGATTAGAGCCTAAGAATCATGAATCACCATGTCAAAAGAGCCTATGTACCCCAATGTTCATAGCAGTGTTATTTACAAATGCCATGTGCTGGAAACAGCCTAAGTGCCCATAATAAATGAGTGGATAAAAAAACTGTTGGAATACTATGCAGCAGAAAGAAAGAAGGAACTCCAATCTTTCACAACAGCATGGATGGACTGGAGAGCATTATGCTAAGTGAAATAAACCAGGCAGTGAAAGACAAATACCATATGACCTCATCTATAAGCAGTGTAGAGGGAAATCAAGGATGAGACGCCAAAGATGAAATGCCATTTGCCCTAATGCTGTAGATGCTGAAACGTCATTTTGCCCTGACTAATGCTATAAGTGCTTCTTTCCCAAGTCTGTAAACCACTTCGTGCCAAACCTGTGCCATGACTCCCGGGATCCTCCTCAAACCTGTGTCACGCCTCCCAAGACCCTCCCCTTTTGGCCCAACATAAAAGGAATGTGGAGATATTGTTCTGGGCCCAAGCTTTGAGAGAGTACTCCACTGGGCCCGCATACGAAAATAAACTTTCCCTTCATTACTCCTGGTGCCACGTAAGTCTTTTCCAGTTTCACTTTCTGCAACTGTTACGGAAAAATGAAACAACCAGACACCGAGGGATTTAGGAGCACGATCTTTATTTACGTGCATGGGCCCAGAGGAGACAAACTCCAAATTCTGAGCCCAGAACAATAGCCCCGCACTCCTGTTATGCTGGGCCAAGTGGGGGAGGGTATTGGGAGGTGTGGTATAGATTTGGCAAGAAAAGGGCTTACAGAGGTGGGAGAGAAGTATTTACAGCATTAGTCAGGGCAATTAGCATTTCATCTTTGGTATCAGCCTTGATTCCCTGTACGCAACAGTGGAACCTAATCAACAAAACAAACAAATGAGCAATAAAGAACCAGAGACATGGAAATACAGAACACACTGACAAGGACCAGAGGTGATGTGTGGTGGGAATAACAGGATAAAGAAAGAAAAGTGTCAAGTCAAGCTACATATACAAGGGACCCATAGACAAGGACAATGGTGCAGAGAATGTCTTTGGGATTGGGGGTTGGACAGGGCAGGGGAGAGCGATGGGTGGAAATAGGGACAACTTTAACTAAACAATAAAAATACATTGCAACACATAATCACACACACAAAAAAAGTGAAATCCATCTGCACTGCTGCTTCCTGAGACTCAACAGTTTGCCAAAACTAAGTGGCTGGGTTGGTGAAGTATCATGTTTTCTGTGGGCTATATTTTAAAACTAGTTTCTTTTTCTTCCCTATTAGCTTGGACAGAAAGTGTCAAGGTCTAAAAGGGGGGAATCCTAAAATATTCTCCTCAGTACAAGCTAAGTGTAGTGGGCAAAAGTACTTTAGACAGGTGTGGCACACCTTGCACACCTTCCTCCAGAGAAGCCTCTCCTTTTCTTTTGTGAGACATTGAAGAATTAGTCCCTGCCATTGTCATTTAGTGGTTATGGTTTTGATTATGCCATATAACCCTGTTGACAAATGTGTTCCCCCAGAATACAAGAAGGATGCCAAATTGTCCAGCAGTGCCAGCCCTTGGACATCTAACCTTCCCCTCTATAAGGACAACCAACCGACCTGGACTCTTCAAGGTCCTTCCCCATGTGTGAAATCCACCCTGTGCACCACACTCCCACTTTTCTAGGGATCTCTGGATCCAGGGATAGGTAGGACTATGGCCATGGCCACCAGGAAGTAGATCCAGAAGATTAGAAGACCATCACCCATTGTCCTTTATAAGATTATAAAGTCTCCAGTCTAAAAAGGGGGAATGGAAATGGAATACAAAGCAAGGGGGCCCCAATATAGAGCATAAAGCCCTAGTCCGTGGTGGTGTTATGTGGAAAGGAGAGTGGACAATACAACTTTTAAGATACTTTGCATAACTGTGGCAAGTCTTTCCTGAAGGGTAATTGTGCTCCACCCAGTAAAAGTTCTGTGACCTTCATAATTTATAGTACTGGGTATGAGGTTACATAGGAAGCTCCAGGTCAGGATTTAAAATAAGAATGGTCTAAGGTGAGAGCTAAACCCTCTTGCTCATGCACCCAACTGAGACACTTACCAGCCTTCTGAAGAACTGAGTGATCGGCCAATGAAATCCCAGCTTATCTGAAGTTTGAAAACCAAAGATTGCAGAGGATGTTAGATAACACACAGTAAGGGGGTTTTGTAGGCCATCAGGAAGGTCCCCATGTCCTGTGCCACAGATGCACCTGTGGTGGTCCCCAGCCCTGCACCAGGGACTGTTACTGCCTCAGGAGCTTTGGAGGAGAGCTGGCTCAGGGTTTGTAATTTACCAACTCCCTCCTTCCCTCCCAGAGCAGGGAAATCACAGACCTGCACCAGTACAGACCTGGTTGCTTGGCAGTGGGAGACAAAGAGCAGGCAGCATATCAGCGCTGAGGCAGTAGCCACCAGCCGGGATAACGCTAGAGAAAATGGGGAGTTGGGCAACACTGGGAGATGGGAAAAGAGAAGGGCCATGATGACCTGTGACCCAAATAGTCCCAGGACTGGTCAGAGAGTTGGGATGAGTGAAGAGCTCAGTGACTGTTAGGAAAGGCCATGTGCAGCCAAAGGGAATTCACTCAAACAAAGGCTCTCAGCCACTGTGCAAGTGTTACTGAATGTGGACCCATTGTGGGGGGGCTCCGATACAGTTAGTGAAACAACACCCCACCTTTCCTGGGGTCCCTGTATTCTAGGTTCTTTGCCTGCCACCCTTAGAAATGACGGCTCTCAATGTCAGAGTTTGGCGAAAAGGAAATAAATTATTTATTCAAAAGTTATACAGGGTTTTGAATAGTGGCTAAAATGTCACCATGAAATCTCAAAATCCCTTTAAAACACCCACCAACATACACAGCCCTGCCTTTTCCCCCTTTGCCCAGCCAGGTTAGTGAGGCCAGTAAGTCCAGTCAGGAGGAAAAGAACCGAAGCCTGGAGCTTGGCTAGGCAAGCCTCTCCTGGTTTCCAGCTACATCAGCTGTGTCACCATGATCTCCAATTCTTAATCCAAAACCACATGGCACCTTCTCATGCCTCAGTAGCAAGAGCCCTCTCTCCGCTTTCCTTCCCACATGGTCTTCATATTGTTCCTCCCTGGTGTGAGGAGAACCATCACTCAGCTCTTAGGCACAGGCACTGTATAACTCAAGCAAACCTTCCTGGCTAACCTTGTTGATATGCAAAATAACTATCTTTGCATATCAGGTAAGAAGCTATCTTGCCATTATTGACATGCAAAATGACCCTCAATGGCCTTGCTCCATTGCATACCTGAAGCTGGCCTGTTATTGATATGCAAAGTAATTCTGAAAAGCACTGCTCTGTGTCTCCCTTCCTCATTGTGGCCCACATTGTGGTGGTGGAAGGAGAATATCTTATATTATCCTTTGACACCCCACATTCTGGACACCATTACAAATCTCCCTTTGGTGGGGCTCTGTTACACCAGGACCTCTGATGTACCACTGTGGCAGCTGGGACAGAGAAGAAGGAGGTGGAGGGGCATGAATTGCTCCAAATAAGAGTATCCACAGACTGATCAAAGGTGGGTAACAGGGGTCAAAGAGGTAGCTGCCTCCGGAAAGACTTAATTTAATTGGGGAACTAAACTGCCCAAAAAGGACTTTGAGCTACATGCAGTGCCCAAGCCAGGAGAGAGGGATGAAGAGGGGTGCAAGTTGCTCCCACTCAGAGCACCTAATGGACTAATCAAACGGCTGCACACCAAGGTGGATTAAAGGTGCATATGGACAGTGTGGGCCTTGCAGCATTCTGAGGCCTCAGCCACAGGCTGGGAAATGGTGAATATGGCAGCCCACACCCAGCCTCATCCTCAGAGATCCACAGGAATGAAAAAGAAATAGAGCCCTTCTCACCACAGCATCCAGGAAGACCAGCAAAACCCTCTTGGTGGGTTTAAAGTAAGCAGGTTACTTTTTTTTTCCTTGCAGGTGTAAGATGATAAGACCTGGAGCTGTGAAAGGACCAAAGACAGATCCATAGAAACATCAGAAGGCTAATACTAATAACTAAGAAAAAATTTCACTTTGATATCCTTCAGAACTTGCATTTTATTTATTTATTTTTGTTTTCATTTTTTATATGTATTTTAATTTTTATTTTTCTTCTTTACATTTAGTTTTCTGTGCTTTGTTTGTTTTATTTCATTGTTTGGTTTTCCTGTTCTCCCTTTCTGATTACATTTTAATTTTTCTTCTGTCACTGCACCCATATTCCAGTAATACACTACTCTTGGTCTTTTAATTTTTTTTTCTTTTTATTCAGATTATATATTTATTGTCTTATTATTGTTGTTCCAAATCCCACACAGCACCCTTCCTGGGCCTTAACCCATTTTGCTATCTTCCTGAGATTTATTACTGTCGTGGTTAACTTTATTCTCCCTCACACTACCCCAGATTATAGCCCTTACTCTCACTATATCTCACCATCTAACCTTGCATAGATGTTCTGCTTTCAGGAGTCAGCTCACATTCTCCCCACCATTCCCCCCATAAGAGTCTTATCTCTTTTTTGTCTTTGGTAAAAACTGGCTACTTGGGTGAATTATCATGCTTATTGTGGTACTTCTCCAAGCATCTCCTATCTGTTCTCTTCTTGTTAGTACTTTAATTCCCATAGAATATTCTCCCACTGTATTACTCCATTTCACCTTCACCCTTCCCATGATCACATATAAGATAAAGTGGGCACTGTGAATACCAGTATAGTCTCTGGATGAGAGAACCCACCAAGAGAAGAGCCACCAACAGGAAAAGCCCAAGTACAACAAGAGATCCCACACAAACAGAAGAAAGAGCAAACCTAGAGCATCCAGACAAGGAGATCAAAGAGACCACATCAGAGCCCCACAGAACTCCTACCACAGAAATTCACCCTACAAAGATATCTGACAAAACAGAGCATCAGGAATCACAGAAACAAACAAAAAGAGTCACCAAAAATAGGGAGACAAAGAAAAAAATCAGAAAATGAAAGGAATAGAAGACTCCCAACTAAAAGGGCTAAATGAAATGGAAGTAAGCAAACTATCAGATATAGAATTCAAAAGAATGGTGATAAGGATCCTCAAGGAACTCACAGGCAACTACAAGGAACTGACTGACAACTACAAGAGTATGAAAAAGAAAATGGAAACTATAAACAAGAACCAACCTATAAACAAGAAAAGAATACAACATCTGAAATAAACAAATACACTAGAATTCTAGTACACTGTTGATGGGAATGCAGACTGGTACAGCCACTGTGGAAAACAGTATGGAATTTCCTCAGAAAATTAAAAATGGAACTGCCTTTTGACTCAGCAATCCTACTCCTGGGATTATACCCTAAGAATTCTCAAACACCAGTCCAAACAACCTATGCACCCCAATGTTCATAACAGCACAATTTACAATAGCCAAGTGCTGGAAGCAACCTAAGTTCCCATCAGTAAATGAGTGGATCGAAAAATCTGTGGTACATTTACACAGTGAAATACTACTCAGCAGAAAGAAAGAAGGAGCTCATACCATTTGCAACAGCATGGATGGAATTGGAGAACATTATGCTAAGTGAAATAAGCCAGGCTGTGAAAGGTAAATACCATATGATTGACCTATAAGTTGGAACTAATCAATAAAACAAACAAGCAAGAAAAATATGAGAGACATTTAAATAAACAACAAACTAACAGTAACCAGAGAATATGGGGTAGGGGATTACAGGGGGAAACAAGGGAAGGGGACTCAAGGAACATGTATAAAGGACCCTTAGACAAAGCCTAAATGGGTAGGATCAAGGGTGATAAGTGGGGATGGGAGGGGTTGGGGGAGTGGTGGTGGGAAAATAGACAAAACTGTGTTTGAACAACAGTAAAAAATAATAAAAAATAACATAAAATGAAATAAAATAAAAAATGGTGGTTTGATAGAGAAGGAGATTTTCTGCCATGCTGCCAGTAGTGTGGGAGGAGCTATGTCTTCTCCTCTAAGAATTTAACCATGTAGCCTGAGCCAGCCATGAGGGTAGCAGTTATGTGGTTTGACAGGATGAAAAAGGGCTGCTTCTCCCCCACATCTGCCATGAGACCTGCTGTGTAAGCAGGTACCACATGGTTTTGGATTAAGAGCTGGTGTAAAGAAAAGGAGAGCTTCTGGGAAACCTTCTTGGAGAACATGGTGGCACTGCTGATGAAATTGTGTGGACATACCTAATAAGGCAGAGATTAGTGGGAGATGTCTAGAATGCTGAGCTGTGACTGGAAAGGCTGAGCCATGGAAGTCTGCTTTTCTGAAAGGCAGTACACCTGACTGACATATTCTGAAACTGTCTTGGGTTGGCAAATGGAGGCAGGACTATGTGTTCCTGGGTATCATAAAGAGCAGTGTGACTTAACAGCAGAAATTTGTCATTATTATGAATCTGTATAACCTTTAAATAACCTCTTTCTTCTTTCACCAAATTCTTGCATTGGGAGTCATAATTTTGGTGGCAGGTAATCAGACCCCATAGCTGTCCCAGAACAACATATGTGCAGTTCTGCAACAATTCTAGCATGCCCTAATATGTTACTAAATTTAAAGGTATTAGGATAAAATTTAAGCATTAAAAATATTAAGGATGTATTTTAAAGAATTTGTTAGAAATCAATTTATACAATAGAAAAGTGGGACAAAGAACACTCAAAAACTTTGAGGGATGATTTAAAATTAATGATGAATGCATAATGCATGTACATATTTTAAATCAATCTATGAATCAAATAAGTATAAATTAAATTGAGAAACTATTTTCACAAATTATATTGCACCAAAAACTACAAGTTAAACAGAATTGCTAGATAAGGTGCAGTGCATTTCTACCTGTAGAGAAAGTAAATTATTCCAATTAATCAAAAGTGCAAGGTAAAGGGGATTTAATCATAAAACTGTCTGTGTTTCTTCATGGGGGCAGGGACAGAGCATGGGGAGGGGGATGGGGCTTGAACTAAAAAGGATACATAGTAAAAATGAAAAACATTATAGAAACAATAGGATATCAAATCAAATATAAAAAAATTAAATCCATTTACTGTGAAAAATCACCGTAAAATAGCATTGTATGATGATAAATTAGATTGATAAGGACAAGAAAACTGATGACCAAGTCAGAGGTATTGATACACCATATCATTTGTTCTGATTTTAATAATCAAAAAATTATAAGTGGATTAAAGCTTTTTGAAACATAGTAAAATTTAAAAGAGTTTCAATTATTTTAATGTAGAATTTAAAAGAGGATTTTAATCATTTAAATAGAACTTAAAATATGATTTCGGATCCAAGGTGGCAGCAGATTAGGTGGATGTTACACTCATCTCTGCCCATGATCAAACTGGAATTACAAATAAATATAGGGCAATCAACCTGAAAAGCCAAATGAAGGCTGGATGAAGGGAAGTCTTATGATGAATGAGTATAGAAGTGGCCTCATTGAGACTAGTAGGAAGGGTGAAGCCACAAAAAGGCCTGATCCCACTCCCACAGGCAACAGCTGAGAATTTGGAGGGATATCTAAGCTGTAAAGGTTTTCCCTGAGAGGTGTTGGGTCTCAACCCCAAGCCAGGTTTGCCAGCCCAGAAACCCAGAGCCAGAAAGTGGTACCCACATAACATCTGGCTGTGAAAAGCACTGGGAACCCCATCTGCCAGGGAGAAACAAAGGACAGACAGAGACCAGGTGCCCTTTTAAAGAGCCAAAGCACAAAATCTCATTAGTAGTTACTCACTGTGAGCACTGCCAGAGAAAGGGCAGAGTGCAAAGGAGTCACCTCAAGAGATAGTTGGCTTTCTTTTCTCTGGAAAGAGACCTGAACAGATAGCTGCCACCATACTTATGCAGAGTCACTCACTTACACTGAAATTTGAGGGCAACCAAGTCTGGGCCCATGCTGTGTGTCACCATTCAGCTAAAGAGCAGAGACAGGAGTTGGATTATAATTGCACACTTATTAATATCAGAGGCCAGAAATTTGAGAAGGTGGCAGGTAAGAATCCTTGAGTTTTCAAAAGCAAGTTTAAATAGGGAAAATTTGGAATTTTGGGAGGGGATAATTCCTACGAGAAGTGCAGATGTGTTGTTTCTCTTGGGAGGGGGAGAAGAAAGGGCAGGCAACTGATTGATGTTTCTTTGTCACATCAACGTTTCTCTCTCTTTCTCTCCCTTTCTCTCTTTCAATAAAAACGTAACCTTGGGTGAGCATTAAAAAACATGAACAAAGGACCTGAATTGACACTTTTCCAAAGAGGACATGCAGAAGACCAATAGGTATAAAAAGATGCTCAACATCAGAGAAATGTAAACTATAATAAAAAAAGAAATATTACCTCTCACTTGTCAGAATGACTATCATCAACAAATTAACTACTGGTAAGGATGTAGAGAAAAGGGAACACTTGTGCACTCTTGGTGGGAATGTAGATTTGTGCAGGCACTGTGAAAAACAATACACAGTTACCTCAAAAAATTAAAAATAGAACTGAATATGATCCAGTAATTCCACTTCTGGGAATCCAAAGAAACTCAAAACACTAATTTGAAAGAATATATTCACCCCTGTGTTCATTGCAGTATTATTTGCCATAGTCAAGATTTGGAAACAGAACAAGTGCCCATCAATAGATGAGTGGATTAAAAAAAAAGCAGTGGTACATTTAACAATGAAATACTAATCAGCCATAAAAATGAGACAATTTTACCTTTTGGGGCAACATGGATGGAACTGGAGAGTATTATGCTAGTGAAATAAGCCAGTTAGAAAAAGACAAATACCATGTGATCTCACTAATATATAGGATCTAATGGAAAAACACACTGATAAACAAAATCGAAGCAGAGGTATGGATACATGGAAAAGACAGACAACCATCAGAGGGGTGAGGGGAGTTGAGACTAGATGAAAAAAGTGAAGGGATTAGTGAATGCATATATATATATATATATACATTTTTTGTGTATACAGAGACACACATACACATGGCACAGTCAATGGCTGAGATTTAATTGTAAATGGCATGCACAAATAACTTTCTTCCCCTGAGAAGCAGCATTTACATGTAGAAGTCATGCTGGAACTCTTTCTTTAGCTCCACATGTTTTTGTTTTGCCTGAAAGGAACCAGAAATGAACTCTTCCTAACTGGGATCTATGAGCAGATCAATCAAGCCCTTTAGGTCTACAGAATCCCAGGTATAGTGGTTAACATGCAACCCATAATAATTTATCTAAATGAAGGGATATGGATATCATAGAAGTAAAAATACCCCCTTAAAAAGAAAACTTTACTGGGAATAAAATAAAATTGCAGAAATTCTTAAAATTAATATTAATTTGGCAATGCCAGTATCGCTTTAAAAACCCCATTTTGCCAATCAAAAAGGCTTAATGTGGTGAATATTGATTTGTACAGGATCTTAGTGCCATAAATAATATTGCCCAGGACATTTATCCTATGATTCCCAACCCTTTGCTTTGTTGACCATGGTGCCCAGGGATAGCAAATGGTTTTCAGTCCTAAACGTGAAGGTTGCTTCTTTTTGCATACTGATAGATGAACAAGCTCAACTATCATTTTTCTTTAAATGGCAGGACCCAGAAACTAAAGTGGTGCTCCAATACTGTTGGTCTGTGTTGCTACAAGAACTTAAGAATTCTCTGACCACATTTGGGGAAATATTAGCAAAAGTTTTAAGGGATACTCGGTTGAAATCAGGAATTCTTTTACAATATGTAGATATCCCATCCTCATATATACACATGAGGGAACCTATTGTGGAAGGGATGCTTTAATGGGTCTCATTAGACCACATTTGAAAAGACTTAATTTACAAAAGACCATTCAAAAAATTATGCAAACCTGTCACATATGTGCCAAAAACAATTCTAAGACCAAAAATGCCCACACAGGAAAGGGAGTACAATATAAAGGGATATACCCATTTGAAGACTGGCAATTTGACTTTACACAGGTACCTAAAATAGGAAGCTTTAAATTTATATTAGGTTTTCTGGACACTTTTTCTGGGTGGGTAGAGGCATAACCCATTAGAACTGAGAAGATAAATGAGGTAGCAAAACTTCTATTCAAAGAAATAATTCCTAGGTTTGAACTTTCTTACAGCATTCAAAGAAAAGATGGGCCATCATTCACTTCAGAAATCTCCCAGAAGTTATGAGACACTATATGCAGTATAAAGTGCATGCATCTTGGAGACCCAAATCTACAAGGAAGACTGAGAAAACAAACCACAAAATTTTTAAAAAGGCTCTGGCATAAGTATGCCAAGAAACATATTTGAAATGAGACAAGACATTCCCTCTTGTCTTGTTCCAACTAAGGTTAGCACCCCAAGCAGCCCTAAATTAAGTCCTCTTGAAATAATTTGTGGGAGACCCTTCCAGTTTTCTCTTTTAGAAACACCCCCTTTAGATTTAGAACATGAATCAAAAATCAAACAATATGTACAACACCTAGGACAAACACTAACAACTTTGCACAATTTTTGTTCATTGAAGGTTCATCTATCCATCTGACAAGCCCTTATACTCATTCCAGATAGAGGAACCAAGTCTTACTAAAGACATGGAAGACTCCATATTCTGAAGAGCAGTTAGCCAAGCAATGAGCTAGTCCCTATGATATTCTACTGACAGTACACTCTTTCCTAAAGCTAATGGGAATTAAGCCTTGGATCCACTACACAGGGATAAATTGGGCATTGCCTGAGGAGAACTCAGATCTTGCTGTTGCTATTGATACTGCAAGGGAAAGCTGGACTTGCACTCCTGAAGGATATTTAAAGTTCTTTTGTCAGAAAGGGACAGTGTCTCCCAAAGCTAAGTGACAATGTTACTTTTTATTTTATTCTGCATTTCCCAGACAGTGGTTTCCTTGACAAATTTATCCTGATGTTGGATATTCCACAAAATGCCCTGCAAAGGATTAGGTCATGTGGATCTTTTAGTCTCTCCAGTTTCTGATTTCACTACAATTCCATCTGCACTACTAGTTATATCCCTCACTAAATACTTGTTTATTTGTCTGCACAATCAGTCTTACTTTGAATCCCATGTGCAACACCATCTCTTGAAACATGAAGAAATTTACCAGGATTGTTCCGTGGTGCCATCCTGTAGACAGCAGGTATGCTGCCTCCAAAGGCAGCACTTCTTCTCCATCATGTAAGGACATCCCTCCGTTACTGATCTCCATCTTCTTATAATAGATAGTAAGAATCTCTGGACCGGAGGACAGCAGGAAGAAACTACAGAAGATGAGATCTTCATCCATTTACCTTTATAATTTTCCAGATTTTAGAAGGGGGGAATTGTTACCACAGTACAGTCAGTTGGAAGAATGGGGGTCTTCCCCATTAGCTAAGATGGTAGCAGGGATAAGTTCTTACACTGAGCATACAGAAAGCTAGAGAGATAGGGCCTGAGCACACCAAAAGCTAGAAATATAATTGGATACGAAAAAAGCACTTCCTCCCTATCCTTATAAGACTTGCTGGATTGAATCAGAAGGAAAGATGGTTTCTGAGATGGGAGTTCACCATTTTCCCAGGTCATATGAAGTCTGAATAAACCTATTTCCTTTTGCACTATCACACTGCCTCACAAGTTTGGCTTTTGTTGCAGCAGGCAGCTGAATCTCCATTTGTTTGGTTACTGTTCTTGATATCTTAATGATTGAGTCAAATTCTAATTCCATGCTATGGGGAAGTTCAAGCCTGCTCAAGAGTTTTTCACATTTCTTTCTTTACTTTTTAAGAATATTTTTTATTTATTTACTTATTTATTTGTTTACTTATTTACTTATTTATTTTTTAGAGATAGAGTAAGGGAGGGTGACAGAGAGGAAGAGAAAAATTGATGTGTGACAGAAACATCGACTGGTTGCCTCTCACATGTGCCCCAACTGGGGACCAGCCTGCAACCCAAGCATGTGCTCTGACCAGTAATTGAGTTGGTGACCCTTCATTCCATGGGACTATGTTCAACCAACTAAGCCACATTAATGTGCACAAGAGACTTTCAAATTTCTAATATTGTTATATCCTCATGGTCATCTATACACATGACCGACTGTTTCCACATGTTTTTGTAATGCACTGTATTTACACAGATGTGCTGCTCTTGTTCAGATACTCAAAGGGGAAAAAGGAAAAGGCAAAAACTACTCTCAAAAGTATTTCTGCTTGTTTGGATGTGTTGGTCCTAAGGACTGGAGATGACATTGCACATACTTCCCGAATCTTCATTTAACAATATTATTGTAAAGATTTTTTTTCATCATTCTGCCACTTGATCTTTTTCCCATCTCCCTAACTTTTCTCTTTCTTCTATACATCACCTCCTCTTACCAGATAGCCTTGGAAAACAAAATAGTTTTTCTACTCACTTTTATGGATAGTAATTTAGCTTTCCCCTAACTCCTACTTACAAATTTCTTCCTTCATTTTCATTGCTATTTTAGAGAGAGAGAGAGAAAGGAAGGGAGGGAGAAGGCAAGGGAGGGAAACATTTATGTGAGAGAAAAACATCTAGTGGTTGCCTTTTATAGGGTCCCCAACATGGGGCTGAACAAAGAACCCAAAATTGTGCCTTGATGAGGAATCAAATCTATGAATTTTTGGTTTGTTGGACCAAAACACACTGAGCTTAGCCCCAATGAGGACCTAGCCCCAAATTTTCTTACACAAATTCTTCAGCCCAGTAGAAAAGGGCTACTCTTCTACTCAAGTTATACATATTATAAATAATAAAATTTGTTGTCCTGGTTAGTGTGTCTCAGTTGGCTAGAGCATCATCCTATAAACCAAAAGGTCATGAGCTCCATTCGTTGACAGGACACATGCCCAGGTTTCAAGTTCTATCCCCAGGTGGGGTGCTTATGAGAAACAATGCATCTCTCTTTCTCTCTCTCTGAAACTCAAACAATAATAATAATAATAATAAATTTAAAAAATTATAATAAGAGGATCAGCAATATGGTGGAAGAGTGAATATAAGTCACACTCACCTCCTCCTGGGACAAATCTGGAATTACAACTAAATTATGGAGAAATCACCCAGAACAAAAAAACTGAACAATAGCAAGAGAGAAGACTTATAACCTTGGACAGACAGAACAATCAGTTTCAGCACAACCTGACTGGTAAGGAGTGCAGTGGAGATGCAAGAAGGCTGGCTGGGCATCCACAGGCGGCAGCACCAGAGGGATATTTAAGCGGATGGTTGGATCCCCGTGAGAAGAGTGGGGTCTAAACCTCAAGATAGGATCCCCAGCCTAGAGCACCAGAGCCCAAAATCTACACAGATAACAACCAGCAGCTAAAAGCAGGGCTGCTCTCTGCCAGAAATGGATGGCTGGTGACTGAAAGAGCTGTTTAGAGGACCGACTGACAAATTTTCATTTGCAGCCACTTATCCTGGGTCCCAGCAAAGATGAGGGCAGACTGGGATGAAGATGCATGACAAGACACTGGAGAGAGAGGCTTTGGGGAGAAAACTGAGAGTAGCCACTGGGGTCACAGTGCTCAGTCATCCTTGGTAGAGCAGCAGCTTGAGGAGAAGCAATAGGTCTGAGTCCCAGAGGGACTCTGTTCTGGCCCTGTGGTGCTTAAGCCTGACTGCTGAGGGCAGAGTAACTAGATTAACAACTGAAGGAGATGGCCAAAGACAGTAGATACCTGGAAGTCTCAAACCAACTGCCTAAGGTTAGACTGGGTCAACATCTGACATCACCAGTGATAGGTCCAGAAAGAAAAAACAGCCATAAATACTAGAGGCTACCTAGGCAAAATCCACTGTGGTCTTCTCCATGATTTGTATTATTTTCTTTACTACATAACTTTTTACTTTTCATTTTTTATCCATCAATATTGTGCATAGTAAGTCACTAGATTTTATACTATACTTTATTTCTCTCCTCTTTATAATAGTCTTAACCTCTTTACAACCTTATTAATACTACTACACTTGTTCACAGTGTGATTGCCGGGGTAGTTATTTCTACAGATGTGGGTTTATTTCCTGGGCTTTGTGGTTTTGTTCTGGTAGCACCTGCACAGCAACACACAAGACATGGTAGGCAGAGTGACCCTCAGTCAACCAGCTGGATGGAAGGACCCACCAAAGAATGACCAATCAACAATCAAAAACCAATTACTTCCAGAGAGACAATATAAATGGCATAAAGGGCATCCAAAGGGTATCAAGATCATGAGATCAAGGAGACTGCACCAATGAATCTCACAGGCCTCCTACTATAGAAATCCATACCACAAGGTCAGGAAGTCAAAACAGATCAATTTCAGAAGCAGAAGCAAACAACAAGAGTCTCACAAATAATGGGAAGACAAAGAAACAACACCAAATCAAAAGGACAGGAGGAATCCTCAGAAAGAATGCTAAATGAAGAGGAGGCAAATAACTATCGGCAGTTGAGTTCAAAACAATGGTTATGAGGAAGCTCAATAAGCTCAGTGAGAATTACCAAAAACTAAAGGGAAACCATGAGAAACTTACTACAAACTATATCAGCATGAAAAAGGACATAGAAACTATCAATAAGAGCCAAGAGGAAATGAAGAATACAATTTCTGAATTGAAGAACACAGTAGAAGGGTTCAAAATCAGGCTAGATGAAAGAGGATCAAATCAGTGAGCTGGAGGACAAGGTAGAAAAAATCTCTCAGAAACAGCGAGAAAGGGTAAAAAGACTCAAAAAGAATGAGGAAGGGTTAAGGGAATTGCAGGACAACATGAAATGTAATAATATCCATATAAAGGGACACCACAAGGAGAAGAAGAGGAGCAAGGGATAGAGTAATGATGGAAAACTTCCTTAATTTGAGGAGAGAAAAAGTCACACAAAACCAGGAAGCATAGAGTGTCCCAATCAAGAGGAACCCAAAGAAGACCACTCCAAGATATATCATAATTAATATGCTGAAATCCAAAGATAAAGGGATAATCTTAAAAGCAGCAAAGGAGAAATAAGAAATAACTTACAAGAGAGATCCAGTAAGGCTAGAAGCTGGCTTTTTAACAGAAACACTACAAGTCAGAATGGAATGGCAAGAAATATTCCAAGTAATGAAAAGCAAAGGCATGAAAAAAAGACCACTCTATAGCAGCGAGTGTCTCAATTAAAATGGAAGGCAAAATAAATAATTTTCCAGAGAAAAGAAAGCTAAAAATATACACCTCTACCAGACCAACACTTCGAGGTATGCTAAAGGGTTTGAGTTAAGAAGATGAAGAAAAAGAGTGAGAGAGCAGGGAACACAGGTACAAAGGAAAAAAATGAGTAACTACCTATCAATAATAACCTTATGCAAAATCTTAAAGGATTAAATGCTCCAATCAAAAGACATATGGTGGCTGAATGGATAAGAAAACATGACCATCACACATGCTATCTACAAGAGACCTTCCTCAGAGCAAAATGCCTACGGAGACTGAAAGTAAAGAATTAGAAACATTATTCCAAGCCATTGGGTAGGATAAAAAGCCAGGGTAGGAATACTTATTTCAGATAAAATAGATTTCAAAACCAAGGCCATAGAAGGAGACACAGAAGGTTTCTTCATAATACTCAAAGGAAGATTCCATCAAGAAGACATAAATATTATATATATGTGCCAAATATGAGAGCACCCAATTACATAAAGAAAATCTTGGAGGACTTTAAGAAAGATACGGACAGCAACACACTTAAGTAGAGGATTTTAATGCTCCACTGTCAACAATGGATAAATATGCCAAAAAAAAATCAAATGGATTTAACTGATGTGTGTGTGTGTGTGTGTGTGTGTGTATCTTTTATCCCAAAGAACTAATATACGCAATGCTTTCAATTTCACATGGAACATTTTAAAAGAGAGACCACATGATAAGACACAAAAAAAACCTCAACATATTCAAGGAAATTGATATCATAAGCAAGCATTTTTGTGGACCACAGGGGCTGGAAACTAGAAACTAACCTCAACAAAAAACTCAAAAACACTCAAACTCGTGGAGGCTGAATAGTATGCTATTGAACAATGAATAGATCAATAATGAGATCAAGCAAGAAATCATAAAGTTTCTGGAAACAAATGAAAATAAACACACTACTGTCCAAAACCTATAGGACACAGTGAACATAGTCCTGAGAGGGAAGTTCATAGCACTACGTGTCTACCTAAAAAAAGATAGAAACATTTCAAAAACAAATTAATCCTGCATCTACAAAAAATGGAAAACAACAACAAACAAAGACAGGAGGAAGTAGAAGGAAGGAAATAATAAATGTCTGAGCAAAATTGAATGACAAAGAAACTAAAAGATCAATTCAAAGGATCAATAAAACCAGAGTTTTTTTTAAAAAAGATAAACAAAATTGACACATCTTTAATCAGATTCATCAAGAAAAAAAGGGAGAGGATCCAAAAAAATAGAATCAGAAATGAAAGAGGTGAGATTACACCTGATATCACAGAAATACAAAAGATTTTAAGAAATTACTATGAACAACCATATGCCAAGAAATTTGAAAGCCTGGCTGAGATGAACAAATTTCTAGAAACATATAATCTTCCAATGAAGAAGAATGAAGAAGAAGCAGAAATCCTGACCAGACCAATAATACCTGGTGAAATTGAAGCAGTAATCAAAAAACTCTAGGCACACAAAAACCCCCAGACCAGACTGTTTCACAGGAGAATTTTACAAAACATTTAAGGAAAAACTAATCCCTATCCTTCTCAGACTATTCCAAAAAATCCAAGAGGGAAGACTCCCAGACTCTTATTATGTGACCAACATCATCCTGATCCCAAAACCAGATAAAGACACAAGGAAAGAAAAACACAGGTCAATGTCACTGAAGTAAAAAGACTCTGAAACCCTCAACAGAATATTGGAACACTGTATCCAGCATATATTAAAAATATCATACAACATGAACAAGTTGGATTCATCCCAGACATGCATGGATGATACAATATTCATAAATCAATAAACATAATACATCACATAAACATAAAGAAGACAAAAATCACATGATCATATCAATAGATGTAGAAAAAGCATTTGATAAGGTACACCACCAATTTATGATAAAAAAACACTCAGCAGAGTGGGAGAAAAGTGAGCATAACTCAACATAATAAGGGCTCCATTAAAAAACCTATAGCCAACATCATACTCAGTGGGTAAAAACTAAAAGCTTTCCTGCCAAGAACAGGAATGAGATAAGGACGTCCACTTTCACCACTTCTATTAAAAATAGTGTTGTTATTCCTACCACAGCCATTAGACAAGAAAAAGAAATAAAAGGCATCCACACCCGAAAGGAGAAAATAAAACAGTCATTACTTGTAGATGACATGATAGTGTTCATAGAAACCTTATAGACTCCACCACAAAAACTTCTCTATCTAATAAGTGGATTTGACAAAGCACCAGAAAACAAAGTGAATATTCAGAAATTGAAGGCATTTTTGTATGCCAGCAATGAAATATCAGTATCAGAAATCAGGAAAAAAATCCCATGAGCTATAGCAACAAGAGAAATAAAGTACCCAGGAATAAACTTAACCAAGGAGGTAAAAGACCTGTACTCAGGAAATTACACAACACTGAAGAAAGAAATTAAGGAAGACACAAATAAATGACAACGTAAAGTGTGTTCACAGATTGGAAGAATTAACATCATCAAAATGTCCATACTACCTAAAGCAATTTACAGATTCAATGCGATCCCTATTAAAATATTTCACAAATATAGTACAAACATTTCAAAACTTTATATGGAACCATAAATGACCCCGAATAGCTGCAGAAATTTTGATAAAGAAGAACAAAGAAGGAAGGATCACAATACTTGACATTAAACTATATTACAAGGCCTCTGTAATCAAAATAGTCTGGTACTGGCCTAAGAACAGACACATAGATCAATGAAACAGAATAGACTGACCAGAAATAAACCCATGTCTTTACGGTCAAAAAAATATTTGACAAAGGGGATAGAAGCATGAAATGGAGTAAAAATAGTCTCTTCAACAAACGGTTTTGAGAGATCTGGACAGCTACATGCAAAAAAAAAAAGAAAAGAAAAGAAAAAAGAAAAGAAATTTGTCCACCAATTTACACCACACAAAAAAATAAACTCAAGATGGATAAAAGACTTAAATATATTATGACACCACAAAAGTCCTACAGGAGAACATGGGAAAATATCAAATATTCCATGTAGCAATATTTTCACCCATATGTCTACTAAAGCAGGGGACATAATGGAAAGATTAAACAAATGGGACTTCATCAAAATAAGAACGTTCTGTACAGCTAAAGAAAACATCAGCAAAATGAAAAGGGAACCAACTATATGGGAAAATATATTTGCTAATGATACCTCACACAAAGGTTTGATCTCCAAAATATATAAAGAACTCACATAACTCAATGCTAGGAAGACAAACAATCCAGTTAAAAAATGGGCAAAGGACCTGAACAGACACTTCTCCAAGGAGGACATACAGAGGGCCTAGAGGCACATTAAAGAATGCTCAACATCTCTAGCCATTAGAGAGATGCAAATTAAAACCACAATGAGATACAACTTCACACCAGCCAAAATGGCCATCATAAACAAACCAACAAACAAGTACTGGTGAGACTGTGGAGGGAACCCTAGTACACTGTTAGTGGGAATGCAGACTGGTGCAGCCACTGTGGAAAACAGTTTGGAATTTCCACAAAAAACTAAAAATGGAACTGCCTTTTGACCCAACAGTTCCACTGCTGTGATTATAGCTTGAGAATCCTGAAATACCAATTCAAAAGAACCCATGTACCCCAGTGTTCATAGCAGTACAATTTACAATAGACAAGTGTTGCAAGGAACCTAAGTGCTCATCAGAAAACGACTGGTTCAACCAAGTGGTACATTTACACAATAGAATATTAAACAAGTGAAAGAATGAAGGAGCTACCACCCTTCGCAACAGCATGGATGGAACTGGAGAGCATTATGCTAAGTGAAATAAGCCAAGTGGTGAAAAACAAATATCGTGTGATCTCACCTAAAAGTGGAAGTTAATCAACAAAACAAACAAGCAAGCCAAATATAACCAGAGACTCTGAAATAAAGAAGGAACTGACCATGGCCGGAGGGGAAGGGGCTGGGAGATAATGGGGGAAAGAAGGGGAAGGGTCACCAAGGAACGTGTATAAAGGACCCATGGACAAAGCCAAAGCAGTGGGTAACTGAGGATGGGAGGTGGGTGTGGCTGGGGAAAGTGGTGGTGGGAAAATGGAGACAACTATATTTGAACAACAATAAAAAATGCAAAAAAATGTATATAATAAAATGTTTTTTCTCTTTTTACTTTTCTGATTCTATCAGAATCAGATTAACTCATTGTTATCTCCCAGTAGTCCCAGAGATGTCCTAAATGCATACTGTCAAGTCTTTTGCAAAGGTATATGACTACTCTGCTAAATTCAAGTTTAATTTATCCCAAGGTAAAAAGTTCCACTCAAGTTCTGTCATACTTTACCAACTTATGTAATCTTAACACCTAGTTTCTTGTTTTTCTTATTATTCCCAGCAAGAGTGGTTCATATATATTTAAATATATTTTTAATCTCTTTCAGGATCCTTTATCTGAAAATGGGAATAAATAATAATGAATTCTTTTTACATTTCTTATAATAATAAATAAATAATACACTTAGAACAGTGTGTACCTAGCACAAATAAGTATTCATGAATGTCTATAATTTTTATTTTCATTATGATTATTTTATATTGGACCCTAGGTTCTCCTAGTTGCCTGAAAGTATAATGTAAAGCAGCATAATGTCATTGAATGTCAACTACATACTTGTTAGGGGCTATTTTGAAAACCCCACTGAAGGATGTACTCCCTATGGATTATTTCCTCTCATCCCATGTTTTTCTTATATCAGATTTTATTTCATATTTAATTTAACACTTTTCTAGCTACAGACTAGCAAAACAGACTGAATCTCATGTTTTCTGCACATGCACATAATTTATAAAAAGAGAAGGCTATATAGACTTAGACAGAAATATTTGGGAGAAGATCCATTTGACATCATTTCTGGCCATGCATGAATACCATTCATATTTCAAAGCTTTCCCTTGGATATGAAGTCAGTCCGTGACAATGTTAATTCTATGCACCCTAAAGAACACATTCTCTCTCCCAGGGAATATTGAGAGAATATGCTTCCAACATCCTGGCGGTCCCTTTTTAGGGAACCACACTCCTCTTTTTCTTTGGCTTTCAGTGTGACATAGTCAACAGGCAGATAAAACAAGCAATTTGTCTTAAATAGCCATCTTATATTTAGAAATACAAACAAAGATTATTTTTCCCCTGAAAAGTATTATTTTCTAAAAACTGGGGTCAATGTCCCAACAAACATTTTTGTTCGCTTAAATTTTATCTTACAACCTGAATTTTATAAGTTGAGTATAAATACAAAATATAATAGTAAGATGAACAAGGCAAATGTTTTTGTCACCCACATGAGGGAGAGATTCATAATAGTTAAAAAAATACAAATCAATGAGACAAAGGAACAATCCATTAAAGAAAATAAGGAGAACACTCCAGTTAAAAAAGCCTTAATCTTAGTTTTTTTGGTAAGTGCATAGAGATATCTTATTAAAGTTTTAATTTTCACTTTCCTTATGACTAATGAGTATGAAAACATTTTCATAGATTTGTTAGCCATCAGATGTCATCTTTGTGAAGTGCATTTAATTCTATTGCCAACTTTGCTCTTGGATTCATACATTTTTATTGGTTTATAGCATTTTTTATACATCCAGAAAACAAACGCTTTGTATATACATATATATGCAAGGTTCATTCTTTCTGGAGGTTCTGAGAAAGAACTGATTCCCTGCCTCTCTCCTAGCTTCTAGTGCCTCCAGAGGTCTTTAGCATTCCTTTACTTATAGACACACTTCAAAAACTAACTGCATCTTCACATTATCCCTTGTGTACTCTGTCTTCACATATTGGTCTCTGCTGTGTCTCTGTGTTTGTTTCTCTTTTTTCTAATTCCCATAAAGATTTTATTATGGCACCCTGGCTGGTGTGGCTCAGTAGATTGAGTACTGGCCTGTAAACCAAAAGATTGCCAGTTTGATTCACAGGGCACATGCCTGGGCTGTGGGCCAGGTCAATAGTAATGGGTGCGTGATAGGCAACCACATATGTTTCTTTCTTTTTTTTTCTTCTGTTTCATGGAGAACTGTATTAGTCTCAATTCAAGAGATTTAATTTTTTTGCATATTTTATTTATTATCCTATTATAGTTTTCTCATTTTTTCTCCCCTTTATCCCCTCTGCCCTGCACTCCTTTCCCTCATCACCATGTCAAAATTTTCCTGCCACCACTTTCCCCAGTCCCACCTATCCCCACCCTCAGTCCTTCTTCCATTTGGCTTTGTTCATGTGTCCTTTATGCATGTTCCTTGATGCCCCTTCCTCTCCCTTTCCCCTGTTATCCCCCTTCTTCCTCCCCTCTGGTTACTATCAATCTGGAATTACAACTGATTTTTCTCTCCCTCTCTTTCTCCCTCCCTTCCACTCTGTCTAAAAATAAATAAATAAAATATTTAAAAAATATTTTATCATAGCAAATCAATAAATACAATACATCATATGAACAAAATTAAAGACAAATATCACATGATCACATCAATAGATTTGGAAAATGCATTTTATAAAATTAAGAACACATTTATGATAATATTCAGCAAAGTGGAAATACAAGGGACACACCTCAACATAATAAAGGCCATATATGAAAAATCTACTGCCAACATCATTATCAATGGGCAAAACCTAAAAGAATTCCCTTTAAGATCAGGAAAAAGACAGGGGTGTCTGCTATCACTACTCTTATTCAAGATAGTACTGGAAGAACTAGCCAAAACAATCAGACAAGAAGAAATATGAGGCATCCAAATTGGAAAAGAGAAAGTTGAGTTCTCATTATTCACTGAAGACATGGTATAGTGCATAGAAAGTCCTATAGGTTCTTTCAAAAAACAAGACATAATAAATGAATTTGGCAATGTAGTGGGATACAAAGTCAATATTCAGAAATCAATGGCATATTTAGATACCAATAACGAGCTATCAGAAAGAGAATCTATGAAAACAATCCCATTTTCTATTGCAAGAAAAAAAAGTACGTAGAAAAAAGTTTAACCAAGGAAGTAAAAGACCTGTCCTTAGAAAACTATAAGACACGAAGAAAGAAATTGAGCAAGATAGAAATAAGAAGAAGCACACACCATGTTCATGGATTGGAACTTAACATCACTAAAATGTCCATAGTATCCCAAACAATCTATAGAGTCAATGAAATTTCTATTAAGATACCAATTGACTATATCACAGATCTAAAACAAATCTTTCAAAAATTTATATTAAACCAAAAATGAAGCTATACTACAAGACCACTATAATCAAAACAGTCTTGTGATGGCATAAGAAAAGACACATAAATCAATGGAACAGAATAGAGAATTCATAAATAAACCCATGTCTTTATAGTCAATTAATATTTGACAAAGGAACCCTGGTTGATATGGCTCAGTGGATTGAGTCACTGGTTCGATTACCAGTCAGGACACATGCCTGGGTTGTGGGCCAAGTCTCTGGTCGTGGGCATGCAACAGGCAACCACATATTGATGTTTCTCTCCCTCACTTCTCCCTCTCTTTTCCTCTCTCTAAAAATAAATAAAAAAAATATTTTTAAAAATATTTGACAAAGGAGGCAAGAGCATACAATGAGGTAAAGGCAATCTCTGCAATACATGGTATTAGGAGAACTGGGCTAGAACATGCAAAAAATGAAAAAAGAAAAAAGAAAAAAGACACCATCTTACACCATATACCAGAATAAGCTGAAAATGGATAAAAGACTTAAATACAAGTCATGATAACATAAAAATCCTAGAGAAAAACACATGCAGTAAAATGTCAGATATATCATGTAGCAATATTTTTACTGATATATCTCCTAGTGCAAGGGATATAACAATAACAACAACAACAGCAACAACAACAAAAAAACAAATAAGACTACATCAAATTAAAAATCTTCTGCACAGATAAGGAAACCATCATCAAAATGAAAAGGATTGTATGCAAGAATGTATTTGCCAATTATATATCAGACAAGGGATGAATCTCTAAAATATATAAAGAATTTACATGCCAGAATTTATATGACTCAATGCCAGAAAGACAAATAATCCAGTTAAAATGTGGACAAAGGACCTGAATAGACACTTCTTTAAGGAGGATATACAGATGACCCATTAACTTATGAAAAATGCTCCATATCACTAGCCATTAAAGAGATGAAAGTTAAAACCACAATAAAATATAACTTCATATCTGTCATAATGGCTATCATTAATAACTCAACAAACAACAAGTGCTGGTGAGGGTGTGGAGAAAAGAGAACAGTAGTGCATTGTTTGCAGCTATACAGACTGGTGTGGCTACTGTGGAATACAATAAGGAGTACCCTAAAAAAATTAAAAATGAACCTCCCTTTTGTCACTGTGATTCCACTTCTGGAAATATAGGAAGAAGATAGGAAGAGAAACACTGATGTGAGAAACAAGCATCAATTGGTTGCCTTTTACACATGCCCCAACTGGGGATCGAACTCACATTCCAGTCATGTGCCCTGACTGGAATTACTTTCAATCTGCAGGATGATACCCAACCAACTGAGCCTCAGTGGCCAGGGCTACCCTATGTTTTTTATTTAATCACTTAAGCCATTGTCATTTAATGTCATTATTGATAGTTTCATATTTATTTCCATTTTATTTTTATTACTTGGTCTTCACTTTATTTTTTTCCTCTTCTTTCTAAAGAAGACTTTTTAGCATTTGTTGTAACACTGCTTTGGTGGTAGCAACTTTCCTTAACTTTTCCTTGTCTTGCAAGCTCTTTTTCTTTCAATTTTAAATTACAACCTTGTTGGGTAAAGCAGTTTTAGTTGTAGGTTTTTGCTTTTTATCACTTTAAGTACATTATACCAATCCCTTCTGGCATGAAATATTTCTAGTGAGAAATCAGCTGACAATCTAATGGGAGCTTCCTTGCAGTTAACTAACCATCTTTCTCTTGTTGCTTTTATTGTAGTTCTCAGTAAGTTTTTTGTGTATCCTTGTAACCATTACTCTGAACTCCATATCTGATAAATTGTTTGCTTCCATTTTATTTAGGACTTTTTTCTGGAGATTTCTCTTGTTCTTTCATTTTGGATATGTTTCTTTGTGTTTCCACTGTGGCACCATCTTTGTATTTGTTTCCCTGTATTAGTTAGATTTGCCATGTCTCGCAGGCTTGATAGGTTTGACTTATATTGTAGGTGTCCTTTAAGACCCATTGACACCATCTTCATGATCGCTTTAGTTGGGTGCCCCAGGAATGTCCCTGTGTAGGTTATGTGAATCCCTCTGTTGTAATTGAGTCTTGACTGCAATTGGTCCATTCATGTGTGCAGAGTACTGTCAGGTTGGCTGACTGTGAGGTTTGACCTTGACCACAGTGTATGAGCTGCAGGTGTAGGTGTAGACCATATGAAGTATATTTTACCTATGCAAGGTCTGACACCTGCCAAGATCTCCCTTTGGATATGCCACTTGTGAAGCTAATTGACATTTTCTGAAGCTGACCACATCATTTGTCTGTTTTGGGGTGTCTTGTGAGGGATTCTGGTACATGTCAGTGTCAGATGCTGCCTTTGACTAGTCCTGGCAACTTGGTTTGAACACAAAGAGAGGCACTGTTTGTGGCTTACTATGCTGGGCCTTGGTGTGTATGAGAAGGACCTAGCTACTCATCAATTTAGGATTCCACCAGTGCTGAGAGCAGATACTGTTCAGAAAAACAAAAACAAAAACAAAACAAAATTCTATTCACCCTGCTATTTGCCTCCACCTGCCTCTTCCTTCTGGCTTCCTGTTACACTAAGTCACTAAAAGATCTTCAGGAATCACTTGAATTGTATAGGGTAGGTTCTCAGTGAGTCATCATGTATTGCTGAGTAGTGTTCACCAGATTAATACAGGTTCGATTTTCATGTTTGTTTTGGGTCTGAGGCCACTCAGCAAAGATATTATCTCACTACTCGACATCACGTGCCTGCAGACCACTGAAATGAGGTGAGGTCTCAGGGAGTCATCAGTATGAGACCAGTAGTGTTTGTCAGGTCCAAACAGACCTAAATTTGACCATGTGAAGGAAAGGCTCTGCACCATTTTAACACTAGAGAGAAAAATGTTCCCTGTCATAGAGCCACACAACTCAGTCTTTCCTAAATTTTCCTAGGAGTGTGAGCTCTGCAGGCCAAGGCCACCAAGAGTAAGGAGGGTGGGACTACTGGGATGCAGAGGTTAAGCTAGCAGGTCTCTTTTGCAAGTGAGGTACTGCCAGTGAGGTTCACAGGAGGGTGAGGAGAATGGTCTTTCCCCCAAAGTCACACAAATCATTGAGTCTTCTCAGACCTGTACACCCTGGCTCAGGCAGCTCTCTTCTTGGCAGGTCACAAGTTCCACAATGTGGGAAAAGAAGGAATCTGAAGTGTGGAGCTATTGCATTTGTTCAGGCTGATGCCATAGGTAGGAAGTGCTCTACCCACCAAAACGGCATATGCAATGTGGGAGAGTAACCCAGCAGAGGCATCCTGGCAGCTGTTCTATCTGTTTTCTCAGAACAGCAAACCCCAATCTCTGCTTTACACAACTCTAATCTGTTTTGCCCCACTCCACCAGATTTTTTCATCTGTGTTTCTAGCAGACTGCCATCTCTCCCTGGCAGACAGAATCCCTACTGCATTTTTTTATATCCAGATGTTATGTGGTTCTGTGTCCAGCTCTGTTGCTGTGGACTGGGCAGTTCAGCATTGGGTTGAGATGCTACACTCCTCATGGAGAAACTTTGCAGCTGAATTATCACTCCAGAAACTCAGCCACCACCTATAGAAGTGGGGACAACCCATTTTGCATCTCTTCCCTTTCTACCAGTCTTAATGTAGTTTCTTCTATAAACCCTTGGTTATAAGACTTCTGTTTACCTAGTCTTCAGCTGGTTATTCAGGTTGATTGTTCTATATTTTAGTTGTAATTCTAGTTTTGTCCTAGTAAAATATGAGGAGTGTTCCTTCCCCTTACTTTGCTTCCACTTTGGATCATAAAGGAATTTAACAAGAAAAAGAAAGATATAAATATGATTAAGAAAATATCACTAAGGAAACAAATTATCACTGACAAAGGCAAATGCATAATAAAAACAGTGGATGAACCAACTATATAGATAGTGGAAAAGTTTAAATACTAAAGAAAGAAGGTTATGTGTGATTACAACAATAAATTATGGAATACACACAAACATGCAAATTAAGGAAGTAAAAAATAACTACAAAAACAAAAAATTCAGGTGAGTAAAAATGGTAGTGATTTTACAATGTATTTAGCTTAAGTGGCCATCAACTTAAAATAGGGAGCTATCAACATAGCTTTGTATATATGGAGCACATGCTAACCACAAACCGAAAATCTACAAGGGATATACAAAAAACAAAGAGAAAGAAATCCAAACACAGCACTACAGAAAGTCATCAACATATAAGAGAGCAAGAGAATAAGAAAGAAACAAAGAAGATTTACCAAAACAACCAGAAAACAATGAATAAAGTGGTAACAACTACATACCTATCAATAATTCCTTTAAATGTAGATGGATTAATATCTTAAATCAAAAGACTGGCTGAATGGATAAGAAAACCAGATCCATACATATGTTACCTACAAAAGAATCACTTCAGATGTAAAGATCACAAACTGAAAGTAAAGGAATATGAAAATATATTTCACACAAATAGAAATGGAAAAAATTTTTCAGGAGCAATAAAAATAATGTTGAATTTTAAGATAATTTTCTTTTTTACTTAGGTTAAACTCTGACCACATTTTTCTCTTTGTGAGCACCCTAGAATTGCCAGTAAGAGTAAAGTGATGGTTATTGGGGAGTAAGTACTCCCGCATAGTTTCCAAGGGACTCAGTTGGTGGTAAAATAGATTTGATGATATGCTATTCTGGAAAATAAAGAGTGGTTTCCAAGCCACATATTTAGTACATAATAATATTACAACTGCAAGGAAAAGTAAGGTAGCAGAAATACTTATTGCTCTTTTAAGTATCACAGTTGATGTGTAATAAATCTATATTGAAACACTGAGTTGAAACACATTTCAGTCTAATGTCTAAAATGTATTTGTTTTCCAATTAGTGTCAGGGACATTTTATTTTGACCGAGGATTTTATTAGATGTATTTCTTATTTTCTATGAAAAAAAACACTGTAAGAAAAAAATCACAAATATCTAATGGTTAGTTATAATTTGAAGCTATGTATCTGATATATTTTTTTACTGTATACATTAATTCATTTGTTATTTTGACAAATTTAATTGTACCTACTGTGTAGAAGAAACAGTATTGAGCTCTATAGATTTAGAAATAAATATGGAATTATAAATATAGGTTATCCTAGTTTTTCCTCGTGTTTATGCTCCATTTGTCCATGTGCTATGAGAAGCAGATGTTAAGACAGGATTAAATGTGCGAGAATTTTATTAGGTGTTAAAATAGAAATTTGAGAGGGAGACTGTAAAGCTTGGGGGAGCTATCAGACCAAATTGTAAGCCTGACCTTGAATGAAGGAGAGAGGAAAGGAAGAAAAGGTGGGAAATGTTTCAGAACCCCCTAGAGCCATAATAAAGAAGATGCAACAAGATTGTCGGGGGGACCATAAGACACAGTTGCCTGTCAGAGGAGCCAATATCTCCCTAAAACAAACCTGCTTTAATATCTCTGCTATTCTAAGTTGATGGCTGGGAAAAGTCCATGGGAAGGATGGCTTTGGCTCAAAGTATTAAACTTTAGAACAAATAACTAGGTTCTGGGTCTATTACACCCTTGGTCAATGTACTTAGACACTGTGAGATGCATTCTCATGACCACCACAGGTTCTGTTCACATCTTTATTACCTATTGTGGATTCCAAGATGGCTGCTAAGTAGATAGAAGCTGCACCCACTTGCTCTTGGCCCCAAATTTGATTTATAGCTAAATTGGAGAACAATCAACCAGAATAACCAACTGAAGGATAGCTGAACTAAAATATAACCAAAAATATACAGAATAAACCACACAGAAACTGGTAAGAAGGATGGAGATGCAGAAAGGAACCCCCCCACCCCACTCAGGTGTGGTGGTAGCTAAGAACTCAGAGGAATATCATGGCTATAGAACTCCCTCCCCATAGGGAATGTGGAGACTCGATTTCAAGCAGCAATCCCCAACCCGGAGCTCTTTGTAGCATCTGGTGGTAAAATTCTGTGAGGATTCAATCTGCCCGGGAGACTCATACCAAAACCTCCAAGGGATGAACCCTCCTTATTGTTACAGCACCAGCATGGAAAGTTTAGGGTTTGAATTCCAACAGCTGGTGAGGCCATACTGTTGTACTCGGGTCCAGCAAAGGGGACTGCTGGATATACCCAGAAGTGACTTTAAGGGGCCTTATTTTTTTTCTTGGGAGGTTTCTGGCAGAGGCTCAAACTGTGACTAAACTGTATGGCTAGAGAAAGAGTTTTGGCATTTCCCACCTTGAGCAAATAGCTGGTTCCCCTCTACCATCTGCTGAATCACTTATTTTGCCTTGTCTTGGTGGGTTCAACAGTGCAGGGAAACTGCATATTTGAGATTTTGGCCTCCTCCTCCTGGGTTCAGTGGCAAAGTGAAGTTGCACAGAGCCAGAACTTTCAGCTTAGTTCTGCTGGGTTCAACAGCCAAAGAGAGCTATGCAGAACTGTGGTTTTCAGCTTCATCTTGCTTGGGTCAGTGGCATTGGGAAAACCAGGGAACTGCAGAGAGCTAGGATTTTTGGACTGTGTCTTCTTGGGAGGTTTCTATTGGGGGACACATGGGCAAATGTTAGGCCATGTTGCTATATTTCAGGGAGGCAAATCCAATCTGTCCTGCCAGTTTAACTGGGAAGAGAAAAAAGTGCCTACTACTCTCCTACAGGCTTTCAAGGGAGAATGGTTCACAGCGGGAACATTCAAAGTGTGACACCCTCAAAGGCTATTGCCAGGGACCAAGATAAAAGGCTTAATTTCTTCCTGCAGGCTTGTCAGGCATCAACCCTAACAGGAATTTTTAAAATCTTTCTTCCTAAGCCTGGGGTGGCTGAGTTTGCTCCTGTAGAGGGGATGACTTGCTTCAACCAAAATTAACATGAATTGCGCTTCCCTCCTTGGATAAACTAGAGGTGGACACTCTGCCCTACTGAGCTCTCAAACTGTGGAAGTGGCTGTGCATTGTGGCTAGTCAGGGCTTATTCTACAGTCTTTCCTTGGAAGGCTCTGAAGGAAGACAAGGCAACCTCAGGGGGAGACCCAGTAGCTGACCGGTGGAAGAGGATCTCAGGGAGCCTTAATCTTTTCCTGATCTGTTCCCAGTTCTAAGTTGGAGGAAGTCAACCCTTTTACACAGATTGACCACCCATATACACACTTAGGTCCAGTAGATGCAGACACAAACAATAAAGTATGTGGCAGCTACAGACAGGGATCCCAAGGCTGGTTACACACATCTCACAGTGACCTGTACCTGAACACCACCCAGAACTAAAACAACCACTTTTGGTGTGGTCTTCAGGCTACACCAAAGTTTGGCTCAATCAACCACTTCAGTGGCACCCCAAAGAGGGATTCTGGCAGGACAGACACTGCTGGGAACAACTCCATCTCACTGGGCAGTCCAAGCATAGTATCTCATACATGGTGATCAAGGATTAAACTTATAGTCACCCAGCCTTTAGGTTAACTCCACCCATGGAAAGGACAACAGCATCCAAGACTCAACTACAACAGAGGTTGTACATAACCCACAAGAAACATTCCTAAAGCATGGAGCTCAGGTAATCTGGAAGACTGTGCCACTGAGCAAAATAAGGCACCTATATAATAAAGCCATCATAACAACTTAGGAAGCCATATTAGACTTAAGTAACACACAGAGAGAAAATGGTGAGACAGAGAAAAGTGTCACAAATAAGAGAAAAAGAAAAATCCCCAGAAAAAAATTAAATGAAATTAATCAAATGAAAGCAACCAAAATATTAGATGCAGAGTTTAAAAAAACACTGTTATGAGGATTTTCAAGAATCTTAGGGGAAGAAAGGATGATCTCAGTGAAGACTTAAATAAAGAGATAGTAAGCATTAAAAAAGATAGAAACCAAAAAAAAAAAAAAAGAAAAGAAAAAGAGAACCAGCCAAAGAACGAAGAAATAGTATCTAAAATGAAGCTTACACTAGAAAAAAAATTCAGCATCAGTTCTCTCTCTCTTTTTTTTAAGCACCAGGTTAAAGAAAACCAAGGATCAAACCAGCAGTTTAGAGGGTATGATAAGAGTAAACAGCAGAGCAAAGCATCTGAAAGAAAAATTTTTTAAAGTGAGGAAAGTCACACCTCATCTCCAAGGCATTTCTCTGTTTCACCAGCTTAGGATAGGGCCATACATCCCTCTGTGCAAGAAGCCAGGGTCTGGGGACTGTGGTACTTACTGGGGAGGGAGATGTCACCTCCCTGACCTGAGGTGCCATGGTAACTGTGAACAGGACAGTGTTTGACTGAGGAGGTTGTATATCAGCTAAGGAACCATGAGGGCAAGAGATCTCTGGGGCAGTGCTGGCTGCAGAGACCACACTGGGAGTACAAGGGGAGCATAGCAGCATGGTAGCAGGAGCCCAAGGCTCAGACTCACTGAGAGGAGCAGCATGAGTACCCTGCCATGACCCCATGTTATAGCGTAACTGCTGGACTCTTCTCAGTGCCTGCCAGGAGAGATCCAAAGGGAAACTCTATCGAAAACTGACAGAGGTATTGACGGGCTGTGATCATCCCTGACCAAGAGAGACACTGTGTTTTTTGGGGAGGTGGAGCACATGGAGAACAGGTACCCCCAAGGCTTGGTGCTGCAGTGTGGTGGCCATATAAAAACTTTTAAAAGAAGAGCTGAGGTGAGACTCAAGACTCAAAAGTGGTCTTGTGCTCACACGCATTTGCATATGTGTGCATGTACAGCAGCTCTGCCAACAAATAAACCAGATAGTGTTACACTGAAGGGACTGTGGGACCCAATCCAATATGGCTGATGAGCAGAGGACTGCGCAGAGTGGAGAGTTTGGGCCCAAGTCTCCTACCAAAACAGCAGTCTGGGGACTGAATGGCCAGGAGCTGAATGCCTGAGATTCATTGCAGCCAGGCAGGTCCCCTCACAGGCAGGCCCCCTCACAGGCAGGCATGCCCAACACCCACCTGTGGGATTACAGGCTCTGCAGGTCAGTCAGGCAAGGCTGAGGAGCACCCTGATAGGTACATACCCACAGGGGAAAAAAGGAAATGCTCTGAAAGGGCCCTTTCTGAACTTCTGTCAGACACTATGACTTACACTCTTTCCTGGGTCCTGATCCACTGAAACCAGCAGAACAAAGAGATTATAGGCAAGTGCAATAAGGGGTGTTCAGGGCCCTGCTCAGCCTTGGCTCTTAGACAGAACTGTTGTCTGTGCCAAGCAGGAAGGAGCTGCCCCTTTTACACAACTGGCTCTTCACAGGAAATAGGTAGCTAACACAACAGAAACATTACAGTGTTGGAAATAATCTGGAACAGACCAAGACATGTGGTGAGGGGATAGGGAAACACTCCCCATCTTCCCTAAAGATTGAACAATGTCTCTGATAGTTGACGGAGGGATCCCACCCTCCTGATGGCACCAGAGCCCCTCTCTGGAGCCCCTCTCTGGAAGCAGGTGGAGGTGGTAAAGGCAGTACTCTTGGGTCATTAAACCACTCCAGGGCCCTGTATTGATGGAAAGCCAGTAGGGCAGAATAGGAGGGACCGGCCAAGCCTGAAGGAGACAGTTACAGGCTGTTTATCATTTGTAGTCTCAAACAGGATGCATAGGGCCAGACTAGGTGAACATCGAACATTTACCAGGGGTAGATCCAGAAAGATGCAGAAAGAGAAGATGGTGGCAAACACTGGGCTCACCTGAGACAAATTTCACCATGGTCTTCATTATGTGCATTCTTTTTTCTCATTCATAGCTTTTTAACATTCATTTCTTTTCCTTTAATTTTGTGCTTATTATTTCACTATTTTTTTATTTTATTTTATTTCAAATCTCATATTTTCCTCCTCCCTTCTCTTACTCCATTTTTTCTTCTTCCATTTTTATTTTTGTCTCCTTCCTCTTTTCATTTTTCTTTTAAATTGTATTTTTTCTCTTGCTATGACTTGTTCATATTCCATATTCTCACTATTTTTCCCCTTCCAGCCTTGTCAAAACCATTTTTCTTATCATTAGTCATCTCATATTTTTTTTCCAATTCTTTAAAGGCCCCTATTCTCTCTCCAACTTTGTTAATTACTGCTTGTTCATTGAGGATTTGATGGTTGTTGTTGCATTTCTTTAACTTTGTTTCTAGATCTTCCCTACTTTTAGGACAGTGTGGGTCTTGCAGGGCTCTGAGGGCTCTTTGAGCCCCGGTTTCCTTCCTTTTGCTGTTGGTTCCCTGTATAATTTTCTTCATTTCATTTTGCATAGCCTTCACTTTTTCTTCCATTTTGTAACCATACTCCACCATTTCTGTGAGCATCCAGATTACCAGTGTTTTGAACTCTGCACCCCATAGGTTGACTATCTCTTCATTACTTAGTTCTATTTTTGGAGCTTTGATCTGTTTTTTTTCTTTAGGTCATTTTTTTTTTTTTTGGCTCTGCATGATTTTTATGTTGTGAGGGGAAGAGCCTTAGGTATTTGCTTGAGCTGGGCAACCCGCATCACTGCCTTGTAGCACTATATGTGGGGGAGGTGTCCGAGAGGAATCAATTTCTCTTGCTTAGCTCTTGGCCAACTTTCAGTTGCTTCCCCTGCTACCCACAAGCTAATTGGAAACTTCTGGTGCTGATTCCCATGTGGGTAGGTTTTTGTATGTTCAAGGACCCTGTGGTTCTCTTAAACGAGCTCTCTTGTGACAGTGGCAGTTTTTCCCGTTGCCACAACCCCTATAGGTTTTTACTAGTAGGGTTTTTGAGGCTTTCTTTTCCCATGCCAGAACCCTGAGTTCAGCGGTCTCTCCCATTCCCTAGTTGTTCCTCCTGATTTATCCGCATGAAAATATGGGATCATCCAGTCACCCAGCCACTGCTTTGCCCACTCTGTCTGCCAGTTGCAGTCTTGCCATGTCTTCTCTGCCCTGGTCGACTATCTCAGCCCCTCCTACTCCCTGAATGAATGTTTCTTCTTTAACTCCTTGGTTGTCGGACTTCCATACAGTTTGGTTTCCTGGCAATTTTGCTCATTTTTTGTTTTTAAATTTGTTGTCCTTTTTTGGTTGTGTGAGGAGACAAAGTGTATCTACCTATGCCTCCATCTTCATCAGAATTTCTACATCAATTTAATACTTACTGTTTCTTTATGTTCTCACTGAGATCATCATTCTTTCCATAAGATCCTTGAGAATCCTTATAACCACTGCTTTAAATTCTGTTTATGGTATTTGGAATGATTTTATTTCATCTATTTTTTAAAATTATTTTTGGTGGATATTTCTGTTTTCCTTTTGTTGGTGCATTTTTGGTACCCCATTTGTTCTCTGTGTGATAGATAGATATGCTATGACTCCAAAATATGCTTTAATCATTTCATGATAAACCTTCCTGTTGAAGTTAGTGGTACAGTTTTTCAGATCACTTAAGTGTTGTGGGTCATGTGACCCCTTATTGTAGTTGAGACTTGAATGTTGTTACCTCTTTCATGGTTAATGTTAACTCTTTATACTAGGAGACTGTAAGGGTAACCCATGGACACAGTGTATGTGATACTGTGCAGATGCTGCCCCTAGAGGCAGTATTGTTTTCAGCTGATTTTGGTGCCTGCAAGAATCCCCCTTTGGGGTTATGTGGGTAGTTGGTTTAAGCTCTGGTGTGGCTGAAAGCCCACCACTAGTTTTGTTGGTTCTGTTTCTACAGGGTTGGGTTCAAGTACAGGTTGTTCTCAGACATTCTTTGTAACTGGCCTTGGGTTACTGCTTGTAGCTATTACACCTTTCATTGTTTGTGTCCGTGTCCATTTGACCTCTGTGTTTGTGTGAGGGGTGAATATGTCACCTTCTTTCTGCTTAAAACTGGTGGCAGCTGTGTTAATGCCAACGTTCCCTAATATCTGCTCTCTTTTTTCAACTTCTCTGACACTCCTTGACATTGGTCTTCCTCCTGATCTTTTTAATGAGAGACTGTAGGATAAGCCCAGACCAGTGGAGATAGGGCAGTTGATCCCCTCCCTACTTGTTGGCCACCAGTATGTATGATTCTCAATAAGGAGAATGTAGCCCCTGTTTTAAACCCAAACCCTTCAGTCTATCAGAGACCCCAGCTCTTGTTTTCTCAGGAAAGTTCACTGCTGTTTCAGGATGGACACAGTCAGCCATGCCCTTTGCAGGGGTAAACTCAGCAGCTCTGGGCTCCTATATCCAGGGGATATATCAAATGAGCCTTCCATTTGGGCTGCTGCCAGCCCAGACTGTGGGAGGACACTAAGTTCTCTGTCTCATTCCCAGGTTTCAGGAGGAAGCTAAGCTTTCTGTCCTGATCCCAGACAATAGCCTCCAAAGGTCTCACACTTTGAAAGTTCCCATTCTGAGCTGCTCTTCGTTCCCATTGTAGAAATGTATTCAGTGGGGAAATCCAGAACTTGACAGGGCTGATATAAAATTTCCCATTGGAGGTGGTGCCCATAAACCTATAGGTGGTGGGGCAGGCACCCTTACTTCTTCCCAAGGTAACATGGGCCAAGGCTGAGTTTACCTCCCTGCAAACGATCCAAGCAGTTTAACCTTCATCTATCTAACTCACAGGCAGTAGGTTCCTCAGGAGACACACACCAAAACTCCCAACTGTGTGTGGCTCCTGGCTTACTACCAAATTAAGCAGGGAAGAACACAAAGTCCCCATCTTGTGCCACACCATGACCTCTTTCCATGGCCTGTCTTAGCAGGGTAGGACCCAAAATTTCAACTTGGTCCAGAACAACTCCAAAAATTGAAGGATGGGTTAAAAATTCCCAGCTCTGTACAGTTCCTCTGTGCCTCTAAACGGAGCAGTAAGAATAGCTTAAGTTTAGGTAAAAGGGCACTGCCTGTGTGCTCAAGGAGAAGGAGATTGGTCCTCCTTCTCAGGCCACTTAGTTAAGTCATTGTCTGGATCTTTGTCCAAAGCCTCCCTGGAAGATAGAAGCCCCCTTAAAGTCACTGCTGGCTGTATCCTTCAGGTCCCTCTACAGAACCCAATTGTGATAACATGACCTTTCAAGCAGTCTGAGCCTGTAATTTGAACTCTCCCAGGCTGTTGCTGCAACAATAGAAGGACTCTATGCTGTAACACTTTCTAATAAGGAAACAATGACAAGCTCAGTTACTCCCCTTTGTACTGTGTGCAGCATATCCTTCATGGAATGGGAGAGTTGGGGTTTACTTTTTCTTTACTCATTCAAAATTGATCAAAGAAATCATATCCCTTTCTACTGTGGTCATTCAACTTTTAGTTTTTTTTTTTTAAGCTGAAAGTTGAATGGGCATCTGTTGAAAGAATTAACAATATTTCCGATTTTATGATTCAACAAAATAATAGAGGTATAGATATTGTATAGCAAGACATATAGTTGGTTTGGAGTATCATTATGGGTTCTTTGTCTTGTCTCCTTTCAACATATATTTATTATGCACCTAACCTTCTGATTGTGCACATGTCCTTTCTGTAATTTTGAGTATTCATTGGAACCTGGTAAATATCAGTAACCAATTAGAGCCCTGGCTGATGTGGCTCAGTTGGTTGGAGCATCATCCTTTAACCAAAGAGTTTCAGGTTCAATTCCTGGTCAGAGCACATCCCTAGGTTGCAGGCTCATTCACTAGTCTGGAGACATACAATCCTTTGGCCAGTCACGTGCAATTCCCAGGATAGGTGTATACAGGAGGCAGCCAGTCAATGTTTCTCCCTCACATTGATGTTTCTCCCCCTTCCTCAGTCTCTTCCTCTTTCCCCCTAAAAAAAAGAGAAAGCAATGAAGAAAAATGTCTTCAGGTGAGGAAAAAAATAAGTTATTTTTAAAAGAAACTACTTTGACTAGCTATGGGTAAGGTTAAGGAAGGCTAGCAAGAATGAAATTGAAAAACCTTGAAGCTAAATAGATGTTTATGCCCCAGGAAGGCATCCATGCTGCTTCTCTCATTTTAGGTAGAAAGGTAAGAATGCCTGAAAGTGGGTGGCTGCTTCAGCAAGTCACAAAAAGACATGACCCATTGTTTTTCAGCTTTAACATTCTTTGCCTCAACCTAAGTCTCACTAGCAGGGAAGCCAAACTAATTCCAAATAACTCATTGCCAGAGTATGAGCAGGAGCTTCCTCTTTAGGTCTGGGTCTCCTCCTCTATTAAATTAACAAATTCACCCAGTTGATCTCAAAGTCTTTGCAAGTTCTAAAATTTGATTATGCTTTTTATCTAGTGACTTGCCTTTAAAAGTAACTAATTAAATTATTTTAATACCCCATGAGGAATAAAAACTAATTATTGTTGACATTTTTTAAGGATGATTAACCAGCCAAGATGGATGCATAGGTACACTTTGCCTCATCACACAACCAAAAGAAGGACAACAACCAACTGAAAAACAAAAAACAACCAGAAATGCCAGAAAATTGAACTGTATGGAAGTCCAACAACTGAGGTGTTAAAGAAGGAATATTCATCCAGACTGGTAAAAGGGGCAGAGATAGAGACAGGAAGCCAGGGCTGAGGGGACACAGCAAGGCAGTGGCTGGAGGATGTCGTGGGTGAGACAGCAGCTGATGGTCCCAGATTTTCACATGGATAAACCAGGAAGACCAATAAGGTAGCAAGACAGACCACACAACCCAGGATTACAGCATGGGAAAAGAAAGCCTCAAAACCTCTGTCTGTAAAAATCTGTGGGGTTTGCAGCAGTGAGGGAAGCTTCCAGCCTCAAAGGAGAGTTCATTGGAGGAGCCTTCAGGGTTTTCTAGGGAGTACACAAACCCACTCATCTAGAAACCAGCACCAAAAGGTCCCAATTTGCTTGTGGGTAGAAGGGGAAGTGACTGAAACCCACCAAGAGCTGACTAAATGGTCTTGTTCCCTCTCTGGCTCCTCCCCAGCACAAAGTTCCACAAAGTAGCACATCAGTTCCCCATCCTGGCAAATACCTAAGGCTCTACACCTTACAATGTAACAGGCATGCCAAAAACAAAAAAATGTGACCCAAATGAAAGAACAGATCAAAGCTCCAAAAATAGAACTAAGCAATGAAGAGATAGCCAATGTATGGGGTGCAGAGTTCAAAACACTGGTAATCTGGATGCTCACAGAAATGGTGGAGTATGGTCACAATATGGAAGAAAAAGTGAAGGCTATGCAAAATGAAATGAAGAAAATTATACAGGGAACCAACAGCAAAAGGAAGGAAACTGGGGCTCAAATCAACAATTTGGAGCAGAAAGAAGAAATGAACATTCAACCAGAACACAATGAAGAAACAAGAATTCAAAAAAATGAGGAGAGGCTTAGGAACCTCTGGGACAACTTTAAATGTTCCAACATCTGAATCATATGGTCCTAGAAGGAGAAGAGGAAGAGCAAGAAATTGAAAACTTATTTGAAAAATAATGGAGAACTTCCCCACTGTGGTGAAGGAAATAGACTTTTGGGAAGTCCAGGAAACTCAGGGAGTCCTAAAGAAGTTGGACCCAAGGAAGTACACACCAAGGCACATCATCATTACATTACCTGAGACTAAATAAAGAAAGAACCTTAAAAGCAGTTAGAGAAAAGGAGACAGTTACCTACAAAGGAGTTCCCAGAAGACTCTCAGCTGATTTCCCAAAAGAAACTAAAGATTAATTGTCCAGTAATAGCATACCCCCACCTGCAAGGTTTCTTCTGAAGCTACATCCCATAAATCTGCAAGTTTTTCTCCAGATTAGTCTACTTAGAAACACAAAGAACAATATCTCGTCACATAAAGATAGTATAATAAATCTTATGCAATTCCCTCTTAAATACTAATGCACAGTACAGAATAAATAGTCACATTAGAAAACAATTCTGGGAGAAAAAATCTGGGAGATCCAAGGTGGTGGAAGAGTAAGTGTAAGCTACATTAAGCTTCTTGCAGGACCAATCTGGATTTACACCTAAATTGTAGAGAAATCATCCTGAATAACTAACTGAACACTAGCTGGAAAGAAGTCTTATAACTACACACAGACAGAAGAAACCACCTCACTACAACAAGAATGGTAGTAAGGAGGAGGCACAAATGGGTTACCTGGTCTTTCACAGGTAGCAGCTGAAGTTCTGCAGAAATATTTCAGAAGCCAAGAGGTTTCCCCTGATAAGTGTGGGGTCTACCCCCCAAGTTGGGCTCCCTGTCTACAACACCAGAGCTGGTAAGGAACCCAGATAACATCCAACTATTAAAAGTAGCAGGGTTTCTGTCTGCTGGAAGAGATGGCTTGAGATACAGAGTCTCTTAAGGGGTCAATACATAAAACTTTATTTGCAGCCACTTACCCTAGGCTCTGGCAGAGGGAGGGCAGAGTGGAATAGAGATGTTTGAGGAGAGTCTGAGATTAGTGGCTCTGGGGAGAGAACTGAAGGAACACCTACCAGGATCCCTCTGCTGAATCATTCCCTACACTGCAGAAGCCATCTGGCTCAGGCAGAGTATTCCTCTCCTAGTGGTATATGCCTGAGGGGAAACAATAGCCCCAACCATAAGAATTACTCTACCTCATCCTATGGGTTTTTAAGATGGGCTGCTGATTACAGCTTAAGTCTATATCATTGACTAGTTTAACTACTATGGCAGAAAAGACAAAGAAACAGACCCCAAATGAAAGAACTAAAGAATTCTCCAGAAGAACTAGATGAAAAGGAGACAAGGAATTTATCAGGTAGAGAATTGAGAATAATGATTATAAGGATACTCAACAGCATGAACAAAAACATAGAAATCATAAAAAAATGATCACTCAGAAATGAAGGATGTAATATCTGAAATAAATAATACACTGAAAGGAATAAATAACAGATTAGATGAACCAGAGGATTGTATAAGTGATTTGGAAGACAAGGTAGAAAAAAGTACTCAGGCAGAGTAGCAAAAAGAAAAAACAATTAAAAAAATAAGGAGAGCTTAAGAAAAATTTTGGACAATTTGAACATGACAATGTTGACATCATGGGGGTACCAAAAGGAGAAAGAGCAAGCAGGGTAACAGAACCTATTTGAAGAAATAAGGACTGAAAAATTTCCTAATCTGGTGAAGAAAAAAGACACAAGTCCAGGAAGCTCAGAGCATCCCAAAAAAATTGACACAAGGAGACCTAAACCAAGACACATTATAATTAAAATGACATGGCTTAAAGACAGGGAGAGAATCCTGAAAACACAAGAGACAGGCAGGTAGTTACCAACAAGGAAGCTCCAATTAGACTATGATCTGATTTCTCAACAGAAACATTTCAAGTCAGAAGTGAGTGCCATGAATATTCAAGGTGAAGAAAAACAAGGACCAGCAACCAAGGCTACTTTACCCAGCAAGGCTATCATTTAAAACTGAAGAAGAAATAAGGAAATTTCCAGACAAGAAAAAGATGAAAAAGAGTTAATGCAATCCAGTATTGTAACAAATGTTAAATATTGCTTTAAGAAAAAGAAGAAGAAAAAGGTGAAGAAATAAAAATAGAGGAGCCATGGCTACTGTAGCTCAGTGGATTGAACATCGGTCTGCAAACCAAAGGGTTGCTGGTTTGATTCCCCAGTCAGGGCACAGGACTGGGTTGCAGGCCAGGTCCCTGGTAAGGGGCACATGAAAGTCAACCATGCATTGATGTTTCTTTCCCTCTCTTTCTCCCTCCCTCTCCATCCCCCTCTAAAAATAAATAAAATCTTTTTGGAAGGACAGTACATAATGATAAAGAAAACAATCTCATGAGAGGACATAACCCTAGTAAACATTTATGCACCTAACATTGAAGCAATAAATATGTGAAGCAAATCTTTGTGGACATAAAGGGAGAGATGAACAGAAATGCAGTCATAGTAAGGGTTTTAACATCCCATTAACTTCAATGGATAGATCTTCCAGGCAGAAAATCAACAAGTAGACAGTATCCTTAAACTACATGCAAGAGCAAATGTTTTTAATTGATAGCTTCAGAGCATTTCTCCCAAAGCAACAGAATATACATATTTTTCAAGTGCACATGAAATGTTTCCTATGATAGAGCACATAGGACACAAAACACGTCTCAATAAATTTAAGAAGACTGAAATCATATCATGCATCTTCTCTGACTATAATGCTATAAACCTATAACTCAATCACAAGAAAACAACTGAAAAACATGCGAAGACATGGAGGCTATATAACATGCTATTAAACAATGACTGGGGCAACAATGAGATCAAGAAAGAAATCAAGATACTTTGAAACAAATAAAACTGAGAATATAAAAATCTAATAACCGTGGAACAAACGGTAAGTAATACTAAGAGGGAAATTCACTGCATTACAGGTCTATCTTTAAAAATACCAGTGACATATTTCACAGATATAGAAAAATATTTTTAAAACTTATATGAAACCATAAGTAACCACGAATGGCCTCAGTAATTTTGAGAAAGAACAAAGTAGGAGGAATCACAATACCTGTTATCAAACTATATTACAAGGCCACTGTAATCAAAACAGTCTGGTACTGGCATAAGAACAGATCCATAGACAAACGAAAGAGAATATAGAGCCTAGAAATAAACCATGACAATATGGTTACTTAATATATGTCAAAGGGGGCAGGAACTTAAAATGGAGTAAAACTACCCTCTTCAATAAATGGTGTTGGGAGAGCTGGACAACTACATCCCAAAAAAAAGAGAAAAAAAGAAAGAAAGAAAATAGATTACAACATACACATATACCAAATTAAACACAAGATGGATAAAAGACTTAACTGTAAGTCACAACACCATAAAATCCTAGAGGAAAACATAGGCAGGAAAATTTCAGATATTACACACAGCAATATTTTCACTGATAAATCCCCTAGGGCAAAGAATATAAATAAAAATATAAACAAATAGGACTACATCAATCTAAAAACTTTCTTATGGCTAAAGAAAATGACAGCAAAATGGAAAGGGAGCCAACCATATGAGAGAACATATTTACCAATGATTCCTTGGACAAGTGTTTGATCTGCAAAATACAAAAACAACTCACAGAACTCCACACCAGGAAGACAAACAATCCAATTAGAAAATAGGCAGACGACCTGAACAGACACTTCTCCAGGGAGGACATAGAAAGGGCCCATACACTCATGAAAAAATGTTAAAATCAACAACCTCTAGAAAGATGAAAATTAAAACCACAATGAGATATCACTTCACACTGATCAGAATGGCCATCACTAATAAATCAACAAAAAACAAGTGCTGGTGAGGTTGTAGAGAAAAGGGTATATTTTTAGTGGGAAAGTAGACTGGTGCAGCCACTTTGGAAAACAATATGGAATTTCCTCAGAAACCTAAAGAAGGAAGTGCTTTTAGATCCACTGCGGTATTATACCCTAAGAATCCTGAATCACAAATTCAAATGAACCTATGCACTCCAATGTTCATAGTAGCACAATTTACAATAGGCAAGTGATGGAGACAGCCTAAGTGGTCATCAGCAAATGAGTGGATCAAAAAAACTGCAGTACATTACCCAATGGAAAACTACACAGCAGAAAGAGAAAAGGAGCTCCTATGCCACGCAACAGCATGGATGGAACTGGTGAGCATTATGCTAAGTGAAATAAGCCAGGTGGTGAAAGGCAAATATCATATGATCTCAGCTATAAGAGGAATCTAATAAACAAAACAAACAAATGAGCAAAACAGAACCAGAGATTTGGAAATAAAGAACAGGCTGACAGTGACCAGAGGGGTGAGGTGAGGGAGGTAAATGGGAAGGAAGGAAAAATCCAAGGAACATGAATAGAGGACTCATAGGCATGCGTAATGGGAGGGACTGTGGAAGTGGAGGGGAATGGGGCAGTGGAGACCAATGGGAAAAAAGACACGACAACTGTAATGAAACAATAAAAACATAACAAAAAGAAGGAAAATCTCAAATAAAAAATCTAACTTTACACTTAAAGGAATTTGAAAAACAACAACAGACAGGGCACAAAGTAAGTAGAAAGTAGGAAATTATAAACATCATAGCAGAAACAAATGAAATAGAGTCTAAAAAAAGCAATACAGAAATCAATGGAAGCAAGAGATGATTCTTGATAAAATAAAAAATATTGACAAACCTTTCACCAGACTTCTCAAGGAAAAAAAAAGACAGGACTCAGATAAAGAAATTCAGGTGAAAGAAGAGAAATAACAACTGACACCAAAGATATACAAAAGATTTTTTAAAATTTTATGAAAAATTATGTCAACAAACTGGACAATCTGTATGAAATGGATAAATTCCTGGAAACATATAACATTCCAAAACTAAATCAGGAAGAGTCAGAGAATGTGAATAGACATATTACACATAGTGAAATTAAAACAGTAATCAAACACTTCCCAACAAACAAAAGCCCTTGCTGCATGGTTTCACAGGTGAAATTTACCAAATATTTCAAGAACTAAAACCCTTCCTTCTCAAACTATTTCAAAAATTCAAGATGATGTAAGGATCCCAAATTCATTTTCTGAGGCCAGTATTATTCTAATTCCAAAACCAAATAAAGACACAACAAAGAAAAAATATTACAGGTCAATAATCCTGATGAACATAGACACTAAAATCCTCAAAAAAGTATTAACAAACTGAGGGATCAAGATGGTGGAGGTGTGAATGGAAGTCAATGACCCCCTGCAAGGACCAATCTGGAATTACAACTAAATTGTGAAGAAATCACCCAGAACTAACAACTGAACAATAGCAAGAGAAATGCCATATAACCTCAGACAGACAGAAGAATCAGTTCAGCACAACCTGACATGTAAGGAGTGTGGGAGAGACTTGAGCAGGCTGGCTGGGCGCCCTTGGGCAGCAGTACCAGAGGGAAATTTAAGCAGCCAGTTGGATCCCCCTGAGAAGAGCAGGGTCTAAACCATAAGCAGCCAAAAGCACCAGAGCCCAAAAAGTAGACAGATAACAGCCAGCTGTGAAAAGCAGCAGGGCAGCTCTCTGCCAGAGATCAGTGGCTGCAGAATGAAAGATTTGTTTAAAGGGCCAATGCATAACTTTTCGACTTCATCCACTTACCCTGATACCTGGCAAAGGTGGGGGCAGAGTGGACTGCCCTCCACTGGGGATAGAGACTGGGGATAGAGACTACAGCAAGAAAACAGAGAGAGTAGCCACTGGGATCGCAATGCTGAGTCATCCCCCACATAGAAGCACTCATCCTGCTCAGGCAGACCATCATCTGAGACGCAGCCAGAAGGAAACAATAGCACTGCCCCTTAGAGGGACTCTGCCCAGGCCCTGTGAACCCTAAGCCTGACTTCTGAGAGTAGAGTGGCAGCCACAGACAGTAGATCCATTCAAAAGGTGGCAGAGGGGACTAGAGGTGGTTGAGGAGAGATCGGGGATGGAGACTTTGGAGAGAGAACTGAGAAGGCAGCCTCTAGGATTCTGGAGCTGAATCATCCAACAAGAGGCAGCAGCCATCAAGGTTACACAGACCACTCCCCTCTGAGCATCAGTAGCCTGAGGGGAAATATTAGCTCAAACCCCAAGAGGGATTCTGCCCCACTCTATTGTGCATAAACCTGACTGCTGAGCGCAGAGTGACTAGATTAAAAATTGAAGGACACAGCCACAGACAGTAGATCCCGGGAAGTCTTGAACAGACTGCACAAGGTCAGATGGGGTCAATATCTGGCATCACCAGAGGTGCATCTAGAAAGAAAAAATGGTGGTAAATACTAGAGGATACAGACATAAAATCTGCTGTGGTCTTCTCCATGATTTGCAATATTTTCTTTACTACATAGCCTTTTAACATTCATTTCTTATCCATCAAGTTGGTACATAATAAGTCACTAGATTTTATACTATACTTTATTTCTCTCAATTTTTATAATAGTCAATATCTTTACAGTCTTATTAAAACTGGTTCATTTGCTGTGCAGAGTGGATTTGAAGGAAGGAGTTATTTTTGCAGTCATGGGTTTGTTTCCTGGACTTTGTGGTTTTGATCAGGCAGACAAATAATGGGAAGACAAAGAAACAATCCCCAATTGAAAGGAAAGGAGGAATCTCTAGAAAGATGACTAAATGAAATAGAGGCAAGTAAACTATCAGATATTGAGTTCAAAACAATGGTTATAAGGAAGATCTATGAACTCAATGAGCTCAGTGAGAATTACAAAACAACTACAGGGAACCTATGAGGAACTTACTGCAAACTAAATCAGCATGAAAAATGGCATGGAAACTATCAACAGGAACCAAGAGGAAATGAAGAATACAATTTCTGAATTGAAGAACCCAGTAGAAGGAATCAAAAACAGGCTAGATGAAGCAGAGGATTGAATCAGTGAGCAGGAAGACATGGTAGTGAAAAAAAACTCCCAGAAAGAGCAAGAAAATGAAAAAAGGCTCAAAAAGAATGAGGAGGTGTAAAGGGAAATGCAGGACAACATGAAATGTAATAGTATCTGTGGAAGGCTAGCAGCTGAATTTTCCACAGAAACACTACAAGCCAGAAGGGAATGGCAAGAAATATTCTGAGTAATGAAAAGCAAAGGACTGCATCCAAGACTACTCTACCCAGCAAGGCTCTCCATGAAATGGAAGGCAAAATAAGGAGTTCCCCAGACATAAGCTGCTGAAAGAATACACCTCTACCAAACCAGCAATGGAAGATATGATAAAGAAACTGTTCTGAAAAGATGAAAAATAAAAAAGAGTGACATAGATAGGATCATAAGCACAAAAGGAAAAAATCAATAACTTCTTATCAATAATAACTTTAAGTGTAACTGGGTTAAGTGCTCCAATTAAAAGACATAGTGTAGCTTAATGGACAAGAAAACAGGACTGACACATATGCTGCCTACAAGAGACCAATCTCAGAACAGTAGACATACATAGACAGAAATTAAAGGACTGGAAAAAAATATTCCAAGCAATTGGACAGGAAAAAAAAAAGCCAAGGTAGGAATACTTATATCAGTCAAAATAGACTTCAAAACAAAGACCATAAAATGAGACCCAGAAGGACACTTCATAATACTAAAAGGATGAGTCCATCAAGAAGACGTAAACAAAGTAAACATATATGCACCCAACATAGGAGCACCCAAATATATAAGGATAATCTTGAAGGACTTCAAGAAAGATATAAACAGCAACACACTTATAGTAAGGGATTTTAATACCCACTGTCAACAATGGATAGATCATCTAAAAAAAATTTCAGAAGGATATTGTGGAACTGAATGACACATTACATCAAATGGGCCTAACTGATATATACAGAACCTTTCATCCCAGAGAAGCAAACTATGCATTCTTTTCAAATGCAAATTGATCATTTTCAAAGATAGACCATGTGATAGGACAAAACAAGCATCAACAATTTCAAGATAATTGTAATTATGTCAAGCATTGTGTCAGGCCAGCAAGGCTTAAAACCAGAAACCAACCTCAAGCAAAAAACACAAAAACATTCGAACTCATGGAGACTGAGTAGTATGCTATTTAATGAATGGGTCACTAAAGAGATCAAAGAAGAAATCAAAAAGCTTCTGGAAACAAATGAAAAAGAACATAGAACAGTTCAAAACCTGCAAGACACAGTGAAGGAAGTCCTGAGAGGGTAATTTGTAGCAATACAGGCCTACCAAAAAAAGATAGCAACATTTCAAATAAACAGCCTAAAACTATATCAACAAGAACTGGAGAAACAACAACAAACAAAGCCCAGAGTGAGCAGAAGGAAGGAAATAATCAAGATCAGAGTAGATTCAAATGACATAGAGACTAAAAGAACAATTCAAAAGATCAATAATGCCAGGAGCTGGTTCTCTGAGAAGATAAAATTGGCAAGCCTTTAAGCAGACTCATAAAGAAAAAAAGGGAGAGGATGCAAATAAATAAAATCAGAAATGAAAGAGTAGACACTATAACTGTTACCACAGAAATACAAAGGATTGTAAGAAATTACTATGAACAACTATATCTCAAGAAATTTTAAAACCTGGGTGAATGGATAAATTTGTAGAAATTTATAATCTTACAAAGCTGAATGAAGAAGAAGCAGAAAGAACGCAGAGACTGATAATACCTGGTGAAATTGTAGTAGTAATAAAAAAAACTCCAGGCACACAAAAGTCATGGACCAGATGGTTTCCCAGGAGAATTCTACAAAACATTTAAGGAAGGGCTAACCACTGTCATTTGCAGACTACTCAAAAAAAAAAACAAGAAAAAGGAAGACTCCCAAACACTTTTAATGAGGCGAGCATCATCCTAATCTCAAACCCAGATAAAAACACAACAAAGAAAGAAAGCTACAGGTCAATATCGCTGATGACAAAGATGCTAAAATTCTCAACAAAATATTGGCAAATATCATGGTAAAAAGATCATACACCATGATCAACTGGGATTTATACAAGGGTGCAAGGATATTATAATATTCACAAATCAATAAACATAATACATCACAGAAAACAAAAGGAAAGACAAAATCACATGATCATATCAATAGGTGCAGATAATGCAATTGATAAGTTATGACACTGGTGTATGATAAAAACACTCAGCAAAGTGGGAATAATCAAGGCATATGTAAACATAATAAAAGCAATATATGAGAAATCTACATCCAATATTCTACTGAGCAGGCAAAAGCTAAAAGCTTTCCCACTAAGATCAAGAACATGATAAGGATGTCCGCTTTAACCACTTCTATTCATCATAGTATTAAAAGTCCTAGCCATAGCTATCAGACAATAACAAGAAATAAAAGGACTCCAAATAGGAAAGAGAAAGAAAAACTGTCATTGTTTGCAGATGATCTGATAGTGTACATAGAAAATCCTATGGATTCTGCTAAAAAACTACTGGACCTAAAAGGTGAATTTGGCAAAAGAATGAGATACAAAGTTAATATTCAGAAATAACAGGCAGTATTGTACACCAACAATGAAATATCACAATCAGAAATCAGGAAATAAATCCCATTCACTATAGCAACAAGAAAGGTAAAGTACCTAGTAATAAACTTAACCAAGGACATTAAAGACTTGTGCTCAGAAAACTACACAGCACTAAAGAAAAAAATTAAGAAATACACAAATAAATGGAAGCATATACCATGCTCATGGATTGGAAGAAATAACATCATGAAGAGTCCATACTATACAAAGCAATTTAAAGATTCAACGCAAACCCTCTTAAAATACCAATGACACATTTCACAGATAGAGAATAAACATTTCAAAAATTTATATGGAATCATAAATGTCCACAAATATCAAGAAATTTTTAGAAAGAAGAACAAAGTTTATGAGATCACAATACCTGTCATCAAACTATATGATAAGTCCACTGTAATCAAAATAGCCTGGTACTAGCATAAGAACAGACCCATAGATCAATGGAACAGAATACAGAGCCCAGAAATAAATCCATGTCTCCATGGTCAATTAATATTTGACAAAGGTGGCAGAAGCATAAAATGGAGTAAAAATAGCCTCTTCAACAAACGATGTTGAGATTGGATAGCTACATGCAAAAAAATGAAATCTGACCAACGACTTACACCACACACAAAAATCAACCCAAGGTTGATAAAAGACTTAAATTTAAGTCATGTCAGCATAGAGTCCTAGAGGAGAACTTAGGAAGGAAAGTCTCAGGTATTCCATGCAGCAATATTTTCACTGATATGTCCCCTGGAGCAAGAGACATAAAGGAAAGAATTAACAAATGGTACTTCATCAAGATAAGAAGCTTCTTCATGGCTAAAGAAAACATCAGCAAAATGAAAAGGGAACCAACTGTATGAGAAAATATATTTGCCAGTGATACCTCAGACAAGGGTTTGATCTCCAAAATATATAAAGAACACACATGACTCTACTCCAGGAAGACAAACAACCCAGTTAAAAAATGGGCAGAGGACCCGAACAGACACTTCTCCAAGGAGGACATACACAGGGCCCAGAGACACATGAAAGGATTCTCAGCACCACTAGCTGTCAGAGAGATGCAAATTAAATCACAATGGGATACTGTTTCACACAAGTCAGAATGGCCATCATAATCAAATCAACAAACAACAAGTGCTAGTGAGGAGGTGGAGAATAGGGAACCCTAGTACTCTGTTGGTGGGAATGCAGACTGGTGCGGTCACTGTGGAAAACAGTTTAGAATTTCCTCAGAAAACTAGAAATGGATCTGCCTTTTGACCCAGCAATTTCACTGCTGTTATTATAAAACTGAGTCCTGAAACACCAATTCAAAAGAACTTATGCACCACAATGTTCATAGCAGCACAATTTACAATAGCCAAGAACTGGAAGCAACCAAAGTGCCCAACAGTAGTAAATGAATGGATCAAAAAACTGTGGTACATTTACACCACGGAATACTGCACAGGGGAGAGGAAGAAGGAGCTATTATCCTTCACAACAACATGGATGGAATTAGAGAGCACTATATTAAGCAAAATAATCCAGGAATTGAAAGACAGATATCATATGATCTCACCTATAAGTGGAACCTAATCAACAAATTAAACAAGCAAGCAATATATAACCATCTACCTTGAAATAAAAAACAGGGAGTAACCAGGGGGGTGGAGGGAAGGGCATTGCAGCAGAAAGGGAGGGGAAGTATCATCAATAAACATGTATAAAAGACCCATAAACAATGCCAAATGAGGGAAGGAGTGAGGGTGGTATGTAAGGGTGGTAGGGATTGGGGAATGTGGTGGTGAGAAAATGTTGACCAAAAAAAATGAGTGGGCTGGGGGAGGCTGGGAGTAGTTTGGGAAATTAAGAAGCCAAAGAACTGGTGTGTGCAGGCCATAGACATGGACTAAGAGGGGTAGGGATGATGGGATGGGATGGAGGGTGGATGGGATAAAGGGGTGAAAAAATGGGACAACTGTAATAGCATACTCAATAAAATATACCAAAAAAAATGAAGGAAACAATAATTGAATAAAGAATAAATTACAGGAATCAAAAGTAGAGTAGATGAAGCAGAGAATCAAATCAGCAATTTGGAATATAAGAGCAGAAAATACCCAATGAGAGCAGAAAAATAAAATGAATTAAAAAAATGAAGAAAATGTAAGGAAGCTCTGTGATGACTTTAAGTATACATCACGGAGGTTGCCTAAAGAAGAAAATAGAGAGTTAAAAATTGAAAACCTATTTGAAAAAATGTTGACAGAAAATTTTTCTAACCTGGTGAAGGAAATAGACATACAAGTAGAGGAAGCACAGATAATCTCAAGATGAACCACAAGACACAACATAATGAAAATTCCAGAGTTTAAAGACAAAGATAATCTATTTCTGGGTTCTCTATTCTGTTCCATTGGCCTATGTGTCTGTTCTTATGCCTGTACCAGATTCTTTTGATTTTAGTAGCCTTGTAGTATAGTTCGATATTGGGTATTGTGATCCCTCCCACTTTATTCTTCTTTCTGAGAATTGCTGCAGCTATTAATGGTATTTATGGTTACATATAAATTTTTGAAATGTTTGTTCTATCTGTGAAATATATCATGGTATTTTAGTAGGGATTACCAATTAATATTTGACAAAGTAGTTAAAGCATAAAATGCTGTACTAATAGTCTCTTCAGGAAATGGTGTTGGGAGGTCTGGTCAGTTACATGCAAAAACAATGAGCTGCCATTCTTTTTGCATGTAACTGCATTCTAAGTCAGCCACCAACTTACACCTTACACAAAAATAAACTCAGGGTTGATAAAAGACTTTAAAATAACTCATGACACCATGTAAGTGCTAGAGGAGAATGTAGGCAGCAAAATCTCAGATATTCCCTGCAGCAAAATTTTCACTGATATGTCCCCTAGAGCAAGGGACATATAGGAAAGAATAAACAAGTGGGACTTCATCAAAATAAGAAGTTCCAGCAACGGCTAAAGAAAACATCAACAAAATGAAAAGTGAAACAACTGTATGGGAAAATATATTTGCCAATGTTACCTTGGACAAGGGTTTGGTATCCAAAATATATAAAGAACTCACACAACTCTACTCCAGGAAGACAAACAATCCAATTAAAAAATTGACAAGGGGCCCAAAAAGACAGTTCTCCAAGGACATACAGAGTGCCCAGAAACATATTAAAGGATACTTAGCATCAGTAGCCATCAGTGAGATGCAAATTAAAACCACAATGAGATATCATTTCACACAGACAGAATGGCCATCATAACCAAATCAACAAACAAGTGCTGGAAAACTTGTAGAGGAAAGGGAACCCTAGTACTGTGTTGGTGGGAATGCAGACTGGTGCAGCCACTGTGGAAAACAGTTTGGAATTTCCTCAGGAAGCTAAAAATAGAACTGCCTTTTGACTCAGCAATTCCACTACTGGAATTATACCCTAAAAACCCAGAAACACCAATTCAAAAGAACCTATGTACCCCAATGTTCATAGCAGTACTCTCTACAAGCAGTCAAGGCTGGAAGCAACCTAAGTGCCCATCAGTACATGAGTGGGTCAAAAGACTGTGGTACATTTATACAATGGCTTACTATGCAGCAGAAAGAAAGAAGGAGCTCCTACCATTCAAGACAGTGTGGATGGATCTGGAGGTATTATGCTAAGTAAAATAAGCCAGGTTGTAAAAGAAAAATACCATATGATTTCACTTATAAGTGGAAACTAATCATCAGTACAAACAAGCAAGCAAAATATAACCAGAGACATTGACATAAACAACTGACAGTAACCAGCGGAGAGTGGAGAGAGGTGATAACAGAGGGAAACAAGGGAAGGGTAATCAAAGAACATGTATAAAGGACTTTTAGACAAATCCAAAATGGAGTAGGTTTGAGGGTGGGAGGGTGGGGGAAGTGGTGTGGGAAAATGGACAAAACTGTACTTGAACAACAATAAAAAAGGTATTAAAAATATAAAAATTAAGGCAAGGAATCATAAAAGCAGCAAAAGAGAAGTATTTTGTTACCTACAAAAAAGCTCCCAGAAAACTGTCAGCGTATTTCTCCACAGAAACTTTGCAGGCCAGAAAGGAATGGCACAAAATATTTAAAGTGATGAAAAGCAAGAACCTAAAATGAAGATTACTCTACCCAACAAAGTTGTCATTTACACTGAAATGAGAGATGAAGAGCTTTCCAGACAAGGAAGAGCTAAAAGATCTCATCACCAAACCAGTATTTTAAGAAATGTTAAAGAGTTTTGTTTAAGAAAAGGAAAATATTGAAAAAAATAATAATAAATGCCATTAAAAGAACAAAATTTTACCATTTGTGATGGTAGGGATGAACCTAAATGGTATTATGCTAGGTGAAATAAGTCAGTCAGAGAAAGAGAACTACTACAGGATTCACTATATGTAGAATATAAAGAATGATGTAAATGAACAAGCAAAATAGGAACACTCATAGATACAGAGAACAGACTGACAGGAAAGGAAGTTTTGGAAACAGTGAAAAAGGTGAAAAGATTGAGAAGTATATATTGGTAGTTACAAAATCATCATAGGGATATAAAGTACAGCATAAGAAATATAGTCAATAATATTGTAATGACTATGTATAGTGCCAGGTGAATACTAGAAATATCAGGGAGCACACTTTGTAAAGTATGTGACTGCCTAACCACTGAAACTAATACAAACTCATATTGAATATAAACTGTGTTTTAAATTCTTTAAGTACACAAATAAGTGTTTAGGGAAGAAAAAAGTCTCCAATTTGTTTTACAAGGTAAGTATATCTTTATTACCAAAACTTAAAAATATTATGAAAAAGGAAAAGTATAAGCTCATTTCATTTATGTTCATTAATTCAAAAATCCTAAATACAATATTAGCAAAATTCTGTGAAATGCAAAAATTACAATACAGTAAAACTAACTGTTTCTTTCCAAAAATAAAAAATACTTGAACATAGAAAAATTAATGCAATTTGTCATAGCAAAATAAAGAAAAAATATGCAATTATATAAAAAATAAATATGGTAGGTTTAGTTGATTTATTGATCTCAATTATTTATTTATTCATAGCAATTAGTATATATCTATACTTCCCTTTGCCGATTGTGACTTGCTTTGATATTAGTAGGTATGACACAAGAAAAAACTTAAAATCTGTATAAACTGTTGGAATTGACCCCCAGGACTTCTGACATCATCACGATAAGAATATGCCCCAAGTAACTTGCTGTTCCTAGGAGAATGAGAAACATGAGGAATATATTTAAGCCCAACTCATAGTCTGGCGCTTTGATCAGCCAACCTGTCAGAGCCCAATCTAGATCAGCTCTTCAGTTGTCACAAGTCACAGAGCGTTGTCATGGTTTGTTAAACAGCACTATTATTACAATGGCTGAATGATACAGCATATAAAAAAGATTTAGTATAATTCAACATTTTGTTATAATAAAAACTATTAGCACAGTACAGTAAAGGAAAAATTAATTTGATAAAAATATCTATAAACACTTAGAATAATAGTATACTTAATAATATGGTTAGATATGTAGAAAATCTGAAACTATCAAAAGAAAAATTATTAGAATCAATAATGAGTTTAGGAAGATGACTGGATATAGTCTATATCCTATTGATAACAGCAAAATTTCTTTGGAGTTTTTCTTTTATGAATAAATTCACAAATGTTCTAAATATAGGCCTTTCCTCCTCAGATTTCTTTGGGTTAGTGAAAACGGGTACTAATGTAAGTTTTTTATAAAAGCAAAGTGGCCTAATGCAAACTTTATGAAAATGAGTAATACTCTCCTTTATGTTGTTTCAGTTTGTGAAAGATTACGTAAAAATGCTCTACTTTCATAAAGCTTGGAAAACAAATTGTATTTTCTTATACTAGCAGCCCAGGAAGATAGTATATATAATAGCAACATCACATACTAGCAGCATCTTATAAAAAATAAGTCTTTTTAAAGATATTATTTAAACAATATTAAAATAATTAGAAAATAAACCTTAAAATTTGTAAGACTTCCAAGTAAAAATTTAATAATACTTTATGAAAAATTAATAAAACCTAAACAAATAGAGGAATAGATTATGTTCATGGAATCAAAAATTTGATATTGGAAATGTGTTACCCAAGTTGATAAACAGATTCAATGAAAACCCAATAAAAACACAAATATACTGTTTCTGTGTGAGTATGCATGTGTGAAATGTGACAAGCAGATTACAAAATGGTATGCAATTGAAAGAAGAATTTGGGGATACTTGCTCTACTGTATACCAACATAATAAAGTTATGATAAATAAGATAGAGTACAATTGAGGCACAGAAAGGTAAATAGTGCAGCCACTGTGGAAAATAGTATGGAATTTCCTCAAAAACTAAAGATGGAACTGCCTTTTGATCCAGCAATCACACTGCTGGGACTATACCCTAAGGATCCTGAAACACCAATTCAAAAGAGCCTATGCACCCCAATGTTCATAGCAGTGTTATTTATAATAGCCGAGTGTTGGAAACAGCCTAAGTGCCCATCCATAAATGAGTGGATCAAAAAATTATGGTACACTTACACAATGGCATTCTACACAGCAGAACGAAAGAAGGAGCGCCTACCCTTCACAACAGCATGGATGGAACTGGAGAGCATTATGCTAAATGAAATAAGCCAGGCAGTGAAAGACAAATACCACCTTATCTCAGCTATTGGTAGAACTTAATCAATAAAATACACAAATGAGCAAAATAGAACCAGAGACTTAGAAATAAAGAACAAACTGACAGTGACCAGAGGGGCAGGAAGAGTGAGATAATGGGGGAAAGAATGGAGGGACCAAGCCAAGGAACATGAATAGAGGACTCATGAACACATAAAATAGAGGGGGATTGACTGTGGGAGTGTGGAGTTACAGATCAGGGGAGATCAATGGAGAAAAATGTGGGACAATTGTAACGGAACCACAATAAAAAAGAAATTTGGATCAAAAAACCAAAAACAAAACCATGTACACAAACACTTGATTTGTAATGAAAGTAGCACTAAAAGCAAGGGAAAAAGTCAGATTTAAATGAATGGCTCTGAAATAAAATAAACAAAATAAATTAATGAACAAAATTAGGAACAGACCCATAAATACAGAGGACAGACTAACAGCTGTAAGAGAGGAGGGGGTATGTGGGGATGGTGAAAAATGTGAATGGTTTGAGAGAAAGAAAACAGTATGATGATTACAAAACGAAAAGGGGATGGGGGTAGGGAGAAGAGGGTAAAGGGGGGATAAATGATGATGAAAGGGGATTTGGGGTGTTGAACAGACAATATAATATATAGATAATGTATTATAGAATTGTATAGCTGAAGCCTACATAATTTTATTAAGCAATATCACCCCAATAAATCCAATTTAAAAAAGGCTAAAATTAGAAAAATAGGCAAGACTAGAGGTTGGTGTGGAACAACTAGAATTATCTACGCTACTGGTTGGAGTAGGAACTGGGAGACCATATTAGCAAATACTTTGATATTCTCTGCTCAGTTTAGAATATACCAACTCTATGACCCAGGAATTTTGCCTCTAGGAATATAGTTAACATAAATTCATCATTAGTTAAAGGATTCATACATTGTAGTATATTTATAAAAGGAAATGTCATAAAGAATTAAAATGAATCTATGTACCACATCAGTAATTTTCTTATATGTAATGTTGACCAAAAACTAAAAATAACGTATTAAAGTTATATAATCTTTTAAAGAAGTGTCAAAACTAATCTATAATTTGTAGGAACTCATGATGAGATGGTGTAATTGTAAAGTAAGAAAGAAACTGGCTACCATCAAGGTCAAGACAGTGTTTACAGTTAGAGGGTGTTAGGAAATACTATCTGGAGTGGAATATGTATGCGACTGCTGTGGCAGCTAACAATGTTCTATCTAGCCAATGTTTGATTACTTTTTTTTTTAAAGATTTTATGTATTTTTAGAGAGGGGGAAGGGAAGGAGAAAGAAAGGGAGAGAAATATCAATGTGGTTGCCCCTTGCACACCTCCCACTGGAGGCCTGGCTCAGAACCCAGGCATGTGCCCTGACTGGGAATCAAATTGTCATCTCTTTGGTTTGTAGGCCTGTGCTCAATCCTTTGAGCTATACCAGCCAGGTCCAATGTTTGATTTCTTATACAGGTGGCTATAGGGGGCTCATTTCATAAAAATTCATTAAGGTGCATATTTATTATTTATAAACTTATTTCCAAGTGTTATTTTGTAATTTTAAAAATTTTTAAAAAGAAATGATCACAGAATAACAACGAAGTTTTTCTTCTTAGAAAATAAAAGAGACACAATATGGTGGAGGAGCAAGTGGAAGATACACTAACCTCCTCCCAGGACAAAACTGATATTACAACTAACTTGTAGAGAAATAATCCAAAATAATAAACTTAACATTAGCTGGAGAGAAGCTTTATAACCAAGGACAGAAGGAAGAAGCTACTACACCGCAATGAGACTGGTAGAGAGTATGCAAGAGTCATGAGAGGGCTGGCTGGGCTCCCATGGGTAGAAGATAAAGTGCCAGAGAGATACTTCAGTGACTGAGGTGTTCCCCCTCAAATATGTGGGGTCTAAACCCCAAACTTCTCTCCCCAGCATATAATACCTGAGTCCGGAAAGGAAATAACATCCAGCTGTGAAAAGCGGTGGGGTGTGTGTCTGCTAGGGAGAGACTGCTGGAGATGCAGAGATCTTCTTGAGGGCCATAGCACAAAATTTCATTTGCAGCCACCTACCCTGGGTTCAAGCAGGGGGAGGGAAGTGTGCACTAGAGGCACAGAAGGAGAGCCTGGGGCTGGTGGTTCTGGGGAGGGAATTGAAGGAACAGCCACCAGGATTCCTGTGCTGAGTCATTCCCCAAACTGCAGAGGTCATTTTTCTCAGAGCACTCCCTTTCAAGAGGCATCAGCCTGAGGGAAAGCAATAGCCCCACCTTCAGGAATTACCCACCCCACCCTGTGGAACTTAAGCCTGATTGATGATTACAGCATGAATCTGTATGACTGATTAAGTTTAACAACTAAGATGGTTCTCTGGGAGCTCTGAGACTTTAGCTGACATTCTGCTGGGCCCGTGCTAGTAAAAGCCAGCCTTAGTGTGCAGCTTTGTCCTTTATGCAAAACCCCAGGGCTAGTTACAAGTAGCATGTGACAAAGACCTGCACCAGAGATTGGTAGATCTACCTAATACATAGAAACAAACACAAAGAGGCAGCCAAAATGGGAAGACAAAGAAAGAGGCCCTAAATGAAAGAACAAGGTTATTCTCCAGAAGAAGAACTAAATAAAATGAAAGTAAGCAATTAATCAGAGAGAGAGAGTTTAGAGTAATGATTATAAGGGTATTAACAGCCTGAAAAAAAACACATAGAAACCATAAAAAGTGACTAGTCATAAATAAAGAATGCAATATTTGAAATAAATAATATACTGGAAGAAATAAACAGTAGATTAGAGGAAGCAAAGTGCCAAACTTCTGATTTGGAAGACAAGATACAAAACAAAAAAACAAAAAACAAAACAAAACAAACAAAAAAAAACACCTAAGAAGAGAAACGAAAAGAAAAAAATAATTTAAAGAAATGAGGAGAGCATAAGAAATATTTTGGACAACATGAAGCAAAATAATATCCACATCATGTCAATGCAAAAAGGAGAAGACAGTGAGCAAGGGAACAAGAACCTATTTGAAGAAATAATGAATGAAAATTTCCCTAATCAGGTTAAGGGAGATAGACCAGTAAGCCCAGGGAGCTCAGAGAGTTCCAACAAGTTGGACCCAAAGAGGTCTACACAGAAAGATGTCATAATAAAATTGCAAGGTTTAAAGACAAGGAGAGATTCCTAAAAGCTGCAAGAAAAAAAACAACAACAGGAAGTTATATACAAAAAAAGCAATAATTAGATTGTACTGATTTATCAACAGAAATATTTCAAGCCAAAAGGGAGATGCAAGAAATATTCAAAGTAATTAAAAGCAAAGACCTACAACCAAGGCTACTTTACCAAAAAAAGGCTAACATTCAAAATTGAGGGAGAAATAAGGTACTTCCCAGAGAAGAAAAAGAAAAGAGTCTGTTAACACCAAACCAGTATTGCCACAAATGTTAAATGGTTTGTTTTAAGAAGGAAAAAAAGGAAAGGAAAAAGAAAAAGAGGGAAACAGTATAACAAAATGGCAATACATATCTACCAATAATATCCTTAAGTATAAATGGCTTAAATGCTCCAACTAAAATACATAGGGTAGTTGAATGGATAAGAAAACAATACCCATATATATTCGACCTCCAAGAGACCCATCTCAGATTGAAATATACACATGACTAAAAGTAAAGGGATGGAAAAAGATACTTAATGCAAATGGAAAGACAATAAAAGCTGGGTAGCAATACTTTTATATCTGACAAAATAGATTTTGAAAACAAGGCTATAGTAAGAGACAGAGGACACTACATAATGAAAAAGAGAACAATCTGAAAGAGGATATAACCATAGTAAAGATTTATGCACCCCAAAAAACAGCAACTAAATATGTAAAGCAAATCTTTATGAACATGAGGGGATAGATACAAAAACACAGTCATAGTCAGGGATTTTTAGACCCCATTGACTTCATTAGATAGATCTTCAAGAGAGAAAATCAACAAGGAGGCAGTATCCTTAAATGGCACACCAGATCACAGGGACCTAACTGATATCTTCAGATCATTTTACCCCAAACAGCAGAATATATATATATATATATATATATATATATATATATATATATATACATTTCAAGTGCATATGGAATGTTTTCTGGGTAGACCACATGTTAGCACACAAAACAAGTCTCAATAAATTTAAGATGATTGGAATCATATCAAGAGTCTTGTCTGACCACAATGCTATGAAACTATCAATCACAACACTGAAAAACACAAAAAGACATGGAAGCTGAATAATATGTTAAGAATAATGGTGCTCACTTCAGAAGCACATACAAAAATTGGGATGATACAGAGAAGATTAGAATGGCCCCTACAAATTCATGAAATGTTCCATATTTTTACACCACAAAGACAGGGAGTCAAACAGGTCAATTTATGGAAGGACTAAGGGCTGAGGAAAAACAGGATGGCAGTGATGTAGGTGGGAGCTGAACCCACTTCTCCTCCATCCAACTAGGATAGCTAGACCCTGGGCCTTGCACCGGAGACTGCAGGTGCCATGGGAGCATTGGAGGAGAGCCGGGTTAGTGATAGCAACTTAGCAGCTCCATTCCCTCCCAGATCAGGGAAGGCTCAGACCTGTGCTAGGAGAGACCTGGATGTTTAAAGTTGCTAGAGGGATAAAAAGGCAGTAAGTGACACAAAACTGGCAGTGTATCCTGGCTGAGGCAACAGTCACTGACTGAGACAGTACTGGAGAAATTGGGGAGCCAGGTGACACCCGGAGCTGGGAGAGGAGAGGGGTTGTGACAGACCATGACCCAGATAGACTCTGGACTGGTCAGAAAGTGGGAAAGTGCAGAAAGCCCAGCACTCATTAGGAGCAGGAGGAAGCACCCAAGGGAACTTTTCTCAAAAGAAGTTCTCAGCTGCTCTGCAGGGAACTCACTTTCACAGTGGCCAGGCCAACAAAGGAGGGATGTGGTTTGCTCCATTCATTGCACCTCATGGACTGATCAAGGGTTGCAAAACTAGGTGGAATATCAGCACCAGCATGGTTCAAATGCACAGATTGGACATTCTGGACAACACAGTGCTCAAGAGCATAGGATGGGAACAGGGCATCTGTGAATATTGTAGCCCAGGCTGAGCCCCCATCCTCACAGAAACACAGGAAAGGAAAGGAATAGAGCCCAACTCCCCTCTGCCTATAGTAACCTGGAAGACCTGCAAAACCAGACTGGCAGGTTTAAAATTAGTAGGAAGCTTTTTTTGTTTTCAAAGAATAAGACAATAAGACCTGGAGCTCCAAGAACACCAGAGACAGATCCAGAGAGAATTCAGAAGGCAAAAGCCAACAGCTGAGACAAATTTCACTTTGTTAACCTTCAGAATTTGCATCCCATTTTAAAAAATTTCTCATATTTCTGTTTATTTAGGGTTTTTTGTTTGTTTTACTGTTTGATTTGATTGTTTTAATACTCCCTTTCAAATCGCACTTTAATTTTTCTCCTTTCACTTCACTTGTATTCCAAATAACACACTATTCTTGGTCTTTTACTTGTTATTCTTTTTATTCAGATTTTATATTTCCTATCATCCTGTTGTTACTCAAAATCCCACACAGCACCCTTCCCTGGTCTTAATCCATTTTGCTGTCTTCCTGAGCTTTATTACTGTTGTGGTTAACTTTATTTTCTCCCATACTATGCCAAGTTTCTATCCCTTATCCTCACTATTTCTCCTCCATCTAACCTTGCATAAACACTCTTCTTTCTTAAATCAGCTCACAAATGTTTTGCCTTCTAATAACAGTCTTGTTTCTTTTTTACCTTTCATAAACAGTGGTTATTTCAGTAAAATATAATGGTTATTGCTGTACTTCTCCTAAGGATCGCCTATCTGTTCACTACGTGTTTGCACTTTAAATCCTACAGAATATTCTCCTACTGTTTTAGTCCAATTCACCTTCCCCCTGCACATGATCAGTTGAGTAAGGAATTTTATTTCATTCTTTTCTCTCCCTATTTTTTCTTTTTCTTTCTCTCTCAACCTGAGTTTTACTCCTTACTCTTATTAACTTGATTCCCCCATCCTATCAAAATCATTACTCTTTACTGTAGACATATTATATTCAATTTTCACTTTTCTACAATGTTCTTATCCCCATTCCGCCTTTATTAAACTTCATTCAGCTATTGTTACTATCGACTCTGCTGTGGTTTTTCATCAATTTTTCTCCCATCGGTCCAATACCTTTTCAATTTTACTTCAAACCTGGTAGTATATTCTTCCCTCTTCTTAACCCATTGTTCCCATCACCCTTTCATGCTTTACTCACATTGTAAATGTTGCTCTTTCCCTTTCTTTGTCTCAATACTATTCCAACACTTATTAACTCTCCTCCCTTTTATCACACAACAACATTTTCCCTCTTTTAGTCACCTCATATTTCCTTGATTATATATTATAATACCCACAACCTCTCTTCACTTTTATTAATCTTAGTTCAATTGTGATAAAAAATGCTGATGTGGTAGGAAGGTTCTTTTTGCTGGCATAGGTTTGGTTGTCTGGTAATACTTCTTTGTTAACCACCACCTGTACAACAGCATACAAGACAAGGTGGGAGTTGAGAATACAAGTAAACCCAGTGGAGGGGAGAAACAACCAACAAAGGAACCACCAAGAAGTAAAACCCTTACCACACAACAGATGAAAGGGTAACCCTATTGCATCCAGACAAAGAGGTCAAAGAGACCACAGAACTCCTAGAACAGAAGTTCACCCTACAAGGACAGTTGACAAAGCAGAGCGAGTAGAGTCACAGAAACAAACAAAAAGAGTCACCAAAAATGGGGAGACAAAGAAAGAATCTACAATCAACAGGAACAGAAGTCTCCTCAGGAAAAGAGCTAAATTAAATGGAGATAAGCAAAGTATCAGATATAGAATTCAAAAGAATGGTTAAAAGGATGCTCAAGGAAGTAACTGACAACTACAAAGAACTGAGTGAGAACTAAAACAATATGAGAAAGAAAATAAAAACTATAAACAAGAACCAGAAAGAAATGAAGAATACAATATCTGAAATAAAAGATACACTAAAAAGAATTACAAGCAGATTGGATGAAACAGAGGACTGAATTAGTGAGCTGGAAGACAAGGTAAAAAATAATACCCAGGTAGAGCAGCTACTACACCACCCCCTCAAAAAAAAAACCACACAAAAAGAAAGTGAACATACCTTAAGGGAACTGCAAGACAACATGAAATGCAACAACATTTGATTCATAAGAATATCAGAAGGAAAAGAAAAAGAGAAGGGAATAGAAAATCCGTTTGAAAAAATAACTTCCCTAACCTGGAGAAGGGGAAAGCCATGCAAGTTCAGGAAGCACAGAGGTTTCCAATCAAGATGAACCCAAAGAGGGCTACTCCAAGACACATCATAATTAAAACACCACATTTTAAAGAAAAACAGAATCTTAAAGGCAACAAGGGAGAAGAAATAAGTAGCATACAAGGGAGCCCCAATAAGACTAGCAGCTGATTTTTCAACAAAAGCACTACAAGCCAGAAGGGAATGGCAATAAATATTCAGAGTAATGGAAAACAAAGGCCTACAATAATGACCACTCTACACAGAAGGCTCCCAATTAAAATGGAAGGTAAAATAAGGAATTTACCAGACAAAAGAAGGCTAAAAGAATACACCTCTACCAAAGCAGCATTGCAAGACATGCTAAAGGGATTGCCATAAAAAGATGAAGATATATAGTAAAAGAGAGAGGAACACAGGTATAAAGGTAGAAAAATGGCAATAAATAAGTATCTATCAATAATAATCTTAAATATAAATGAGTTCAATGCTTCAATCAAAAGACTTAGGGTAGCTGAGTGGATAAGAAAACATGGCCAACACATATGCTGCCTACAAGAGATCCACATCAGAAAAAAAGACCTACACAGACTGAAAGTGAAAGGATGGGAAAACATTCCAAGAAAATGGACAGGGAAAAAAAAGATGGGGTTCTAATACTTATATCAGGCAAAATAGACTTTAAAACAAAGGCCATAAAAAGAGACCCAAAAGGACATTTCATAATACTCAAAGGAAGAATACAAAAAGAAGACATAAATATTGTAAACGAATATGCACCCAACATAAGACCACCCAAATACATAAGAAAAATCTTATGGGGCTTCAAGAAACAGATAGCAACACACTTATAGTAGGGGATTTTAATACCCTACTGTCAACAATGAATAGATTTCCCAAACAAAATATCAGCCAGGATATTGTGGTAATGAACAATGCCCTAGATCAAAAGGAATAACTGATATATATACAGAGAGAGAGAGAGAGAGAGAGAGAGAGAGAAGCTATCATGAAAAGGAGCAAAGTACACATTCTTTTCTAGTGCACATGGAACATTTTAAAAAATAGACCATGTGATAGGACACAAAACAAACCTCAACAAATTCAACAAAACGGAAGTCATGTCAAGCATTTTTGTGGACCACAAGGGCCTGAAACTAGAAAATGGCATCAAGGAAAAAACTCAGAAACATTCAAATTCATGGTGATTGACTAACATGCTATTACACAGTGATTGGGTTAATAATAAGATCAAGGGAGAAATCAAAATGTTTCTGTAAACAAATGAAAATGAACACACAACAATCCAAAACCTATAGGGCACAGCAAAGGGAGTCCTGAAAGGGAAGTTCATATCAATTCACACCTAACTAAAAAATATAGGAGCATTTTAAATAAACAATTTAATCCTATATCTATAAGAAATAGAGGAATAACAACAAACAAAGTCCAGAGTGAGTAGAAGGAAGGAAATAACCAAGATCAGAGCAGAATTAAGTGATATAGAAACTAAAAGAACAATTCAAAGGATCCTTAAATCCAGGAGCTGGTTCTTTGAAAAGAGAAACAAAATCAACAAGATTTTAATCAGACTTATCAAGAAAAAATTAGAGAGGGCCCAAATAAATAAAATCAGAAATGAAAGAAGAGAAAATACAGCTGACACCACAGAAAAACAAAGGAGTATAAGAAATTACTATGAAATTTGAAAACCTGGGTGAAATGAACAGATTTCCTGAAAAATATAATCTTCCAAAACTGAATCAAGAAGAAGCAGAAAGCCTGAACAGACCAATAAGAGCTAGTGAAATTGAAGCAGTAATCAGAAAACTCCCAGCATACAAAAGGCCTGCACTGGATGGTTTCACAGGAGAATTTTACAAAACATTTCAGGGAGAGTTAACCACCATCTTTTCAGACTATTCCAAAAAGTCCAAGAAGAAGAAAGACTCCCAAACTCTTTTTATCATCCTAAACCCAAAACCAGATAAAGACACAACAAGGAAAGAAAAATGAAATGGAGTAAAAATAACCTCTTCAACAAATGATGTTGGGAGATTAAGACAGCTACATGTAAAACAATGAAACTTTACTGTCAACTTATGCCATATACAAAAATAAACTCGAGATAGTTAAAAACATTAAATATAAGTTGCAATAGCATAAGAGCCCTAAGAGAGTCTTTGGCAACAAAATTTCATACAGTCCACACATCAATATTTTCACCATGTCTCCTAGTAGTAAGAGATATAATGGAAAGAATAAACAAATGAGACTTCATCAAAATAAGAAACTTTTGCACAGTTAAAGAAAAAATCAGAAAAATAAAAAGGGAAGCATCAAGTATGGGAAAATATATTTGTCAATGATACCTCAGACAAGGGTTTGATATCCAAAATATATAAAGAACATACACAACTCCACTCCAAGAGAACAAACAATCCAACTAAAAAATGGGCAAAACACCTGAACAGACACTTCTCCAGGGAAGAAATACAGAGGACCCAGGGACATATGAAAGGACGCTCAGCATCACTAGCCATCAGAGAGATGCAAACTAAAACTACAATGAGATATCACTACATGCTCGTCAGAATGGCTCAATTAATAAATCAACCAACAAGTGCTGGAGAGATGTGGAGAAATGGGAACTCCAGTACACTGTTGGTGGGAATGCAAACTGGTGAACTCCTGGGAAAAACTGTATGGTAGTTCTAAAAAAAAAAAAAGGAAATCCCCTTAGATGCAGAAATTTCACTGCTGTGATTATATGATAAGAATCCCAAAACACCAATTCAAAAGAACCTATGCACCCCAATTTTCATAGCAACACAATTTACAATAGCCAAGTGCTGGAAACAGCATAAAATGCCCATCAGTAAATGAGAGGATCAAAAAACTGTGGTATATTTACACAATGGAACACTACGCAGCAGAAAGAAAAAAGGAACTCCTACAATTCATGACAGCATGGATGGAACTGCAGAGTATTATGCTAAATGAAATAAGCCAGGTTGTGAAAGACAAATACCATATAATCTCACCTATAATTGAAACCGAATTAAAAAGAAACCATATGAGAAAAATAGAAACAGAGACATGGAAATAAAGAAAAAACTGACAGTCACCAGGGGGTTGGAGGAGGGAGACAATGGGGGAAAGAAGGAGAAGAGTCAAGGAACATGTCTAAAAGACACATGGACAAAGACAATGGGGTGGGAAGGATTGAATGTGGAAGATGGGAGAGGGTAGGGCAAGGGAGACTAATGGGGGGGGAATAAGGATAACTGTAACTGAACAACAATTAAAAAGAAAAAGGAAGAAAGAAAAACAAATGAAACTTCATCAAGCTAAAAAGTATTTGCACTGCAAAGAAAATCATCAGTAAGATAAAAAGACAACCCACTGATTTGGAGAACATATTCACCAATACATCTGATAAGGAATTAATACCAAAATTTTTAAAGACCTTATAAAATGCAACAGCAGATAAAACAAACAATCCCATTAAAAATTGGAAAAAGACCTGAACAGACACATCTCCAAAGAGGACATACAGGTGGCCAATGGACATGTGAAAAGATGCTCATATCACTAATTATCAGAGAAATGTAAATTAAGACCACAATTAGATGTTACTTCATACCTGTCAAAATGGCTATCATCAATAAATCAACAAAAAATAAGTGTTGGCAAGGATGTGGAGAAAGGGAAACCCTCATACACTGCTGTGAAAATGCAGAATGGTGCAGCCACTGCGGAAACCAGTATGAAGTTACCTCAAAAAATTAAATACGAAACTGCCTTATAACCCCATGATTCCACTTCTGGGAATTTATCCAAAGGAACCCAAAATACTAATTCAAAAGAATATACGCATTCCTATGTTCATTGCAGTGTTATTTACAGTAGCCAAGATTTGGAAGCAGCCCAAGTGTCCATCAGTAGATGAGTGAATAAAACACCTATCATATATTTTCAATGGAATACTACTCAACCACAAAAAAGAAGAAAATTTTACCCATTGCAGCACAACTGGATGGGCCTGAAGAGCATTATGATAAATGAAATAAGCAAGTCATGGAAAGACAATAACATATTTTCACTCAGATGTAGATTCTAATGAACAAACTGAACTAACAAGCAAAACAGAGACAGAATCATAGGGCATGGGTGGAGGGATTGAACAAAAAGAGAGAAAAATAACTAATGGATGCAGAAAACAGTGTGGTGATTATGGATAGAAATGGGTGCGTAGAATTGGAAAAGGATATAGGCATTATAAATAGTGATGGAGAAAAAAAATACCATTTAAGGAAGCCTTCATAAAAACCCAAGGGATGGGTATCTGAGAGCTTTCAGCTTGTGAACTGAGGAGATTCAGGGACAGAGACATACTTAAAGAGGGCATAGAATGTTTTTGCCTTGCCATATGTATGTATCTCTTCCATCTAACTCTTTCTGAGTTACATCATTTTAGCCTAAATCAGCAATCTAGTGAGTAAAATGATTTTCTGAGTTCTGTGAGCCACTCTAGTAAATTAATCAAACACCAAAAAGGGTGTTATTGGAACCTCTAATCCATAGCCATTTGGTCAGAAGCACAGGTAGTAAAGTGTACTTGCAATTGGCATCTGAAGTGGTGGTGGACTTTTGGCATTGAACCTTTAACCTGTAAAATCTGATGTTATGTCTGGATGGATAGTTTCAGAATTGAGTTGAATTGTTAGACACCTACTGGTATTGCAGAATTGCTTTGAGGTGTGGAAAAATAGTCCTCAAAGATCAGAATTGATCCAGCAATTCCACTGCTGGGATTTTACCCTAAGAATCCTATGCACCCCTGTGTTCATAGCAATGTTATTTACAATAGCCAAGTACCGGAAACAACCTAAGTGCCCATCAGTAAATGAGTGGATAAAAAAGCTGTGGTACATTAATACAGTGGAATATTATGCAGCAGGAATAAAGAAGGAGCTCCTATCATTTGTGACAGCATGGATGGAACTGGAGAGCATTATGCTAAGTGAAATAAGTCAGTCAGAGAAAACCAAATACCATATGATCTCACCTATAAGTGGAACCTAATCAACAAAACAAACAAATGAGTAAAACAGAACCAAAGACTTGGAAATAAAGAACAAAATGACAATGACAAGGTGGGAGGGGTAGGGATATAAAGTGGGAAAGAAGGAGAAGGGGCAAGCAAAGTAACAGGAATAGAGGGGTCATGGGTATGGACAATGGGGGCATTGACTGTGGGAGTGGGCAGGAATGGGGTTGGGGTGAGCAAGGGGGAAAAAGGCAGGACAACTGTAATTGAAAAACAGTAAATTAAAAAAGATAAAATCATAGAAATGGAGATCACATGGAGGGTTATCAGCAGGTAGGGAGAAGGGGGAGAATGGGGGAAAAGGTACAGGGAATAAAAAGCATAATTTGTAGTTACAGAGTAGCTATGGGGATGTAAAGTATAGTATAGGAAATGGGGTAGCCAATAACTTATACACATGACCCATGGACATGAACAATGGTGTGGAGATTTCCTGATGGAGTAGGGGGTGTTGGGTGGAGGGGGGCCAAGAGGGAAAAATTGGGACAACTGTAATAGCATAATCAATACAAGTTTAAAAAATCAACAAATGTATGCATAGAAAAGTGGACCAACAATTCCATCTTTCTGTCTGCCTTTTTCTCTCTCTAAAATCAATTTTTAAAAAAAGAGTGAATGCTAGAACTAGAAACCCATAATTTTTCAATGAAATAATTGATTCAGCCAAAAATCACCATTAGATGAAACCCTTAAATAAAATGTTAGTGGGAAACTTGGTATTGAAAAAAATCAGACTGTCACCACTTGAACTTACTGATCAGACTTTACATTTGTGAGTGTTGATCAAACACACATTATGTAATGTATGAAGAAGGACACAGAACCACCTATATATATATTATGCCAAATACTATTAATCTACATCTAATCAAGCTTTAGGGTTAACCTTCTGTTTACATGGCTAGCAACAGAGAAACAAAATAAATGTCATAATGGAGTAAACATACAAGTTCAAAATGTCAGATATTCCACAGAACAAATGGTCAAAAAATCAAATCATGAAACAGATGGGGGTGAGGGCCACATGAGTTTAGCAACATGTAAAAGTCATAATGATCAGACGTGTGTGAGTTTGTTTCCTTTTACATTCCAACAACTTAACTATAGAAAAATATTTTTACGAAGAGCAGAAATATTTTAATGTGGATTCAGTATTAGAGGATAATAAAGAATTATATGTTTTGGTAGGTTTGATGATAACATTGTGGCTGTTAATAAAAATACCCATATTTGTAAATGTAAAATAATAAAATACCTGTGATTTGCATGAAATATTTTAAGGAAAAATGAGGTAAAAAAATGAAAGATTAAATAAACAAAGCAAAATTGTCATACTTGGCATATGGGAGAGTTATTATACTTTTTGTTTTTAAAATATATTTGAAAACTTTTTCAAAATATAATTAATAGTACCCTATAAATCCATGTGAAAAGTGGTATATGATCACAAGAAATTTCAAAATATTCAAATACAAGGAAAAAACTTCAGAAACTCAATTGATATGGAAAGCTTTAACACATTACTGCTAGCCTATGATGACATATAAAAAGAAAATTAGATTGACTAATTGTATAATGGTTTGAGTTACTGAATATTTATAAAATAATAAAGGCAAGACCCTGATTAGTGAATTGGACAAGCAAAAGAGGGTAAAATTTATAAATAAGTACAGAAATTTCTTTTTTTCAGGAAAGCATAATAAAATAGAAACATATCTGTAAAATGTATTCAATGTTGGTGATGCCACAGTAAAATGTATTTTCACATATAGCATGGGGAATTGCAAATTAAGTTAATTATTTATATAACTAATACTGTCATATATAAAATAGAGGCATGAATACAAGATGTTTAACCACACATTTTTCCATATTATTTATTTTTATTTATACTTTATGACTTTTTTTATTGTTTTTCAAGTACAGTTGTGTTCATTTTCCTGCCACCACTTTTACCTATCCCACCCACTCCCACTAGCATCCTCAATCTTATCCCCCTTTCCCTTTGACAATGGGTCCTTTATACATGTTCCTTGATGACCCTTCCCCTACTTTCCCCTGTTAACCCCCTCCACCCCTCTTGTCACTACCGTCTGTTCTTTATTTCAATGTCTCTGGTTATATTTTGCTTGATTGTTTGTTTTGTTGATTAGATTCCACTTATAGCTGAGATCATATGATATTTGTCTTTCACTGACTGACTTACTTCACTTAGCATAATGCTCTCCAGTTCCATCCATACTGTCTCGAAGTTCTTTCTGCTGTGTACTATTCCATTGTGTAAATGTACCACAGTTGTTTTTTAAAACTATTTATTTATTTTTTATTTTTAGACAAGGGGGAAGGGAGAGAGACAAGGAAACATCAATGTGTGGTTGCCTCTCATGTGCCCCTTATTGGGGCCTGACCTGCCACCCAAGCATGTGCCCTGACTGAGAATCGAACCAGCAACTCTGTGGCTTGCAGGCTGGTGCTCAATCCACTGAGCCACACCAGCCAGGGCTATGTACCATAGTTTTTTGATCCACTCATTTATTGTTGGTCACTTAGGTTGCTTCCAGCACTTGGCTATTGTAAATTGTGCTGCTATGAACAGAGGGGTGCATAAGTTCTTTTGAATTGGTGCTTAAGGGTTCTTAGGGTATAATCCCAGCAGTGGAATTGCTGGGTCAAAACATAGTTCCATTTTTAGTTTTTTGAGGAAATTCCATACTATTTTCCACAGTGGCTGTACCAGACGGCATTCATGACAATGTATCAGGGTTCCCTTTTCTCCATAATCTCTCCAGTACTTCTTTATTGATTTGTTTGTGATAGCCACTCTGACTGGTGTGAAATGGTATCACATTATGGTTTTAATTTGCATCACTCTGATGGCTAGTGATGCTAAGTGTCCTTTCATATGTCTCTGGGTCCTCTCTATGTCCTCCATAGAGAAGTGTCTATTCAGGTCCTTTTCCCATTTTTTAATTGGATTGTTCATCTTGTAGTGGATTTGCATGAGTTCTTAATATATTTTAGAGATCAAAGCCTTGTCTGAGGTATCATTGGCAGGTATATTTTCCCATATGGTTGGTTCCTTTTTCATTTTCCTGATGTTTTCTTTAGTTATGCAGAAGATTTTGTTTTGACGAAGTCCCATTCATTTATTCTTTCCTTTATGTCCCTTGCTTGAGGGGACATATCAGTGAAAACATTGCTGCGTGGAATATCTGATAACCCCAACATTTTGACACTACAGACATTTTAAAGATATTTGCTAGAGCAATGTTCATAGTGAACTCCATTAGTGAACTCCATTTAATTCCATGATCAATTTTCTAAAGAGCAATATTACTGAATATGCCTTTCTGAGAAGGTAATAATATTCTACATCTACACTATTCGATGTGGTTGCCACTAGCCGCACATATCTATTGAGGACTTGAAATAAGTCTGCTATTGAGGACTGTAGATGTAAGAAAGTGAATTATTAACTTAAATTTATTTTGATTCAATATTATTATTAGCCACCATCAATATACATGTAAATTTTTATTTTTATTTTACTAAATAAATTAGTAAAAGTTATTTTTATTGGTATTTTAGAATAAGTGGTAATTTTATTGTCTTTCATTCTATCAAAATTTTACTTATTGTATCTTCTGACATTGTGTAGTATTTTTCTGCAGTCATTTTTCTATAAATTCCACTTGCCCTCAAAAAATATTTTTAAGATTTATACTTTATCATAAAGATTTAATCCTTAAATTAATTTTTTATTTAGAGGCAAAAAATTATTTTTGTTATTTCATTGATCAGTTTTATATTAATGATAATTTTAGAGTAGACATGGTCATATGAGTTAAATTAAAAAACTACTTATTTTAAATTTTGTATTAGTAAATTTGTGAAAATTTTTGTGAAATATATATATAAATAATAAGATAAATCAAAAGACATACAAACCAAAAAAAAAAATTGTGCATATGGTGAGAAATGATAGGGGAAGACTTGGTGACATGGAGAGACTGAGATAGAAAGAAAGGTGAGAAAGCACATGCTGTAGCATTCCATGCCTCACATCTGCAAACAAAATACAAATGGAGGGATTTCCTGTCAAGACGGAGGCATATGCAGACATGGCTTGCCCCTTCACACAACCACACAGAAATTACAACTAAAATATAGAACAACCATCACTCAGAACCATAAGATATCAAATTGAATAGAAGTCTGACAGCTATGGAACTAAAGAAACCACATCCATTTAGACTGGTAGATGGGGCACAGATGCAGAATGGGCTGGTCTCTCAATTGTGTGTGGTGCATAAGGATTCAGGAGGAATATCTCAGGAACGAGAGTCCCAGCCTGACACAGACCACCAAGGCCAGGTTTCCAGTGCCAGTAAGGTAAGTCCCCACAACTTCTGGCTGCTAAAACCAGTGGGGAAAAACTACTGGAGCTCCAATCAGTTTCCCTTAAAGAACCAAAAAGGGACTCACCTACTCACACTGAGCTCTAACTGGGATAGCAGTTTGAAAGGCAGCAGTGGCAGAAAGGGAGGAAGTAAAGTATCTGGCATCAAGATGAGAGGAGGTCATTGTCCCTTTTCCAAACCCTCCCTTACAGAACCAGCAAGATGGAGGCATATCTGAGACTCCATCACCCTGGTTAGCACTGTTAGACCCACCCTGGAGATCTCCAGAGACTCCACCCCACTCGACTTACTGACCCACCCAAGATAATTTTCCATTTGCATGTCTGGCCTTGGCTCATGCTTCATAGCTTCCGAAATCCTCTCAAACAAGTGACAGCTGACCTCAGTGAGCCCTAGGCCTGACACTAGCAGTAGCCAGCAGAGATTCACAGCCTGGCTTTACCTGGGAATCTAGCCCAGAACAAAGAGCTGCCATCTCAGATTGCTTTATAGCTCAGACAGGGTTGCCCAGGCAAAACACAGGTGACCTTGCCTGGAACTACCCAGGAAACTCAGGGCCAGAGCACCCGATGGATAGCTACAGACCACATTGAGGAACTACTACCCTGCCCTGCACAACTGATCCTCCACAGAGGGTGGAGATTTGTGGTCAGTGGTCATAGCCAGTCCTTACAGCTGACTGGCCTGGGTAAATCCCTCCCATTGATCTGCCAACAGAAACAAAGGCTCAACTACAATTGTAGGGTGTACTCAGCCCACATGAAGGGTGCTCCTTGTGTACTCAGCTTGGGTGATAGAGGAGGCTGTGTCAGTGGATCCTACAAGACACATACTCCTTTAGGCCATACTACTAAGACACAGAATCAAAGCAGCTCTGCATAAAACATGGAAACAAACACAGGGAAGCTGCCAAAACAAGAAGGGAAAGAAACATGGCCCAAATGAAATAACAGATCAAAATTCTGGATGATCAAGGAACTTAGTGAGGACTTCAGCAGTATAAAGAAGATCCAGTCAGAAACAAAGGGTGCACTAACTGAAATAAAGAACTGTTTACAGGGAAACAACAGTAGAGTGGATGAAGCCAAGAATCAAGTCAATGATTTAGAATATAAGGAAGCAAAAACAATCAGTCAGAACAACAAGAAAAAGGAATCCAAAAAGATGAGATTCATATAAGCAGCCTCTGGGACAACTTCAAGAAGTCCAACATTTGCATATGAGGGGTGCCAGAAGGAGAAGAAAAAGAGCAATTGGAACTCCATTTGAAAAAATACGAAAGAAAACTTTCCTAATTTGATGAAGGAAACACACATGCAAATCCATGAAACACAGAGTGTCCCAAATAATGTGGATGCAAAGAGGTCCACTCCAGGACACATCATTATTAAAATTCCGATGGTTAAAGATAAAGAGAGTATCTTAAAAACAGCAAAAGAAAAGCAGTTAGTTACCCATAGGGGAGTTGCCATAAGGCTGCCAGCTGATTTCTCAAAAATAGCTTTGTAGGCTACAAGGGATTGGCAAGAAATATTCAAAGCCATGAAAAGCAGAGGCCTACAACGAAGATTTCTCTACCCAGCAAATCTATCATTTAAAATGGAAGGGCAGATAAAGCACTTCCAAGACAAGAAAAAAACTAAAAGAGCTCATTATCACCAAACCAGTATTGTACGAAATGTTAAAGTGACCTAGTTAAGAAAAAGATCAAAACTACGAACAATAAAAAGGCAAAGAATACATATCTGTCAACAACTGAATCTAAAAACCACACTAAGGAAACAAGAAAAATAGAGACAGAATCATGTATACAGGAGTGTTTTGATGGTCTCCAGATGGGAGAGTGTGTGGGGAATGGGTGAAGAGGTGATAGAATTAAGAAGTACAAATAGGTAGTTACAGAATAACAATGGGGATGTAAAGTACAGCATAGGAAATGAAGTAGTCTAAGAACTTATATGTATGACCCATGGACATGAATAATGGTGGGTGGATTGCCGGAGGGAGTGGGTAGAGCTCTGTGAAGGGGGGTGAAGAAGGAAAGAGAAATCAGGACAACTGTAACAGCATAATCAATAAAATATAATTTAAAGGAAAACATACCAGAGGAAAGAGGAGATCTCTTCTGAAATCTATCCCAAAAGAATCAGAACTTCTTTTCAGAAGTTCTACAGAAACCTCTCCTTACACTTCATTGGGTCACATGCAGAATCTCTGTATTGAGGAGAATGCTACCATCTTATGGGCTCAGTCCTTACCATCCCTGAACCAATTTCTCCTTTAAGGATGAGGAGGTAATTTTAAATTACTTAAATAACCAGATTCTTCCCTGGCATCTATGTAAATTAAACAACTGCTGTATTATGGGGTCTTGGTCAATGGGGATTTGAAAGGTAGGGTGATAGGTTATTGTTGAACTGAGACAGTAACTATTTATACCTATTGTCCAGATGTAATAATTAACATATCCTTCCATTTCACTTTCAAAAGCAACTTGGTTTGGATGATAAATAATATGATAATCCTAGTGTTAAAAAATTCAGAGTCTATTATATTCACTATTCCATGTATAAACTAGTACTCAAATCACAATGGAAAAGCATTTTTATATATAAAAGTTATAATAAGAATGTGTCATTATCTCAATTTTTAATGAATCTTGCATTTATATTATTAAAAGAGTGAACATTGTAAAAGGCAAGTATAATTGGGACTATAGCCCAGGTAAGAAGTTATAGATCCACCTCTATCATGCTCTAGCTTTATGATCTTGTTTAAGTCTGGGCCTAAATTTCATGAGCTCTAAAATAAAGACATTGGATTTAATCATTTTCTTTTTTCTCTCAGAACCTATTGTACTGTAACTATCCATATGTCATATGGGAAACTGACCAACATTAGGTTCTGCAACCTAACTCTGCAAAGTTAAAAAGTGCAGCTTTTGACACCAAAATTACAACTAAACTACAGAACAACCATCATTTAGAACCACCTGAAAAATGTCTGAATGGGAATGTTACCTACAGAATTAAAGAATCCATATAGAAACTGGTAGGAAGGACAGAGATGGAGAACAGACTGGTCCCACATTCACATGTGGTGGATAAAATTTGGGAGGGATATCTGGGCTTCTGAAGTCCCTGCTGAAGAGTAGGAGTCTGAGTCCCCACCAGACCCTCCATCCCAGGGTTTCAGTGCCAGGAAAACAAGTCATCATAACTTCTGGCTGAAAAGTGGGGATCAAGGCTGAGGGAGATGAAGGGCTGGAGTCCCAGGGAGTTCCTCTTAAAAGGCCTGTGTATGAACTTACTTAGACTCACTGCATCTGAGCTCTAGCCCTGGGGAAGCTGGTTAAAAAGTACCAAATACACAGGGAGGAGCTGAATGTATGGCATCAGGACAACAGGTGAGGGAGACAGCTCTCTCCCAGAGAGAAGTGCTGGCAGAGGCCATTGTTCCTTTGATGAGCACTGCCAGCACAGATCCTGCAGATGGGTGCTATATCTGAGACTCCATCAACCTGGCTTTTACTGTTTGCCCTGCTTTGGTGATTACCTGAGACCCTACCCTACCCAACTTTTGGGCATACCCATGCTGTTTCCAGTGTTTTTTTTCCATATGAATAGCATGTCTTGGCTCATATTTCAGATTTTCCTAAAATCTCATGAACAATACGATCTGGCCCTATACCTCGCACTAAGTGACCCCAGGTCCAGCAATAACAGCAGCCATCCTTTTTTTGCAACTTGACCTCATGTGGGCACCTCCAAGATCAACACAAGTAGCAGTCATCTACCGATCACTTTGTAGCTCATGCTCGGTGGTCCCAGGCAGAACACAGGTGGCAGCTGACCTTGGCTTGCACTTCCCAGGAGGCCCCAGAGCAAGCCCACCCAGTGGAAAGCTTCAGACCACACTGAAGCACCACCACCCATCCACTTCCACAAGGAACACACTCAAAGGGCAGACTCAGTGAGTGCCAGAGCCCTACGGAAGTAAGTCCTACTCTGTGCGGTGGACCACCACACATCGGATCCTCCATGGTGGTCAGGTGTCACACCTAGTCTTGCAGCTGACCAGCCTAAGGATAAATCCCTCCCACTGACATACCAATAGCAATCGAGGCTCAACTACAGGAAGAGGGTATATACAGCTCTCATGGGGAACATACTTCAAGTGCCAGTTTTGGGTGATTAAGGATCATGCCAACAGATCCTACAGAACTCCTACTATATTAGACCACTCTACAAAGCCTGGGTGACATAGCAGTGCTACCTGATACATAGAAAGAAACACAGGTAGACTGCCAATATTAGGAGAAAAAGAAACATGTCCCAAATGAAAGAACAGAACAAAACTCCATAAAAAGAATGAAACAAAATGGAGACAAGCAATCTATTAGATACAGAGTTCAAAATACTAGTTATCAGTATACTCAAGCTATTGACAACCTCAACAGCATAAAAAAGGACCAGTCAGAAGTGAAGTTTCCACTAACTGAAATGAAGAATAATTTATGTCAAATCAGCAATAGAGTGGACGAAGTCGAGAACAATTTTTCAAATAACCTGTGTGGTGTGACTTTTAAATTCAAGGTTCCATCTTTAAAGAAGTACAAAGAGTAGGGGCCTTTCAAAAATTCTTTGTATGGGGATCACTTTAACCCTCACCCCAGAGAACTGGTTCTGATCCCAGTTGCCATCCTCCCATATGGAGTTGTTATATTTCAGGACCAGGATTAGTCCCTCAGTACTTCTAAATCTGTACTAAGGAACTCTGATTTTGTTTAGCATTTCTTTTCCTGGCACACACATAACAATAGATGCTCATCCTTTAGCTGAAACTCATGAGGAGCAGTCATTCTGTAGCTTATATTGGTATATATATGTGTATATATATATATTCACATACATACAGATATACACACATATCACAGAAAAATATCAATTAAAATTTTACAATAATAAATGCTATATAAACATTTAAGAATTTATCTATGTAAAACACTCAGCACTCTGCTTCAGGCACTGTGCACATTCAACAGAGAAAGTATCTTCTCATTATTCTTCTTTCAGCGGCAAAACATAGCTCTATATTATTTTTCAAGATGGTCTTGAGAATCATTTGATCTAATTCTATATACTATGCTAAAAATGCATTTAGCAAATATAGTCTTTCTATGTACATAACATATGTAGTCTCACTACATACTTCATGATTATTAATATCTACTATACAAAGTTATTTTAAAAATTATTTATAATCTGAAAAATATCTGACATATAATATGTGTTCAATACATGCCACCCATCACAATGAAGAAAATGGTTTTGGGTTTATTATAAAGGTTAATATTGTTTTTTAATGAAGAAGTTAACTGTGAATAATAATTTCTTAAAAATACTTGAGAATATGCCTTTCCTATTGCTCATTTTATTCCATGTAAACCATATATATACCATGTAAACCTATGGTAATTCAAAGTATGCCCTTAAATGTTCCTGACATTCATAATCTGGAAGATCATATACGCAAAAATAACCATTAAGAGTTTGGAACAACACATGACATATAACACTGACTATTAAATCATCAACATTGGATCAAATGAAATTTGCTTTTTCTAAATCTAATGGAAGGAAAATGGAAAAAGCAAAATTATAGATTGGGCTGCCATAGTGAAAATTCAGTTACCCACATATTTAGGCATGACCCAGAGAAGCATGAAAATGAAGCAGACTTTGCAGATTTCTTCTGAGTTCTAGCACTGCTTTGTAAATAGGACAAGTCTGATGGAAGTTGAAGCCACTCTGACTAATAGCACAAAATCTCCCCTCCACTGGCAATAGCTTGGGTTAAAGGCATTGCATTAGCCCTTGCAATCAATGTATGAGACCTATGTCAGGAAAACCAAGGAGCTTAATTAAGGCAAGAAAATCAGACTGAAATAAATATAGAAAAAAATATCATGTTGTTATGAATGTGGAAAGATTACATATGCAAATGTACTTTAGCATGTATTATGAAACTAGACCAAGTAATTCTGAAGTATATTTTGAAAAATAAATATACAAGTAATTTTTGACACAGAAAGAAGACTAATGAGAAGATACTTCCTTTACTAAGTAGTAAAAAGAATTATAATATTGCAATAATTTTAAATGACACTGTACTGGTTCATGAAAGATAGATAATGGGAAAGCATAGCCTGGGCAAAACCATAGCATGTATAAGAATTTAAAATGCAAATGTTTGTAAATGTTAAATAGTATTAAGAAAATTAGTGATGTGCCTGAGGGGGAAAAATCATGGCACGGTCTGCCTATATATCACGTGTCAAGACTAATTCCAGATGGATTAAATAATTACATGTAAAAAATCAAATCATAAAGAATGAAGAAATAATTTTGTTGATCTGGGAACATGAAATAAGGTTATAAACATAAAAATAAAATCAAAGTAAAAAATTCATATATCCCCAGACCAGTCTGGGAATTTAAAAAAATTAGGCTTGAAACAGTTATTTCTTTTTCAACACCAATTTTAAGTTATTCTCCCTAAATATTGTATCTACCTTCTGCTCATTATTTTTAATGAACAAAACCATTTATTTGATACAAACTTGGCTCAGCATTGCCCTGGGCCTCCCTCCTGGTTTAACCTTCATGTGTTAGGTTAAAGGATGGACTCCTTTCTCTAATAACAGTGAGTCATAGGCCCCATACTCTCACTTCATTAAAGACAGCTTCCTCTGTCTGTACCTCTGTCTATCTCTCTTGTTATTTTACAAAAAATTTCCATGAGCATAAATATACGTACTTGATCTCTTAGTTTGCAACAAGCACACACCTGCATGCCGCTTAATTCTCTCACTTCCTCTAAGTATTGCTTTATTTCTCTACTGCAGAGGAAAACTTTTGAAAAGAGCTGTCTAGGAACACTTCCTCCACCTCTTCAGTCCATCAGCCCACTCTGGGCTGGTTTTTGCCACCAACACTCAAATAAAATTGCTTTTGTCATGTCACAAATGAATTTCATTTGCCACAATCATGGGTTCCTTTTCTATCCTTATTCCAGCCACATTTGACAGAATGCATGACTCCCTCTTCTTGACATGCTTGCCTCTCCTGGAATCTGTGACAGGACAATGCCCTGATTTCCTCCTCAGCTTAGTGTGTCTTTTCCCTCTTGAGTACTCACTTGCCCTGGATAATCCCATTCATTTCCATGGTGTTAAATACACTCCATATCCTGACTGTTTCCAAATTTACATAGTCACATACCCATTAGACTCCTTGCCATTTCAGCTTAAAAACATTTCAAATATAACCTGTCAAAAATGGTTATCTTAAGTGTTCCCCGTAACCTGCCCTCCCCTCATTCAGGCTTTCTAATCATATCCCTGAGTTGCTCAAGCTAGAAAACTAAGAATCATCCTTCATTTTAATCACTAAGTCCTATCTATTTTGCTTCTGAAACATGTTTCAAGTTCCTCTAGTTTTTGTTTTTCCTCTAACCACTGCTAGCATCCTGGTCTGTGTTACACATTCTCTGGTCTCAGTGACTGCTGGAGACCCTTGGCCTATCTCCCTTTGTTTATTCTTGCCTCTCCCAAATGCATTCTTCTTGCAGCATTCTTGCCTATGACTCCAAACCAATTTCCACTCTGGACTCAGATATGTTATAGTGGTAGAGACAAGAAGAGTTGCTTATGGGGAATGAGGAAGAAAGAGAGAAAACAAAACTAACTAGGGTTTTGCTGGAGCAACTTCACAGGAGGTAATGACTTTTTTCAAGTTGGGTAAGTTTGGGTCAGGTACAGGTTTGTCTGGAAGGGTTATCAAGAGTTCTACTTTCTGTGTATTAAACCTGAAATGTCAATTATTGAAGTATAGGTGTGCTGCAATTGGATGGAATATTAGACACTATAGATATCTGTTGGATGAAAAAGTGAATCAAACTAGGCTACCAGAGAAACAACATACTTAAGGAGAAAGATTCGTAAGAGTTATTCGGTTGTAATGTGACACTGTAATAGAAATTTCTGGTATTAGTTGAGTATATAAGCCTGGAGATCAATAGGAAAATTAAACTCAGAGGCTTAGACCTGAGGTTCATCCTGAGAGTTTAAAGTATGGAAAAGTTAAGATAGATGTGAGACATATAGAAAATTATTTTGATATCATATATTTTATTCACAGTAAAATTAGTGTTGTTGAGTCTGATGGGGAAATGTTTAGCAACATCCCTGTGTTCTCTACCCACTAATACCTAGTAGCACTCCTCCTGCCCCATTTGTAACAACCAAAAATGTCTTGAGACATTTCCTGTTCCCTGGGGGTACAGCAAGAATTGCCACTCATTGAGAATTACAGATTAGAAGAATTTCAGTGAGAAAATTGGTACTTCTTTTTATCCACTGAAATGTTAATATTTGAGAAACAGCTGCAAAGCAGTATCATTCTGAACTTTTATCTTGCAAAAAGCTCTCAAAAAGGACTTGCTAACTAGGTAAGCTTCATGCACCCCAAAGGTGTAGATTAGGGAAAGAGGAGGGGGGATGAGGGCTCTCAGAAGGAGAGCCTTGGAAGCACAAGAGGAAGAGGGAATCCAGCTGAGCACCTTCACTCAATGTTGCAGACTACCCTTTCTCCCCTGCAGTAATACTTTCTGCTCTCTATAGGCAGGTGGCTTTGGTAGAAACAGATGAAACCTTCCCAGCATGGCTGGGCACTTGCTTCCCCCAGGTGAGACAGCTCAGGATGCCTGGTGAATGGTAGCGCTTTTTGGGTTTAGTTTCAAGGTTGAAACTGCCAGGCTGGTTCTGAGTTTGAATGACAGGGGCCAGCACATGTTGACCTCCTAGCTTTGCTCCTGTCCTTGCTCCACTCACTGGTAATTTTACAAATATGGAAAAGGGGAGAACACAAGGGGTCAATAGAACAGGGATTAGGTGACACAAACATGGGACGATTGCAGGAAGCTTCCCATGAGGTAAAAAAGACCAGTGAAGAGTAGGCTGAGATAGCTCTCTGTTGTACAAACAAGTGAAGTCCAAAGCTGGACTTCTACCACTGAGACATGAATTAAAATATTATGCACCAGTGTAGTTGGTTAGAGTGTCATCCCAAAAGTTATGCACCAAAACAGGCTATGGAATGACATTGCTCCTCATGAATTTCAGCTAAAAGCAGAGCATCTATTGTTATGTGTGTGCCAGGAAAAGAAATGCTAAACAAGATCAGAGTTCCTTAGTACAGATTTAGAAGTATTGAGGGACTACTCCTGCTCCTGAAATATAACAACTCCATATGGGAGGATGGCAGCTGGGATCAGAGCTTGTTCTCTGAAGTGAGGGTTAAAGTGATCCCCATACAAAGAATGTCTGAAAGACCCCTACTCTTTGTACTTCTTTAAAGAAGGGATCTTGAATATAAAAGTCACCCCACACAAGTTATTTTTAAAAATTCCTATTTTTAAAAGATTTTATCACAATTTCTTTAAATGGTCATCACCCATAGTATACCTAAAATATTTTTGGTTTACCAAAATTTGAGCACAAGACATATATATTATACAAAGCAAATATCCTCACATATGTATCTGCATGCTTCATGGGGTTTTAAATAAAGGAAATTGGACTTCTTGTAAAGATGGAGGTATAGGTAAACACACCTCACCTCTATGCACAACTATAGCAAAAAATACAACTAGACTACAAAACAGATATCACTCACAATTGTCAGAAAATCGAGCTGTGTGCAAGCCCAACAATCAATGATTTAAAGAAGTCACATTCATCCAGATGGGTAGGAAGGGTGGAGGTGAAGAGAGGCGCAGAGATGGGAAAGGGCAGTCACATATGCACGTGTGGTGGATGAAAAAGAGAGGTATACTTCAGGACCAAGAGACCCAACCCCAGTCCGGGCCATCCAGCCCAGGGCTCCAGCACCAGGAAGATAAGCCCCCATAACTTCTGGTTGTAAGCACCAGTGCAGGTTGGCATGGTGGAAGAAACCATGGGATTCTCTAGAGCCTCCTCTTAAAGTGTCTGCAATAGACTTAGGACTCACCCAGACCCATGCCCTCTGGGATTCAGCACCAGGACAATAGCTGGAAGGACACCAGTGACTTATGAGGAGAAAGTAAAGTGCAAGTGCTAGGAGACAGCTGCCTCCTGGACAAAACTTCAGAGGCCTGGCAGTGGCATACTCCCCTCTGCAAGCCATCCCCCACACAGAACACCAGAGCAGCGACGTGGTTTTCCCTGTCCTGAAGATTATCTAAGGCTCCACCCCATACAACTTAACAGGTGGGTTTTTCTACAATAGTTCATGCTATTAAGGGACCAAAGCAGCTCTACCTAATACACAGAAACAAATGAGGAGGCAAAGAAATATGGCTCAAGTGAAAGAACAGAACAAAACTCCAGAAAAAGAACTAAATGAAATGGAGATAAACAACTTATCAGATACACAGTTCAAAACACTGGTTATCAGGATGCTCCAGGAACTCATTGGGTACTTCTGGCAGAAATGAAGCCTGTGTTAGGTGAAATAAAGAAAAATCTACAGGGAACCAACAGTGGAGGGGATAACACTGAGAATCAAAGCAACAATCTGGAACACAAGGAAGGAAAAAGCATTCAATTGGAACAGCAGGAAGAAAAAACAGGATAGGCTTAGGACCTCCTGGGACATCTTTAAATTCAGCAACATCCAAATCATAGGAATGCCAGAAAAAGAAGAGGAAAAGCAAGAAACTGAAAACTTATTTGAAAAAAAAATGAAAGAAATCTTTCCTAATTTTGTGAAGGAAATGGCCATACAAGTCCAGGAAGCACAGAGAGTCCCAAACAAGTTGGACCCAAAGAGGACTACACCAACACACATCATAATTAAAATGCCAAAGGTTAAAGATTAAGAAAGAATCTTAAAAGCAACAAGAGAGTTACCTACAAAGGAGATCCCATAAGACTATCATCTGGTTTCTCAAAAGAAACTTTGCATGCTAGAAAGGACTGGCAAGGAGTATTCAAAGTAATGAAAAACAAGGACCTACAATCTAGATTACTCTATCCAGCAAATCTGTCATTCAGGATGGAAGGGCAGATAAAATACTTCCCAGAAAAGGTAAAATTAAAAAAGCTTGTCACCACCAAGCCAGTATTATACAAAATGCCAAAGAGAATTTTATCAGAAAAAGATTAAAAAGATGAAATTAAAATGGCAAAAATTCAAACTTCCAATAATTGAATCCAAATAACAAACTGAGCAAACAAGCAGAACAGGAACAGAATAATAGATATGGAGATCACCTAGAGGGTTAGCAGTGAGTTGGTAGGCAGAAGAGGGAAAATGTGCAGGGATTAAGAAGTACAAATTGGTAGATACAAAATAGACAGGGGAGTATTAAGAACAGTTTAGGTAATGGAGTAGCCAAAGAATATATGCACAACCCATGGACATGAACTAATGGTTGGGGTGGGGCGGTTGCTGGAGGGAATAGGGGTACTAGGTGGATGAGCACAAAGGGGGAAAATTGGGACAACTGTAACAGCATAATCATTAAAATATATTTAAAATGGAAAAAAAGAGAAAAAAAGATATTTGAAGAGAGGACAAACACAATGATCCGCTTTAAAATAATTCTGGCTACTGTCCTGGGAATAAACTATAGGAGACTAAGCTAGCAGCAAGGAGACAAGTTATTGGAGTATTTTGGTATTCTAGATAAGCTTATGGGGGTGCTAATTAAGGTGGATTTGTTCAAGGTAGGTGTGTCGCCAACTTTCAAGGCCGGACAGGTTCACAGGATTCATGCAGATGGAGTAAAAGTCACAGAGCTGTGGGGATGCTTGACATGCCTTTATTCAAGCAAGGGGGGCGATCCACACATGCTTCAAGCTGCATGTGTCTGCAAGTCACACTGCATGTCACCTGTCCCCTCTGTCATGTGTTAGACACATCCATCCAAGTCTTTTTTTAGGTTTAATGGTGTTTCTTATTTATTTAGGTGGGATGTTGTTAGTGTTTGGTTATACTACGGCCATAGCTACGGAGCAATATCCGGAGGTTTGAGTGTCTAATAAGACGATTCTGGGGGCTTTTATTACTGGGGTGATTATGGAGGTCATTTTGGTTTTGATTGTGTTGAAAGACATGGAATTGGAAGTGGTTTTTAAATTTAATGGATTGGGGGATTGAGTTATTTATGATGTGGTAGGCTCTGGGCTTGTAAGTAAAGAGGCTGTGGGTGTTGCTGGGTTATATACTTATGGTACTTGATTAGTGGTAGTTACTGAGTGGTCTTTACTTGTTGCAGTTGTTATTATGGAGGTTACTCATGGAGGTTAAATAGTAATAGGGTTAGAGCCAGGGTAACTAGGAAAGACATAAAATATAGTTTGATTATTCTTTTTTGATTGGATAGTAGTGCCTATGTTGTTAGCTGGAAGTTGGAAGTTGGAGATGGATTTTGGTAGTACATTTTCTAGTCATATTAGGTCTAGTAGTAGGGAGGCTAGTTTTTGGTTTATTACTAGGTTTATTATTGTTGTCAGGCAGTGTATGATTATTGGAAAATAGCCTAGGAGATTGGAAAATTTGGACAGGCTTGAAGGGGAGTTAAATTTAAAGTTCAAGGCCGCTAGATTTAGTTCTAGGGTGAGGATAAATCCTAGTACAGTTACTGTGAGTGCAGTGAGTTTTAGATATGAGGGTATAGTTAGTTGTGGAGTTGTTATAATAGGAATGTTTTTGGAGATTAGGAAGCTGGCGAAGATGCTTCCGATTAATAATCGTTTAACGGAGTTAGTTAGGAGAGGGTTATTTTCATTGATTGTAATTAGGACAGGGAGATGGGGTTGCCCCAGTATGGCAAAGAAGATGATTCAGATGCTGTAAATAGCTGTTATTGAGGTGGCGATTAGGGTTAATAACAGGGTTCAGGTGTTGGTGGATGACGTGTTTGAGGCTTCAATGATTAGACCTTTGAAATAAAATCCTGTGAGAAAAGGAATTCTGGTTAGTGATAGACTCCCAATTGTTGGTGTGATAGTAGTGAAGGGTATAGTTTTAAACAGGTCTCCTATTTTTCAAATGTCTTGTTCATCTCCTAGGCTGTGGATGATAGAGCTGAAGCACATGAATAGCATTGCTTTAAAGAATGCGTGCATGCAGATGTGTAGGAATGCTAGGCTTGGTTGATTAATTCCAATGGTTACTATTATTAATTCTAGCTGACTGGAGGTAGAGAAGGCTACAATTTTTTTGATGTCACTTTGGGTGAGTGCACATATTGCAGTAAATAGAGTTGTGATAGTCCCTAGGCATAGAGTGGCTGTTTGAATTGTGGGGTTACTTTCCATTAAGGGGTAGAATCAGATTAGTAGGAAGACTCCGGCTATGACTATTGTGCTTGAATGGAGTAGGGCTGAGATTGGAGTTGGTCCTTCTATGGCAGAGGGGAGTCATGGGTGTAGGTCGAATTGGGCTGATTTGCCTGTTGCGGCTAAAAGGAAGTCTGTAAGTGGCAGGGTAGTGGTAGCTGGATTTAGTAGGAAGATTTGTTGTAGTTCTCATGTGTGAGAATTAGTTAGAAATCATGCTATTGATAAGATAAATCCAATGTCTCCAATTCGATTATAGAGGATGGCTTGTAAGGCTGCTGTATTGGCATCTGCACGGCCATATCATCATCCGATTAGGAGGAAAGACATGATTCCTACTCCTTCTCAGCCAATAAACAGTTGGAAAAGGTTATTTGCTGTTACTATGATTAGTATTGTAATTAGGAATGTCAGAAGGTATTTGAAAAATCGGTTGATATTAGGGTCTGAGTGCATATATCATATTGAGAACTCTATGATAGATCATGTTATGAATAATGCCACTGGTATGAATAATATTGAAAAGAAGTCTAGTTTAAAGTTGAGGGGTAATTTTATAGTTTGAATGGTGATTCAGTGTCAGTTAGAAATGACTGTTTCTTGGCCCGAGTAGGTGAATAATAGAGTTGGGATTGTTATAATTATGAAGGAGTAGGATACCATAGTTTTTACATAGTGAGGGTAGTTTGAGTGGTGAATATTTAATATTGCTGTCATAACAGGTACTGTGAGAATGATAAGTGATATAAGTATTATAGAGGAGAATAAATTTATTACTTTTATTTGGAGTTGCACCAAGTTTTTAGCTCCTAAGGCCAACAGATAACTACTATCCTTTAAAAGTTCAAAAAAGCCATGTTGTTAAGCATGGTTGCATGAGTTAGCAGTTCTTGCATACTTTTTCGGTAAACAAGAAGTTTTAGTTTCTATTGCTAGATTCACAATCTAGTGTTTTTATTAAACTATGTTTACAGTATAGGGTCCCTAGAATGATTTTTGGGTTGATAGAGAGTAGTAGGAGGGGTAGTATGTGTATGGCTATGAGAGTGTTTTCTCGTGTGTAGGATGGTTTAATATTATTAATATGGTGAGTGTGTTTTCCTCGTTTGGTTATGATTAGTATATACAGGGAGTACAGGACTGTAATGATAATATTAAACCCTAGAAGGAGAATTGATAAGTGGGATCAAGAGAATATTGATATAATGATGAATAGTTCTCCAATCAGGTTAATTGTAGGGGAAGAGCTAGGTAGGTTAGGCTCTCTAGGAGTCATCAGGTTGCTATAAGTGGTAGAATAGTTTGGAGTACTCGAGCTAAAATTATTGTTCAGCTATGGATTCATTCATAGTTTAAGTTGGCCAAGCAGAATAATATAGAGGAGGTCAGGTCATGGGCGATTATCAGTGCTGTTGCTCCTATGAAGCTTCAGGGAGTTTGGATTAGGACTGCTACGATAACTAGGGCCATATGGCTAACTGATGAGTATACAATTAGAGATTTGAGATCTGTTTGGCGGAGACAAATTGAGCTGGTTATGATTATTCTTCATAGGAAAGTAGTATGAAAGGGTAAGCTATAGAGCTGGTTAGGGGGTTGAGTAGTACAGTAATGCGTAGCATACCATATCCTCTTAGTTTGAGTAGCACTGCTGCAAGCACTATGGATCCTGCAATGGGGGCTTCTACATGGGCTTTTGGTAGTCATAAGTGTAGACCGTATAGTGGTATTTTGACTATAAATACTATTCTGCATGCTAGTCATGTAAATATATTACCTCAGGAAATTGACAATGGTTTAATTCAATATTGGATTAGAAGAAGATTTAGGGAACCTACCAGGTTTTGATAGTGTAAGAGTGCGACTAGTAAAGGGAGTGATCCTACTAGTGTGTAAAATAGGAAATAAAGTCCGGTGTTTAATCGTTCTGCTTGGTTACCTCATCAGGTAATGATAATTAGGGTTGGGACTAATGTAGCTTTGAATAGAATATAAAATAGGATGAGTTCTGTGGCTGTAAATGTTATAAAGCGAAACACTTGGAGTAGGATTAGTATAGTGATATATAGTTTTTTTCATGTGAGGGATTCGTTAGCAAGATGGTGTTGGCTAGTGATAATTATTAGTGGAAGTAATCATGTAGTTAGTAGTAATAGGGGTATGGATAAAGAGTTGGAGAAAAATACAGTAGAGAAGTTGAGGGTATTGTCATTGGGTTGATTTATAAGGGGAAAACACAGCATGCTGATTATTAGGCTGTGTAATGTGGAGTTAATTCAGATTATTTTGTTTTTTGATAGACAAGTGGGATAAGTATAATTGTTGGTATAATAATTTTTAGCATCGAAGAAGGTTTAAGTTTTGTACATAATCTACTCCACATGTGTTTGATACTATTACTAAGAGGGATAGGCCGAGTGCAGCTTCACAGGCTGCAAAAACCAGTAAGATAATGGGTAGTATACTTGCCAGGGTTAGGTGCATGTTTAGGATAGTTATTGTTATTATTATGAATAGGGATAATATTATTTCTTCTAGGTAAAGTAATGCTGATATTATATGGGATTGATATATTAGCAGGCCTATTAGTGAGATTGTAAATGCTAGAAATATATTTATATAGGTTAGTGACATTTGATAGTTATGAGTAGATCATAATTTAGTGGGTCGAAATCACTTGTTTTATTCAAACTAACTATCATTATTCAGATCATTCTAGTCCTTTTTTGGGATCATTCATATGCTAGACTAATGGTTAGGAGGGAGACTAGTAGTAGGGATACCGGGAGTATTGTTGTTAAGTTATTAGTTTGGGAGGCTCAAGGCAGTGGTAGGAGGAGTGTGATTTCTAGGTCAAGTAGTAGAAATGTGATGGCTACTAGAAAAAAATTTTATTGAGAAAGGAAGGCAGGCTGATCCTATAGGGTCAAAGCCACATTCTTAGGGGCTTGATTTTTCTGCATAAACATTTGTCTGGGGGAGTCAGAATGCAATTATTACTAGTACAGATGCTAGTAGTGTATTGATTAGTAATGTGAGCATTATGTTTATTATTCTTTTCTGGATGATGCCAGAACTAACTGATTGGAAGTCAGTCGTTCTAGTTAATACTAAAAGAATAGGATCCTCATCAGTAAATAGACAAGTATAGGAATAATCATACTACATCTACAGTGTCAATATCAGGTGGCGGTTTCAAATCCAAAATGGTGGCTGGATGTGAAATGGAATTTTAATTGACACAGGAGGCATACAATTAAGAATGTGGAGCCGATAATTACATGTAGGCTGCGAAAGCCTCTAGCTATGAAAAATGTAGATCCGTAGACTCCATCGGAGATTGTAAAAGATGTTTCATAGTATTCTGATGCTTGTAGTAGAGTAAAGTATAGTCCCAGGGAGATTGTAATGAATAGGGATTGAAGCATGTGTTTACGATTACCTTCTATTAGGCTATGGTGGGCCCAGGTAATGGATACACCAGAAGCTAGTAGGACGGTTGTATTCAGAAGTGGGACGCCTAGTGGGTTTAGAGGAATAATACCTGTGGGCGGTCAGTACCCTCCTAATTCGGGGGTTGGGGCTAAATTTGAATGATAGAAGGCTCAGAAGAAGCCTGAAAAGAAGAATACTTCAGAAATAATGAATAGGATTATTCCATAACGGAGTCCTTTCTGCACAATGGGAGTGTGGTAACCTTGGAATGTGCTTTCTCAAACGATGTCTAGTCATCATTGGTATATAGTTAAAATGTTGGTAGTTATACCTAGGGAGAGGAGTAGAGTTGAATTATAGTGAAATCATATGACTAATCCCACGGCTATTAGTAGAGCTGACAGGACTCCCATAAGTGGTCATGGACTAGGGTTGGCTATATGGTAAGCATGTGTTTGGTGGGTCATTAAGCTTTATCGTGTAGGTAGAGGCTGACTAAGAGTGTGAATACATAAGCCTGGATTAGGGCTACTGCAAATTCTAAAATTGTTAGTAGAACTAGAATTACGAATGTGATAAAAGCTGTGGTTATGCTGATGTTCATCAAGGCTAGGGTGGCCCCTCCAATCAGATGAATTAATAGGTGTCCGGCCGTAATGTTGGCAGTGAGTCGTATTGCTAATGTAATTGGTTGAATAAGTAGGCTGATTGTTTCGATGATGACTAGTATGGGAATAAGAGCCAGTGGAGTTCCTTGGGGTAGGAAATGGGCTAGTGAGGCTTTGGTTTTGTGTCGGAAGCCTAGAAATACTGTGCCTGCTCATAGTGGGATAACCATGCCTAGATTTATTGATAGTTGTGTTGTTGGGGTAAAGGAGTGTGGCAATAAGCCTAGCAGATTTGTTGAACCAATAAGTAAGATTAGTGATATTAATATTAAGGCTCATGTTTGACCTTTGCGATTATGAATGGACAGTATTTGTTTGGGTGTCAGATGAATTAGTCATTGTTGGATGGCTACTAGGAGGTTATTAATTAGTCAACTGGTAGAGATGGAAATAGTATAGTGGGGAATATAATGATTAGGATAACAATAGGTAAACCTATTATCATTGGGGTAATCAAAGAGGCAAATAAATTTTCGTTTATTTTGTTTCTCAAGGGTTGAGGGATTTAGTTGTTTTAGTTGATAGGGGTTCTGGGGCTGAGTGATAGTGGTGACTAGACACTTTAAGTTGCATAATAATGAATAGGGAGATAACAATGGATAGGATTGTAATAAATCATGTTGATGTATCTAATTGGGGCATGTCATTAAGGAGAGGTCTGACTCTCAATCTTTAGCTTAAAAGGTTAACACTAATTAGCTTCTTAATGAGTTTATAGTATTGATGTTGATCACTTTTTGAAATATTCTAGTGGGACTATTTCAAGTACAATAGGTATGAAACTATGATTGGAACTGCAGATCTCGGAGCATTGACGGTAGTATAGCCCGGGACGAGTAGACAGAAGAGTTGTTTGGTTCAGTTATCTGGGATGGCATCTGTTTTTAGTCCTAGTGAAGGGATTGCTCATGAATGTAATACGTCTTTAGAGAAAATCAGCATTCGAATAGTTATTTCTATGGGGAGTACCACTCAGTTGTCCACTTCTAGTAAATGAAGTTCTCCGGGCTTTAGATCTGATGTTGGTGTTATGTATGAGTCAAATGACAGGTCTGCATAATCTGTATATTCATAGCTTCAGTATCATTGATGTCCCATGGTTTTAATAGTTATGGAGGGGTTATTAATATCCTCTATTATATATAGGATTCATAATGATGGGAGGGCAGTAGTGATGAGAATAATGGCGGGAAGAATTGTTCAAATGGTCTCAACCTCTTGGGCATCTATTGTACTTGTGTGGGTTAAGTTTGTTGTTAGTATTGAGGAGATGATTTACAGTACTAGGGAACTGATCAGGAACACTGTCATAAATGTGTGGTCATGGAAGTGTAATAGTTCTTCTATAATAGGGGAGGTTGCGTCTTGAAATCCTAGTTGAAATGGATAAACCATAGAGACACACAGGAGTCTCACCTGTATTTTAACTTTGACAAAGTTGTGTAATTTTTTTACTAGTATCTCCCTTATAGAGAAAGATATAGTGGCTATGATATTGGCCTGAAACCAATCTGTGGGGGTTCGATTCCTTCCTTTCTTACTTTGGGTTAACATATGTTGGTTCTTCAAATGTATGATAGGGAGGAGAGCATCCATGCAGTCATTCAAGATTTGTTGCGGTTAAGTCAACAGTTGAGACTAAGCTCAGTTTGCTTAGCTGAGAATGCTTCTCACACCATGAATACTATTAGTGTAACTGCTGTTAGTGGGATGAAGGATCCTATAGATGAGACAGTATTTCAGGTAGTATAGGCATCTGGATAATCGGAGTAGTGTCGAGGCATACCAGACAGGCCTAAGAAATGTCGTGGGAAGAAAGTTATGTTTACTCCTACGAATATAACTAAGAAATGAATTTTTGCTCAGGTTGAGTCTAATGTGTAACCTGTAAAGAGGGGGAATCAGTGGATGAAGCCTCCCATAATTGCAAAGACAGCTCCTATTGATAGAACATAATGGAAGTGGGCTACTACATAGTAAATATCATGTAGAACAACGTCTAAGGAAGAATTAGCTAATACGATACCTGTTAGGCCTCCTACTGTAAATAGGAAAATGAAGCCAAGGGCTCAAAGTATGGTGGGAGATCATTTGATTTCTCCTCCATGTAGAATAGCTAATCAGCTGAAAACTTTCACTCTGGTAGGAATTGCGGTGATCATAGTAGAGGATGTAAAATATGCTCGTGTGTCGACATCCATTCTCACTGTAAATATGTGGTGGGCTCATACGATGAAGCCTAGAAAGCCAATGGATATTATAGCTCATACTATTCCTATGTATCCGAAAGGTTCTTTTTCTCCTGAGTAATAAGTAATGATGTGAGAGATAATTCCGAATCCAGGTAGAATTAAGATATAGAGACTTCAGGGTACCTAAAATATCAGAATAGGTGTTGATATGGAATGGGGTCTCCACCGCCAGCGGGATCAAAGAAAGTGGTGTTAAGGTTTCGATCTGTTAGTAATACTGTAATGCCAGCTGCCAGGATGGAGAGGGAAAGAAGTAGTAGGACAGCTATAATTAGGACAGATCATATGAATAGAGGTGTTTGATATTGAGATAGGGCTGGGGGTTTTATATTACTAATAGTGGTGATAAAATTAATAGCACCTAAGATTGAGGATATACCAGCCAAGTGCAGTGAAAAGATAGTTAAATCTACAGAGGCGCCAGCATGAGCTAGGTTACCAGCTAGGGGTTCATCCTGTACCGGTTCCCACTTCAACCACTGAAGAGGCTAGGAGTAGAAGAAAGGATGGGTGTAGAAGTCAGAAGCTTATGTTATTTATACGAGGAAATGCTATATCAGGAGTGCCAATTATTAAGGGTACTAGTCAGTTACCGAAGCCTCCAATTATGATGGGCATTACTATGAAGAAGATTATTACGAAAGCATGGGCTGTGACTACTACATTATAAATTTGATCATCACCTAATAAGGCTCTTGGTTGTCTTAATTCAGCCCGAATTAAGAGACTAAGGGCGGTACCGACTATTCCTGCCCAGGCACCAAATAGAAGGTACAGAGTGCTGATATCTTTGTGGTTTGTTGAGAATAATCAGTGGGTTATGAACATGGATAATATGGCTGAGTAAGCATTAGACCGTAAACCTAAAGACAGAGGTTGAGCCCCCTTGTTACCATGCCCTTGTGGTGTATAACATATTGAATTGCAAATTCAAAGAAGCAGCTTCAATCCTGCCGGGGTTTCTCCCGCCTTTTTTTTCTTAACGGAGGGAGAAGTAGATTGAAGCCAGTTAATTAGGCTGTTTAGCTGTTAACTAAGGTTTTGTAGGTTAAAGTCCTACCAATCTAGCAAGGGCTTAGCTTAATTAAAGTGTCTGATTTGCGTTCAGTTGATGTGGGATGTGGTCCTGCAGTCCTTAGTTTCAGGAGTTAAATATTTGTTATTTACTTAGATCTTTGAAGGCTCTTGGTCTGGATTAACCTAAACTCCTAGTATAGTATTTTAATATTATAGGGGTTAGTGGTAAGGTTGTAGTTGATATAATTGTTAGTGTGGGTAGGTGCATTGTTTGTTTTGTATACTCGAAGTATCATTTGATTTTAGTGTTGTTTGTTGTTGGAAATATTGTTAATGGTGTGGCATATGTCAGGCGTATATAGAAGTAAAGGTTTAGGAAGGTTGTGATTGCTATGAGGGTTGGTAGAATTAGGCTGTTGTTTTTTGTTAATTCTTGGATAATTATTCATTTGGGCATGAAGCCTGTTAGTGGAGGTAGTCCTCCTAGAGATAATATGATTGTTAAAATAAGTGTTGTGATTACGGGAACTTTGTTTCATATGTGCAATAGTGTAAGTGTTGTGGTTGTAGCCATGTTGATAAGTAATATGAAGGTAGTGGTTGTTATTAGGGTATAAATTATTAGGTTTAGAAGAGTTATAGTTGGATTGTAGGTTAAGATAACTGCCATTCATCCTATATGTACGATCCTATATGTACGGAAGAGTAGTCTATGATTTTTCGTAGTTGGGTTTGGTTGAGTCTTCCTCACCCTCCAATTAGTGTGGAGATTGGTGCTATGGTTAGGAGTAGGTTTGTGTTGATAGTGTGGTGAATTGTATACAGGACTGATAGGGGAGCTAATTTTTGTCAGTTCAGCAATAGGAGTCCTGATGATAGTGGAATGCCTTGAGTGACTTCTGGTACTCAGAAGTGGAATGGAGAGAGCCCAGGTTTTACGGCTAGGGCTAGGGTTACGATGATGGATGCTATGGGGTTTGACATGTTGGATGCTGTTCATTGGCATGAATGTAGTAGGTTGATGATTACGGCTATTATTAATAATATGGATGCAGTGGCTTGGGTTGCAAAATATTTAGTGGCAGCTTCTGTGGAGCAAGGATGGTGATTTTTCATTAGCATGGGGATGACAGCTAGTATATTTATTTCAAATCCTATTAAAGTTGTTAGTCAGTGAGAGCTCGTTATTACGATGATTGTTATAATAATAGTTGATAGGATAATGGAGAAGATAATGGGATTTATTAGTATAGGAAGCATACAAACCAACATTTTCGGGGTATGGGTCTGATAGCTCGTTTAGCTGACCTTACTAGGATTTGGTGTAATATGGTAGCACGGAGGGGTTTGAATTCTCAGGATTAGGTTCAATTCCTATAGTTCTAGAAATAAGGGGGCTTTAATGTCTATGATTGACTCTATCAAAGTAACTCTTTTGTCAGACATATTTCTTATGTTTGGGGAGGGATGGCTGCCATGATGGTGGGTATGGTTACATGTCATATGCAGAGAGCTAGGGTGAGTGGTAGAAAGTTTTTCATAGCAAATGTATTAGTTGATCATGTCGAAAGTGTGGATATGATGTGCGGATTCATAGGAATGATATTGTTAGTAGAGAGGTTTTGATTATGAAGTTGATTGTGTACAGTTCTGGTAGGGGGGGATTATTATATGCTCCTATGAATAGAATTGTTGTTAGGGCATTAATTATGATAATGTTGGCATATTCTGCCAGGAAGAATAGGGTGAATGGTCCTCCTGCATATTCCACGTTGAAGCCTGATACTAGTTCTGATTCACCTTCTGTTAGATTGAAGGGTGCGCAGTTTGTCTCTGCTAGGGTGGAGATGAATCATATTTTAGCTAGTGGTCATGTTGGAAAAATGAGTCATGTATATTCTTGTGTGATGATTAGGGTGGATAATGCATATGAACCACTTATTAGTAGAACTGATAAGAGGATAATGGCTAGTGTTACTTCATAGGAGATTGTTTGGGCCACTGCTCGTAGAGCTCCGTTTAGGGCATATTTTGAGTTTGAGGCCCAACCTGATCAAAGAATAGCATATACTGCTAAGCTTGATATTGCTAGTATAAATAATACACTTAGATTTATGTTAATTAATGGGTGTGGTATGGGTAGGGGCACTCACATTGTTAGGGCTAGGGTTAGGGCCAGGATAGGAGCAATAATAAATATGGTAATGGATGATGTAAGTGGACGCAACGGTTCTTTAGAGAATAATTTTACTGCATCTGTGATTGGTTGTAGTAGACCATAGGGTCCTACAACATTTGGTCCTTTGAGTTGTATATATCCTAGGATTTTGCATTCAATTAGGGTTAGGAATGCTACAGCCAAGAGAACTGGGACAATTATTGATAGTAGATTAATGATGAACATGATGTTAAGGAGAGGAATTGAACCTCTGATTATAAAGGTTTAAGTTTTATGCAATTACCTGACTCTGCCACTTTAACGTAACCCTGGTCTAGGGTGGATGTATTAGTGATTTATCAGATTAAGACTGGATCATCTGTTGGTTTCGAGGGCACTTTTTGAAGTTGGCCGTCTCTCTTATCCTTTTGTACTGGGAGAGGCATTAAAAAGATAGAAACCGACCTGGATTACTCCAGTCTGAACTCAGATCACCTAGGACTTTAATCGTTGAACAAATGAACCATTAATAGTGGCTGCACCATTGGGATGTCCTGATCCAACATCGAGGTCATAAACCCCATCGTCAATAGGGACTCTAAGATAGGATTGCACTGTTATCCCTAGGGTAACTTGTTCCATTAATCAAAAATAGTTTTGGATCAATAAGTGATGTGGTTTTGACTGGTAAGTCTAAATTTATAATCACTCAGAGGGTGTTTTATGCTCCGAGGTCACCCCAACCTAAATTGCTAATCTATTTGAAGGGATTTTGTTCCTTTTGGGGACTGCTGATTTTTCTTAGGTTAGTTAATTAAAGTTCCATAGGGTCTTCTCGTCTTATTTTGGTATTCCCGCCTCTTCACGGGAAGGTCAATTTCACCGATTGGGAGTAAGAGACAGTAAAACCCTTGCGTGGCCATTCATACAGGTCCTTATTTAGAGAAGTGATTATGCTACCTTTGCATGGTCAGGATACTGCAGCCGTTGAACTAATGTCACTGGGTAGGCAATACCTCTAACACTGGTAATGCTAGAGGTGATGTTTTTGGTAAACAGGAGGGGTTTATGTTTGCCGAGTTCCTTTTACTCATTTTAATCTTTCTCTTAGATGCACTCCTGTGTTGGGCTAACAAATAGTTATGTGAAGGGCTTGTTTTTGGACTTGCTTCATAGTTTGTTAACTATCAGTGGTTATCCATTCTGATATATGCTTGTGCAGGGAGAATTGCTTCTTGTTACTCATATTAACATTATTTCTTCCATGTGCTTATGGAATAGTCCAGTTTTATGTTAGGAGTTGGTTGATGTTATCGGTATTAAGATAAATATATTGTTGAGCTTTAACGCTTTCTTTATTGATGGCTGCTTCTAAGCCTACTATTGGGGTTGTTTTTGTGTTTACTCACTAATTAAGGTTGTGTCCTGTTCTAAAAAGCTGTACCTTTTTAGACTATCTTTTAAACTTACAATAGAATTTGAGAGTTTTTAGGTAAGTTTAAATTTGAACTAAAATTCTTTTCTGGACAACCAGCTATCACCAGGCTCGGTAGGCTTATCACCTCTATTCACAAGTCATTTCACTATTTTGCCACATAGATGAGTTCGCTCTGAGTCTTTTTTTAGACTCATGTGTCCCAGCAGGGAGTCCCTACTACCCTAATATACTAAAGACAGACTAAGCTGGTAGGGGGCCAAAACAGATTGAGATTCTGCTCATGTGAGCCCATTCTAGGCTATAGGAGTACTTATTGGGCCAAGTCTCAAGGCTATGAGAACACTACTTATCTTAGCTCCCTAGACACCTGCGTGAGGAAGACGGATTCCCTCTATTTACCCTACGGTAGGTTTTAGGACTGATCAATGAGAATGAAATTGCAATCAACTGAAATGGAGAAGACCAGGGAGTGGGGAAATAGTAGGACTTGGAGAGATGAGATTCTGACTTGGAGATACTGAGATTATTTATCCGTCAGACATTTGACTGGAGATTCTAAGCAGGCAGGTGAGTATGACTTTGGATTTCAAGGGAGAGGCCCATATCAGAAATACCAAATTGAAAGGCCTCAACATATAGTTGCTATCTTATGAGATCACCAGGGATGAAGACTTGGGCACTCCAAAGTTAAGAGGTTGGGAGAAAAGAAAGAATTAGTATGGGAATCTCAAAGGAAGACTTATTGAGGTAGGTGAACAGAGTGGAGCTGTAACCTGGTAGCATAGTGTCCTGACACTTGTTGCCCTGTATACAGATAACATGAAGATTTCTCGAGAAGGGAATAGGTTTTTATTAACAGGGTTTCCACTTTGAGTGGTCTGGGAGCATTCCTGTTCTGAGCTGGCTGGGCCAACCTCTCCTGCAAAACACAGAAAACCAGCAACTCCCAGGAAAATTAAACTCCAACTTCATGTCCAAGAGTTCCTCATTATTACTTATTTGTAGCCCAAGGTCGTTACTGGAATGGGTCTCCCTATCTCCAGCTCCAGGCCTTCTCTCTCTCTCTCTGGGGCCAGAGTCACTGTCGGCTCAGAAGCTCTCTCCTCTGTGTGCTCCTCCTAGTCTATGTCTGCTGCTCTCAGGGCGAGAGTAGAAGCAGTCCAGGGCCCATGCGCCATGCTGCACAGTGCTGTAGCATGCCAAGGGCTGGCACCTGTTGAGGCACACATACCAGCGTGAAACCCTGCCTCCCAGAGCTAGCTTCCAACTGTGTGAGTCCTAAAACCTGAGCCGTCCTGGTATCTGCTGCTCCCACCTGTGAGGAGCAAAAGCAAGAGAGCAGCTTCTGCCTGCCTTTGGTTTAAAAGTCCTCTCTCAAAACCTCACGTGTGCCGGAAGCCAGTGTGAGTATCCATCTTTTCAATTGAGGGCGTCACCATGTTTTCCTTTGCCCCTCTTCTGGTGCCATGTTGCATAAGGCGGCAAAGCCTTGAACCACGCATGCTCTATACAAGCTCCCATCTGCTGAGTCAAGAGCTGCTTGTCTGTATGGGGCACTACTCTGGTGGTCCCATCCTTCACAGAGAGAGCAAGCCCCTTTTAATCAATTCTACATTGGGGTTTTCTCCTTGCCCCTACCTTCTTTCGGTGATTTGGCCTGATCCCTCTGTTACAAAGCCAAGTGAAGACAGTGGGAGGAGTGATGCATCCTAGGGGTTCAACAATCTCTGCTACATTTGGTTATGATTTCAACAGCCTGAGGGTTGTGTACATACTACACGGTGGTAGGTGGTGGGTGTAAAGACTTGAACAGATTATGAAGACTCAAGAGAGGGTTTAATGAGTCTGGTTTTAATCAGGGGAGTGACATAATCACAAACAGTGTAGTGCAGCATTTAGGAGCATATACACTATGGAGTGTGGTAGGTGTAGTGGTAAAGAAATGATTGACTTTTTGCTGATACTCTTTGTATTATTGCTTCAGGGACTTTATAATAAAAAGTAACACATCATGTTATTAAACAAATAAAATTAGAAATATGAGGCTGGAAAATAATTGAAAGTACACTAACAACTCAGGAAAAAGATGATTAGAGTTAGGATCAGGGATGTGGACTAAAGTCAGACACTGGTGATCTACCAAAGAATTTGTTAAGGGAAAGACAGAAATACCACCCTTCAAAAATGCCTAGTGTCTCAACATTTTGATATTGTAGGGGTTAAGAAAGGATGTTCATTTCTAATGTTAAGAAGGTATACAAACCAGCTGCATAAACAACTTAATTCAAACTCTTGATGCTTTTTTATCTGACAGTGAAAACTGGAGTTATCAAGTGATAAAATGTTATAAAAATAACTGAGGGGACAGCCTCTTCAAAGGAAGTGCTGAGTGCTCTCCTTTATGAATTTTCTGACATGAACTAGATGTTGGTTTTGCTATTTGGGGACACAATATAACATATATCTGTCCATGAACAGAAAACAAAAAAAGTACCCACCTGTTCTCATTAGGTCTACCTGCACTACCTGGTCTAGCGGATATTAGACGTGCAAAGGTGACAAACGTAGGTGTACACTGTGCAGCTGGGTACTGTCAACTGAGATGCTGAATAGGCAGTGAAATAGACTCAGGTATGTACCTGGTTAGAATTAGCTTTCTTAAATAGTTTTTACCTCAAGTATACTACCTATCTTATATGAAACACAGCATTTTTAAGGCTTGTCAGAGACTAAGAAATAATTATCTGCAGAGAAGTGCCTTAATAAGACTATTCAAATAACTAATTCCTCCAGAAACTCAATTTTAATGTTCAGGTCAAGCCAAGTCTTATTTACTAGGATTCCAATACTTTATTAAAGAGTTTGCTTTTACTGAATTGCATTTCAAATATTATTTGGCATACTATACCTCATGAAACTGGTCATTTAACTTCTAGGAGTAATATGGATTACCTCTTCAAAAAATCCTCATTATAAAATACCTTGAGAGAAATGTGTCAGGCCCCAGTGACAAAATAGTGGTGTACTTTTGGATTGTGTCTTGCCTTGTAAAAAACTTATTCATGTAAAAACTTTCCATAGAAAAGACAGGTCAGTGTAGAATTTGCTGCCTAATTATAATAGTTATTCAGGCTATTGTAGTATGCATTGCTTTAAGTATCTCTGGATTTTATCCAGTCTCCTGGTTTTCCATTCAACCATAATACCTTTCTTATCTTTGTGTGTTTTAATAAGCTACCTTTTATTTATTTTTGAATAAGACAGGAAACAAAATATCAAACCTTGGGCTCAGGGCAGAAATAGGGAGAGAGAAATATTAAATGGTTTGCTTTAAGTTAAAAAGGCCATTACTATAAAGGAATAAAAATGATAAAACATAAAATAAACTAAAAGGAAAATACAAAGGCAGCATCCTTAGCACATTTTCTGTGTACTACTGAATTCACTCACATTTCCTTTTAAGTCTCTCTCCTAAAGTAATAAATTATAAATTTCATGAGCTATTTAATGAATATCACCTTGACTTAATGTAAAATGTCAAGAACTATTTTTATCTAAGCAAATTAATATGTCTTAGATAAGTTCCAAAGGAAATTTTAGTTTAAAAACAAAAAAAAAGTAAACCTTTTCTTACTGCTAGAATTACCACCTTAAAAAATATCCAGAATTAAAATAATAACCTAATTTTAGATGTTACTTAAAAGTATTTGTTTAAGTGTTCTACTGTAAGAAAAACCACTGGCAAACAAAACCAGGGCCAAACACGTAACTTTTGGTATGAATCTTAATTATTTTATTGCTTTGTCCTGAAAACTTAATGTATACTTAAAACCTTATAATAGAAACAGACATGTAAATCCACTGAGCCTCTGCATAAACATTTTCAGATTTTATTCCTGACATATCTTCAAATTATCCACATAAAACTAACTTCTTATGAATGTTTTAAACCATGCGATAATTTTAAAATAGGCACAGAATATTAAAACAAAGATCTTCCTCTTTTTTCCAAGATAAATGTTTTGTTAAGTTACACTGTTTAAACATCTCTGATGTCAATTCTGGGTGAACCAGGGTGGTCGTTTCCTGTCTCGTTCAATGATCCTCTTGCCCCGATCTTGTTCAGATGGTGTCTCTCCAATGTATAGCACCATGGTCTCTACAGTAGGAGCCTTAAAAGGGCCCCCTTCTTGTTTCCCTATCTGTCTTCTTATTTCTGCAGTCTCCTTGCACACCTTCTCATAGCAACAGCCACAAAGGACATGTTTCTGTTTTAGGTGACCACATTCAGGACAAACATCTATGTTGTTCTATGAAAAAACAAACAGAAACACTGTAAGAGGCAAAATAATGAACAAATAATTATGAACAGGAGTGATGGTTGTATTTGAACAGTATTCACGCTACACCAGAGGTCATACACCACCCAGTGCAACCTCACTTTTTTTTAATTGTTCTTACGTACAGTTGTCTCCATTTCACCCCCTGCCCCCACTCCCCGCCTTGCCAGCCATCCTCACCTCCCACCCTTGAGCCTACTCCCTTTTGCTTTGTGCATGGGTCCTTTATGCATGTTCCTTGATGTCCCATCCCCTTCTTTCCCATCTTACCCCCCTCCACCCTCCCATCTCGTTACTGTCAGTTTGATCTTATTTCAATGTTTCTGGTTATACTTTGCTCACTTGTTTTATTGATTAGGTTCCACTTATAGCTGAGATCATATGGTATCTGGCTTTCACTGCCTGCCTTACTTCACTTAGCGTAATGCTCTCCAGTTCCATCCATGCTGTCTTGAAGGGTAGGAGTTCCTCTTTCTTTCTGTTGCTTAGTACTCCATTGTGTAAATGTACCACAGTTTTTTAATCAGTTCACTGATGGGCACTTAGGTTGCTTCCAGTACTTGGCTGTTGTAAATTGTGCTATGAACATTGGGGAGCATAGGTTCTTTTGAACTGGTGTTTCAGGATTCTTAGGGTATGATCCCAGCAAGGGAACTGCTGGGTCAGAGGGCAGTTCCATTTTTAGTTTATGAGGATATTCCATACTGTTTCTACAGTGGCTATACCAGTCTGCATTCTTACCAACAGTGTACTAGGGTTCCCTTTTCTCAATAACCTCGCCAGCACTTGTTTGTTGATTTGTTTATGATGGCCATTCTGACTGGTGTGAAGTGCCAATCTCACTTTAATAGGAAAACAGGATAAACAACAGAGTTTGAATTAGTAGAAAAACTGGGACTAGAACTCAGGTCCACTGACTTTGAACTACAGTGCAGTCATATTATGCAAAATGGTACTCTATTTCCCCATCTTCTGATACTAAGCATCTAATAAAGAATTCACTTTTCTTTTCAACCTATCTTGAGAAAAACAAGATAAACACATTAAAGGCAGTCTTCTCCTGATTCATCTTGGTGAAACTCAAATTCTTACACGAAGTATAGCTGGTAGATGGTGTATTTTTTTAAAATAAATGAACACTGACTATTCCTTAATGTTAAACTTCTCTTTTATAACTTAAAGGTATCTTAGTAGTTTGTATACTGTCTATTCAACTTTAATGAGACAATTACAACTTTAAAGAAGACTTTTTGATGTGTTTAAAAGTAGGTCTGAAATGTAAAAAAAATAGGAAGGACATCAGCAGCATGGCAGCATGAGGACCATGAGGTCTCTCCCTTGAAGCTTCAAGAAATTGGACAGCAATAATGCAACAGAGGATTCCCTGCTCAACAAGAAACACATCTGAGGGATCCATGCACTGAAACATCTGAAGGTAGGTGTGTATCAGGGAACAAGGGTAAGAGGAAAGAAGGAAGGCCAGACACAGGTAACAAATATTCGGCCCAGAGCTTATTATGGCCCCTGAAGACTCATTGGCAGAGGAAGTGTTGGGTTACAGCACAGATACTCTGAGCTCTAAGGAGCAGAGGGATAGAATCAACATTCCTCCTGAGTAACCAGCACACACTATGACTACACCCTGTATAGAGGACAGAGGTAAAACACAAAAGTGTGTAACTTGTGGTCTACCATTGGCTATTACCAGCAGAAAACAAAACCACAGACTCACAGATGCCTTCCCTCACCCTCCCAGAGCTCACAGTGGCAGCAGCAGATGCTGTAGCAGTGGAGGTGTCGGGTTACAGCGAACACTCTCTCTGCAGTCCTGAGGACTAGAGGGAAAGAAAGGTCCCTCTAAAGGGCAGGAGCATACAGAGGCTTAACACAGTGACAGTGGCAGAGATGTGGCAGCTGAGGTCTGGATGCCAAGGTCTGGCAGCCACCATTACTAGAAGGACAGCAAGGTTGTGAATGCAAAAACTGATTACTCCCCACCCATTGCAGTGGAGCCTGGTGGGGGCCCTGGGAAACCTCAGACAGCACAACACTGCTAGAAGCATCTAGTTGCAGGAGGCAGCACTGAGCTGTCACAGGCCCAGAGAACCATTGCTCATCATAAATTCCCATGGGGACAGTGCCCAGACTAAGGAATGTCCACCTCAAGTATAGGTCATATTCCACAAGGAGGGAAACATCACCCCCAAGGAGATCCCTGAAGCCCCAGTATTATAGATCCCAGAAGCCCCAGCAGTCTCTGTCACTGGGTTGAACTGCAGTGTGTGCTTGCTGCTCAGGGAGAAATATTTCTTTCTGCCCTTCTAGTCCTCAGTGCTGTGAAGAACGTCCTGACATCAGTATCTCCACTGCTACAGAGTCTGCTGGGGGCTGATGTGAAGTCTGGGAGGAAGAGGGGAGAGAGCTATGCAACTGTGGCTTCCGCTTCCGCAACATCTACTCAAAAGAAAGATCTCTACTTATCAATGTACTGAACAGTGAGGTATCAAATATTTTTTTAAAAGGAAGATTTTCATTCCCAAAAATGCCTAGGTACGGAAATAATCAAATACAATGAATAACCAAGATAACAACGTAGCTTAAAAAGAAAATAAGAACTCTCCAGAAATGACAGAGAGTGAAAGATGAAAGTTCAAAAAAAAACAAACAAAAAACAACTCAATAATGCAGGAAAACTCAGAGTTTAATGAACTCAGAAATACCATCAGTGAACAAAAGGAGAAGTTTATCAAAGAGTTTTAAAGTATAAAAAAATAGACAAACAGAAATTCTGGAGATGAAATATAAACTGGCAAGCCAAGTAATACAGCTGACCAGGTATAGAAAAGAATTAGTGATGCTGAAGACAGAAATCTAAAAATCAGATGGAAGGAGAGAGATTTGAGAGTGAAATTAGAAACGCGCCCTGGCCAGCGTGACTCAGCTGACTGGGGTGTTGTCCTGTAACCTGAAGCATCATGGTTCGATTCCTGGTCAGGGCATATGCCTAGGTTGTGGTTCCATCTCAGGTTGTGGTGAATGTGATAGGCAATGGATGGATGTTTCTTTCACATCAATGTTTCTCTCTGTCTCCAACACTTTCAGTTCTCTCTAAAATCAGTGGGCATGTCTTTGGATGTGGATAAAATAAATAAATTATTTAATAAATAAAAAAATAAGAAAGAACTCTGGGAGTACTGGAAATCCAAGATGGCAGCAGAGTAGGTGAAAGTTACCTCACCTCTCCCCAAAACCAAACTGCAATTACAACTAAATTAGAGAATAATCATCCTGAATAAACAACTGAAGACTAGCTAGAGAGGTCTTATAACCAAGGATTTACAGAAGCAGCCACATCAAGACTGACAGGAAAAGTGGAGATACAAAAGGGGTTGGCATGCTCCCACAGGTAGTAGAGTGGCTGAAGTTCAGGAGACATATCTCAACTGTGAGGGGTTCACCCTTGTAGGGGGGTTGAGGGGAGGGCACGATCTAGCCAGGCTCCCCATACCAGAGCACCAGATCTAGGAAGATGTGCCCACATAACATCTGGCTGAGAAAATTAGTGGGGTTTCTGTCTGACAGAGAGAAGCGGGAATCTGTTAGAGACACAGGCACCCTCTTAAAAGGCCAACAAACAAAATTTCATTTGCAGCCACTTACCCTGTGCTCTGGTGGAGGGAGGACAGAGCGAACTAGAGTTGTATGAGGCAAGTCTCGAGTGTGTAGCTCTGGGGAGGGAATTCAAGGGATAGCTGCCAGGATCCCTGCACTGAGTCATTCTCCCAGACTGTTTTTGGGTGGACCACCCACTCCGATAGAATCAGCCTGAAGGAAAACAATGACCCCACTCTCTGGACTACCTGCTGCACACTGTGGAGCGTATACCCTATTGAGGTGTAGAACCGGAGACTCTTTCATGATCGAGCTTAACAGGTAGCCGGCAGGTGGAGGCAGGCAGAAGTGGACCTTGTTGGAGTATCTTGACACTTTTGCTGACCAGCCCCCAGGCCTGGTGGTGGTTAAAGCCGGCCTTGGTGTGCAGCTTGGTTCTTCCTGTATGTACCCGGGCCCAGCACAGGCACAAACTGTGGCTTGCTTGTAGCTCCAAACAGGTTGCCGAGGGCCAGTAACAGGCAGCGCCTTACATTGTCCTACACCATAGTTCTCTCCAAAGAGGCCCAGAGCAAACACACTCAATGCCAAGCTTCAGAAAACACCATAGCAAGATCCAGTAAGTTTCACAAGCTATATATCTAGAGATCTCAACAGGCACCAAACCCTGCAGAGTCAAATTCTGATTCATGTGGTCAGCACCTGCACAGCAGGTCGCACGCCATGGTCGGGGGTGAGCCACATAGTTGGCAAGCCTAAGGCTGGATCACCTAAACGAACATGCCCATAGCAATCAAGACACAGTTACAACAGGAGGGACCACATAACCCACACAAGGTACATTCCTAGAGCACCTAGCACAGGTAATTAAGGAGGATGCATCACTGGGTCCCACTGGACTCCTATTATATAAGGTGACCCCAACAAGAATGAGAGTCATATCAGATCTAATACATAGAAACAAACACAAAAAGGCAACAAAAATGGAGAGAAAATGAAACATGTCGGAAATGAAAGAACAGAAGAAATTTCCCCAAAAATAGCTAAATGAAATGGAAGGAAGCAATTTATCAGCTAGAGGCTTCAAAGTCATGGTTATAGTATGCTCAACAACATAAAAAAGGACATAAAGACCATAAAAAAGGAACAATCAGAAATAAAGAATACGATATCTGAAAAGAAAAATACAGTGGAAATAATAAACAGTAGGTTGGATAAAGACGACGACCGATTCAGAAACGTGGAAGACGAGGTAGAAAAAACAGCCAATCAGAGAAGCAAAAAGAAAATAAATTATAAAACAGATGGTTTAAAGGACCTATGAGACAACACGAAGCATAACAATACCTGCATCATAGGGGTACCAGGAGGAGAGGAGAGAGAGCTAGGGATCAAGAACTAATTTGAAGAAAGAATGACTGAAACTTCCCCAAGCTGGTGAACGAAAAAGACACACACATCAGGAGCTCAGTAAGTCCTAAATAAGATGGACTCAAAGATGCCCACAATAAGACACATAGGAATTAAACTAGCATAAGTTAAAGACAAACAGAATTGTAAAAGCCACAGGAGAAATACAGTCACTTACAACAGACCTACCATAAGACTGTCTGCTGATTTCTGAACAAAAACATTTCAGGCCAGAGGGATTGGCATGAAATATTCAAAGTGATGAAAAGGGGTGACCTACAACCAATACTACTTTACCCAGCAAGGCTATCATTTAAAGTTGAAGGAGAAATAAACAGCTTCCCAGGCAAGAAAAAGCTGAGTTTGTTACCATCAAACCAGTACTACAGAACTATTGTAAGACCTGTTGAATGAGGAGGAGGAGGAGAAACAAAACAAAGGAACACAGTTAACAGAATAAAATGGCAATAAATATGTAACTACCAATAATCACTTTACATGTAAATACCTTAAATGCTCTAATTAAAAGACACAGGGTAATGAATGGATAAGAAAACAAGAGCCATGTATATGATGTCTATTAAAAAACCCATCTCACAGTGAAAGATAAATATACAAACAAAAATAAAGGGATAGAAAAAAAGGTTTCAAGCAAAAGGAATGAAATAAAAGCTGAGGTAGCAATACTTACATCTGACAAAACAAACTCTAAAAAAAAAGGGCTATAGTAAGAGACAAAGAAAAACACTACAAATGGGAGCATTTCAAGAAGAGGATTTAACCCATATAAACATTTATGCAGACAACATAAAAGCACCTAAATATATAAACCAAACCCCGATCAACATAAAGGGAGAAATCAAAAGTAATACAGTCATAGTAGGAGTTTTTAACACCCCAATGACATCAATGGAGAGAGCTTCCACACAGAACATCAACAAGGAAATGGTGGCCTTAAAGAACACATTAGATCAGATGGATTTAATTGGTATCTTCAGAGCATTTCACCTCAAAGCAGAATAGTTTATTTTCAAGTGCACATGGAACGTTTTTTGGGATAGACCACATGTTAGGACACAAAACAGTCTCAATAAATTTGAGAAGACTGAAATCATATCAAGCATTTTCTCTGACCGTAATGCTATAAAACTAAAAATCAAACACAAGAAAACTGAAAAGCTCACAAATAATGGAGGCTAAATAACATGTCACTAAACAATGAATGGGTTAACAATAAGATCAAGGAAGAAATCAAAGGTACTTTGAAACAAACAAAAAAATGAGAACCCAACAACCCAAAACCGATGGGACACAGGGTAGTAATTCTAAAAGGAAAATTCATACCATCACAGGTCTCTTTCAAGAAACAAAAAATAGCTCAAATAATCCCACTTTGCATTGAAAGGAACTTGAAAAAGAATAAACAAAGCCCAAGGTGAGTAGAAGAAAGGAAATAATAAAGATCAGCACAGAAATAAGCAAAAATTAAGTCTAAAACCACAGCACAAAAGATCAATGAATCCAACAGCTAGTTCTTTGGAAAGATAAACAAGATTGGCAAACCTTTAACCAGACTCACAGAAAAAAAGAGGACCCAAATAAATCAGAAATGAAAGAGGAGAAGTAATAACTGACACCAAAAAGAAAGAAGGGACTGTTAAGAAAATATTAAAAACTAAATGCCAACCAATTGAACAATCTGGAAGAAAAAAAAAATGGATAAATTCCTAGAAATAGGATACAATCATCCTAAACTGAATTAGTGGATTTGAATAGACATATTACAACTAGTGAAGTTGAAGCAGTAACCAAAAAACTCACAACAAACCAAAGTCCTAAACCAAATGGCACCACATGAGAATTTTACCAAACATTCAGTGAATTAGAATCTACCTATCCTTCTGTGGCTAAAAATTCAAGAGGAGGGAAGACTCCTGAACTCATTTTACCAGGCCAGAATTACTGTAATTTTAAAACTGGTAAAGACACTACAAAGAAAATTATAAGCCAATATCCTTGATGAACAGAGCTCCTAAAATCCTCAACAAAATATTAGCAAAGTAGTTCCCACAGTACATTAAAAAGATCACATACCACGATCAAGTACAATTTCTTTTAGGGATGCAAAATTGGTACAATGTCTGCAAAACAATAAATATGATATACCACATTAACACAAAATGAAGGACAAAATCACATGATGTAGAAAAAGCATTTGATAAAATCCGGCACCCATTTATTAGAAAAACTCTCAGCAAAATGGAAACAGAGAAGCATATCTCAACGCAACAGAGGTCATGTATGTGAAGCTAACAGCCAACATCATACTTAACGGGCAAACACCACAAGCCTTCCCCTTAAGATCAGGAACAAGACAGGAATGATCCTTTTCACCAATCATATTCAACATGGTACTGAAGTTCGAGCCACAGCACTCAGATAAGAAAAATAAAAGACATTCAAATGGGAAAGGAAGAAGTATAACTGTCATTATTTGCAGATGACACAATTCTGTAGATAGATAACACTAAAGATTCCAAAATGAGGCATAACCTCACATCTGTCGGAATGGCTGTTGGGGGCAAATCAACAAAGAAATGTTGGCGTTGATTTGCAGAAAATGGAACCCTTAAGCACTGTTGGTGGAAGTGCAGGTTGGTGCAGTCATTGTGGAAAGCGGTATGGAGTTACCTCAAAATATTAAAAATAGAACTGCCTTATGACCCAGCAATTCTACTTCTGGGAACTGATCTGACAGAACTCGAAATATTAATTCAAAAGAATATGTGGACCTCTATATTCACTGCAGAGTTATTTATAATAACCAAGATTTGGAAGCAGCCCAAGTGTCCATTAGTAAATGACACTTGGAAAAACATGCTGTGGTACATTAACACAATAAAATACTACTCAGTTGTAAAAAAGAAGATAATCTTACCCTTTGCAAGAGCATAGATAGATCTGGAGAGCATTATACTAAGTGGTACAAGCCAGTCATAGAAAGACAAGTACCATATCATTTCATTCACATGTGGAATCTGATGAACAAAATGAACTTATGAGCAAAACAGCAACAGACTCCTAGATAGAGAGTAGGCTAACAGCTGTTGTCAGGGAGGAAGATGGGCAGATTGAACAAAAAAGAAAGAATAAGAGAGAAAATAGTGTTAGACATGGACGGCATTGTGGTGATTTCTAGAGGGTGGTGGAGCAGGGGTATAGAGCAGTTACATGGTGATAGACAATGACTTGACTTGGGATGTCAACGCTCAGTAGGGTGGACGGATGATGTGTTGTGGAATTGTGCACTTGAAATCTGTATAATTTTGTTAACCAGTGTCACCCCAATAAATTAATAATTTTTTTAAAAAAGAACTTTATTAAATTTAACTCCACCAGAAGGAACACTGTATGAATAATGGGTATACCAGAAGGAGAAGAGGGCAGAGAGCCAAACAAATAATGGACAAAAACTTCCCAAACCTATTGAAAGACCTGGATCCTCAATCCAATAAGATAACAAAACACATAATTATCAAAATCCAAGAAAGCCTTCTCCAAGGTGCATTATATTAAAACTGTCAAAAGTTAATGATAAAGAAGGAATTTTGAAGGCAGGCAGGGCAAAGGCTACTGGCCTACTAAAGGAATCCCATTAGATTATGACCGGATTTTTCAGCAGAAACCCTATAAGCTAGGAGAAAGAATAATCAAGTATCCAAATAATTAAGAGAGAAATCACAAACCAAGAATATGAGGCCTGTCCAGAAGTATCCATGCATATAATATATATAAAAAAAAGGAGACACTTAATTAAGATACAATATACAAGAAACATTGTACGTAAGACAATAATGCCTCTGTACCCTTACAATATAGGTACCTTGGGACTTCACATAGTTCTACCAATCTCCATCAGCTGCCCGATCGTATTTTCCTGAATCTCATCCATGGTCTGAAATCTCTTCCCTTTCAAAGGTGATTTTAGTTTGGGAAAAGCCAGAAATTGCAGGGTGCCAAATCTGGACCGTTGTAGGGGCTTAGTCGCCTGGGTGATTTGCTGTTTCACCAAAAAACTGCATGAGACATGATGCATGAGTGGGCACATTGTTGTGATGAAGCTGCCAATCACCAGCTGCCCCTAGCCAAGGCCATTTTCACTGTATTGCATCTCTCAGCCAATAAAGAACATTGAGTAGACCTTCCGTTTGGCCTGGAGGGGTGTACTTATGAGGGACATCACCGTCCTAATGAGAAAACACAATAAATATGGTCGTGATCTTGCTGCATATTTGCCACAGCTTCTTTGGGCATGGGGAACCAGGTGACTTCCATCGGGATGACTGGGCCTTTGTTTCCAGATCATAGCCAAAGACCCATGATTGATCTCTGGTTATGACCCTCTTGAGGAAATCTGGTTTATTGACAGTAGTTTGAACCAAGTCATTAGCAACTGCAGCACAATGTTCCTTCTGCTCTGGTAGCAGAAGGCACAGAATGAATTTTGCCACAACATGTTTCATGCCAAGATCCTGTGTCAAAATCTCAGACATAGTAGTTTTTGGAATGCCCAGATTAGCTTCTAGTTCTCACACTGTCAGTCATCGATCTTTGTTGATTGCGGCCTGTACATGTTCAGTATTCTCAGGTGTTCTGCTTGTTGCAGGCCTTTCAGAATGTGGATCACTTTCAACAGATTCTCCACCACCTTTGAAACATTGTGCCACATTTTTGTTTGTACTGCACTCACTGCATCATCCCAGAAATTCTTCTGAATCATCCAAATAGTTTCCATGAAGGAATGTTCAAGCTTAGGCCAAAATTTGATACAGATTCATTGCTCTACTTGCTCAGTCATTTTGAATATGACAGCCACATAGTACACATGGTCACTCAATAGCGTCTACTGCCTCCACTGACTAGTAAAATGAAGCTGTCACTGTTGAAACATGCATACTGCAGTCTGCTCTCACTGGCTGCCAGGTTACATCAATGTTGCTCAAACAGTTCTTACTATATTAACAGTAACTGGACTTTTTCCAGACAGACCTCATATATCCAGCAAAGTTATCCTTTGGCTATGAAGGAGAAATAAAAGCTTTTCCAAAGATAGAAAAGCTGAGAGAATTTACCACCAGAAGAACTGCACTATAGGAAATACTGAATGGTGCTCTCTATCTGAAAAAGAATGTAAAATTATTAGAAACATGACTATCAGCAAAAAGAAACAGGAAATGCCACCTTTGTTCAAAACAGGAGTTTAAAATTTAAATGCAACATAAAGGTTAAATAAGGTAAAACATTTTTAAAAAGAAGAAAACAGCAGCTGCTGCAATTTGGAAATGAACTCAGCATAAAAAGGGATAACTTGTTACATCAAAAACATAAAAGGGTGAAAGGTAAAAAGACTGAACTTGCACAGGTGAATGAAGATAAGATGCAATCAGAAAATAGAGAACTATTGTACACACGAAACTTTCTTTTACATAACCTAAGGTAACCAGTCAAAAACAAAACAAAACAAAAAACAAAACAAAACTGAACATAACATAAAAAAAGGGGAAACAGAGGACAAAATCACAGAATACCACCAAAGTAAAATAACAGACACAAAGGGAAAGCAACAATGAAGACACAAAGCTACCAGATAAAATACCTATAGGAAATCCACATACATCAATAATCACCACAAATGTTAAGTCACCCTAAATGGGCTGAATTCACCAATTAGAAGGCACAAAGTAGTAGGCTGGATCAAAAAACAAAACCCAGATTATATACTGCCTTTAGAAAACCCAACTCAAATGCAAGGACAAGTATAAAATCAAAGTGAAGGAGTGGGAAATGATACTTCAAGGAACTGATATCCAGTGAAAAGCTGATGTTGTCTTACTTTTATTTGACAAAACAGGTTGCAAGATTAAAAATAAAAAGGTAGTGAGAGACAAAGATGCATATTTTATAGTGATAAAGGGAATAAGAAGACATGACATGTACTTTTATATATACGTGTGTGTGTGTGTGTTCAACCTGGGAGCACCAAACAGATAAAGCAATTAGTGACAAAAGCAAAGGGAAAAACTGACAAAAACATAATTATAGTAGAGGATCTAAATACTCCATTAACAACTATGGATAGGTCATCCCCCCCAAAAAAAAATCAGTAAGGAAATAATCAGCTTTAAATAGCACACTGGATCAAATGGACACAACTGACTTTTATAGAGCTTTTCCTCCCAGAATACCAAATTATATATTCTTTTCTAGTGCATATGGAACATTCTCAGGGACAGTCAGTATGTTGAGAAACAAAACTAGCTTCAACAAATTTAAGAAGATTTAAATCATACCAAGCATATTCTCTGACCACAGTGCTTTGAAGTTTGAAACCAGCTGCAAAAAGAAAGAGGAAAAAAACCCGCAAGTATATAGAAATGAAACAACATGCTATTGAGCAATGACTGGGTCAGCCCTTATGGACTTTGCTCACTGGGTTAGGTGTTGTCCACAAAGAGGAAGGTCGCAAGTTAGATTCCTGGTCAGAACACATGCCTGGGGGTGTGGGCCGGGTCCCCAGCTAGTGGGGAGTGCTAGAGACAACTGATCGATGTTTCTCTGGCACACTACTGTTTCTCTCCCCTTCTCCCTCCCTCCCTCACTTTCTGGAAATAAATAAAAATAAAATCTTTAAACAATGACTGGGTCAAAGAAGAAATAAAAAAAGAGGTCAAAAGATACATAGACAAATGAGAAAAACAATACAACATATTCGAATTTGGGGGACATACCAAAAGTGGTAGTAAGAGGAAAGTTTACAGCATTACTGGCCTACCTAATAAACAAGAAAAATATCAAATAAACGACCTAACATTTCACTTTAAAGAAGTAGAAAAAGAACAAATGAAACTCAAAGTCCATAGAAGAAAATGTTAAAAATTAGAACAGGACCAAATAGAGAACAAAAACACAACAGAAAAAATTACTCCAACAAAGAGCTGGTTCTTTGAAAAGATTAATAAAATGAGCAAACATCTTGGCTTTACACAGTAAGGAAAAGAGAGAAAAGACTCAAGTAAACAAAATCAGAAATGAAAAAGAAGTTATACTGGCAACCACAGATATACAAAGGGTTGTATAAGAATACTATGAAAGACTACACACCACCAAATCTGATTACCTAGAAAAAACAGACAAGTTCTTAGAAATATATAACCTTCCTACACTGAATCATGAAGAATGGGAAAATCTACAGACTGATCAAAAATATGGAAATTGACACAGTTATCAAAAACATCCCAAAAAGTAAAAGTCCTGGACCAGGTGGCTTCATTGCTGAAGTATACCAAACAGTCAAAGAGGACAGAAGGTTTAATAGCTATCCTCCTCAAACTCTTACAAAAAAAATTGAAGAAGTAGCAATACTTCCTATCTTAATGAGGCCAACATGACTGATATCAAACCTGTCAAGAACGACACAGAAAAGAATATTACAGACCACTTTCTTTAATGAATAGAGATGGAAAAATACCAAACAATATACAAGTAAACCAAATACACTACATTAAAAAGATAATACTTCACTATCAGGTGGAGCATAAGTATGATTTAATATACACAAATTGACCCATGTGATATATTACATAAACAAAATAAATCAGATAACAATCGCATGATCATATCAGCAGATACCGGAAAAGCATCTGACACAACGTCCACTTATTAAAACACTCAATAAAACAGGTACAGAAAGAAAGAATCTCAACACAATAAGGTCATATATGAGAAATTCTCAGCTAATATTATAGTCCACGGTGAAAAACTGAAACCTTTTCCTCTAAGATCAGGAACATGACAAGAATGTCCACTCTTAGCACTGTTATTCAATACAGTATTGGAAGTCCTAGCCAGAGCATTCGGGGAAGAAAAAGAAATAAAAGGCATTCAACTTGGAACTGGAGACATAAAATTGTCACTTTTTGCAGATAACATGATTATTTATATAAAATAACCACAGGGACTCCACCAAAAAAACTATTAAAAATGATAAACAAATATATAGTAAAGTGGCAGGATACAAAATCAATGTACAAAAACCACTACTTTCCTAAATGGTGCTAACAGTGAAACCTCGACTTCCAGACTGCTAGAGAGGAGGGGAGTACCAGGCACAGGGGGGCAAAGGAGGAAAAACTGGGACAACTGTAATAGCATAATCAATAAAATATGTTTTAAAAAACAATGATATATCTGGAAAAAATTCATTTTCGATTGCAACCAAAATACCTAGGAATAAACGTAACAGGACGTAAAGATACTGTATGCTGAAAAACTGAACAACGCTGCTGAAAGAAATTGAAGACACAAAGAAATGGAAAAATATTCCATGTTCATGGATTGGAATAATCAACAGTTAAAATGGCCATATCACCTAAAGCAACAGATTTAATGCAATCCCTATCAAAATCCCAATGGCACTTTTAAAAGAAATAGAATTTTAAAATATCATCAAATGTGTAGAGAACCATAAAAGATCCCAAACAGCCAAAGTAATCCTGGGAGAAAAAGAACAAAGCCAGAGGTATTACACCCCCAATTTCAAATTATATTCCAAACAGCTAGAAGAAAAACAAATACAAAGATCAATGGAATAGAATTGAGAGTCCATAAATAAACTTATATACATACATGAAACTAATTTCTGCAAAGGTGTCAAATATATAAAATGGTGAAAAGAAAGCCTCTTCAATAAATGGTGCTAGGAAATTAGAAAGTCACATGCAAAAGAATAGGCTGCTATTTGATACCATACACAAAAATTCACTCAAAATGGATCAAAGACCTTGAACTGTAAAATACACAGAAGCAAGCATAGGTACTAAACTTACGGATCTTGGTCTCACAGAGGATTTTATAAATTTGACCTGAAGGCAAGAGAAGTACGAGTAAAAAATAAATGAATGGGACTATATTAAACTAAAAAGCTGTGCACACCAAAAGAAACTGCCAACAACACAAAAAGGCAACCACCTGAATGGGAGAAAATATCTGCAAACAATATATCCGATAAGAGGCTAATATTCAAAATATAAAAATAACTCATACAACTGATCAAAAAACACAACCAATTAAAAAAAATGGGTAGAGGACCTGAACAGACCCTTCTCCCAATAAGACATACAAATGGCCAACAGATTTTTAAAAAGATGCTCAACTTTACTAGTGATAAGAGAAAAGCACCTTATACCTTGCATGAGACAGCACCTTGTTTGGATGGTTATTATCAACCAGACAGGAAATAACAAATGTTGGAGAGGATGGGGAGACAAAAGAACCCCCAAACACTGCTAGAGGAAATGTAAATTGGTATAACCACTATGGAAAACAGTATGGAGGTTCCTCAAAAAATTAAGAATTGATCTAGGCAATCCATCTTTTGGATTATCAACCCAAAAGTTTCAAAAACATTTATTTGTAAAGATGTATCTGTACCCCTATGTTTATTACAGTATTTTCATGGTGGCCAAAATATGAAAACAAGTGCCCTTTGATGGATGACTGGAAAAGATGTGGTACATATATACAATGGACTACTACTCAGCCATAAGAAAAAATGAAATAGTGCCATTTGAATCTTGAGAATATCATGCTAAGAGAAACAAGTCAGCAGGAAGAATAATCATGTGAATTCACTCATATGTGGGATATGAAACAGAAAACAAAAAACAAAACAAACAACTCATTGACACAGACAATAGTATGACGGTTAGCAGAGAGGAAAGGGGGTGGGAAAAGTAGAGGAGGGTAAAGGAAGCCAAATTCATAGTGATGTTGGGAGACTTGATTTGGGGTGGTGAAAATACAATGCAACATAAAGATAATGGCTATAGAATTGTATAGTTGAAACTTATTAGCTAATGCCACTCCAATAAATTTAATAATTAAACCATGCACCCAGGATAATATATTATGTGTAGCAGAAAACAATTCAATGAAGACAATGAATGCACAGGATAAGAGCTATTCTTTTCCCTCAGAATATACACACTGTCAAGGAAATCATATAATAGATTGGAGCAAGATCTTTTTCCTAAATCCTTAAATTTTCTCACCCAATTGTATGAATTATTGTTGTTTTAATTAATGAAGTATTTTTCTGATCCAGATTTTCAAACTAGTCCCAGCTTTAACTCAGTAATACTTCTTGGCTTAATTAAGCTCTAAGGATTTGGTTTAATAATGAACGTAGAAGCTTAACAGTAAATTCTCTGTTCTGGAGTTTCATATGCACTATGCTGCTGCTGTGGAATTCCAGTAACTTAAACATGGCTACTAAAGCCATAAATTAACAGACCAAAGGTATTAAACAACTATACTTTTTGTTTATTAGATCAATAAAGAGTGTATCCATGTATTCAATGAAGAGAGCAGAGATCTTGAATTGAGGATAGAACACACAAAAATTTTCAAAAGAAAAATCTGAGCTCAAAAATTAGATTGCCAGGGCTCATACCCTGGCTCTACCACTTAATAGTTTGTGACCACAGGTAAATTCTTTTTGCCTCAGTTTCTTCATCCTAAAAAGGATGAAAGCAATATTTACTTTGGAGGGTTGTAGTTAGAATTTGATGAGATAATTCACATCTTGGATATATCAAAGGGACTTTATAGATGTTAGCTATTTTTATAACTAATCTAAGGATTTTCCTTCACAGCATTTTACCAGGCACAGTGAAGAATACAACAAAAATGTAAAGGTGACTAAAGCCCAGCATCCAATAAAACTGCTGCTTCTAACTTTAATTTGAGGTTCTGTCACAGTTAAGATGTTTACCCATGTATGGTTCAAAACCACATAGCTTAGGACTGGCACAGCTCACAGTTAAAAAGTCATTTGGGGTCTTCACACCCCAGTCCTCTGCAGACTTCAAACTCCCTCCTTGACTGTGTTCCTACCAATTAGGCTACAGGACAGTAGACATACTTACTCAGAATACTGTATTTTATATTTAGGACAGAAAAAAATAGACATATAAAATCTGAGAATTATGTACCCATAGGTAATATGACTATATCAGGAGGATATGCAGTGGTAGTCATGAGAAAAAGCACACCCACAAAAATCAACATATTACCTTAACTTTAATAAGCTTCTGAGGATTTCTTCTCCTACACCGGTTAACTTCAATGCTGCGTCTGTTCTTGGGTGCTGCCATCCAAAAGATACTATCCAAAAGGCTGGGAATCTCCTTACTTCCATTAGTATCATTTGCTGGTTCTGTAAATATAGTTGAACCTTGGACAGCTAATGCTGGTCCTACAAAATAAAACATGGAGATTCAGGATCAGTTTTAACTTCTAAATGACTATTTACAGATACCATTCTCCTTAGTCAACAGTGATATGAAAACAGACATGTTTATAATTTAGAATATTATATTCAATAAATATTTAACAGAAAAACTTAGCTATTAAATTATACTAAAACTCATATATAAAGCAATTTTAAAGAATACAAACAAGTTCTTCTTAGAGACACCTGCTGAAATGAATCAGTGAAATTCTACCAAGAGTTTCTCACCGTATGAAAAACAGAACTCTGGGATTTAGTGGTAAACATAAATAAAAGTGTGAGGCACCTAATTTAAACAAAACGGACAAAGCAAAATAAATAAATAAATAAAAGGAAAGAAAGAAAGAAATCCATTCAATGTCCATATCCAGTTGGTGGGCAGTTACCTAATCACTTTACAAGTAAATCTAAGCATGAGAATCTCCAAATGCACCTCTAACCAACACTGAGATAACTGCCTAATGACCCTTTTTAATTATATTCAAACTGAGTTAGTTCCTCTGTCATATACTTGTAAGCTGGCAGGCCGTATTTAAGTCATTTAGTTCTTAACATTTAACCTTGATTCCTGTCTGTTCTATAAGGAAAAAAAACCTAGCTCACCACTCTTTGTATGGTAGTAATTTATGTAATCACCAACATTTCATTTTTTTCTAAATTGTTTATAAAATCAAATAGATTCCTTAACCCTGTCCTTGCTATTCCTCAGACTTGCAATTCTTTTGATTTTAGGAACTCTTCAGAACGTACAAAGGTTTGTAACACTTAACTGGTATTCCCTTTCAATACATCTAAAAGTATTTCTAAGCATAGCCCAGTGGTTAACAGCACAGGCTCTGGAAGACATGTTTAACCTTGGGTCCTTTTCAGTCTACTTCATCAGCTGAAAGTGGGGATGTTTAATGGGATTGTTCTGGAAATCATCCCAGGAAGTGAAGGTAAGCTTTTGGCATATACTGAGTGGACTGTCAGCTCAGGCTGCCTGGGTATTATCATGTTGGGGACACCCTTGAAAAGGAGTAGAATGTAAATACCAAAGCAATGACAATTTTAGTACCTAAGAAGCTTCCAATTCAAATTAGTTTCCAGGGGAAACACAGGTGAGACAGGAGGGTGAGAAGCTATGCAAATTCCTTGGCAAGTGGAAAAGGGAAACTGAGACAGATAGCTGAACACAACAGCAGAGCAATTTACAGCTAGGTGCAAATGGTCACCAGGGCCGGAAGAACTGTCAGGGTGCAAAACTGTCGGAAAAAAGGAACCTTACCCCCTCAACCCCAAGGTAACCTTTCCTCCCGTGGCCTTTCTTCTCTGGAGATAACATCTAAGCCTCAGTTATATTTCAGCTCCAGGCCCAGAAAAGCAGTAAAACCAGCTGAGCAAAACCAGGGTCAAATGCAAAGACTAAAGACCCCCACCACCAACCAATCAGTGGGGATCAGGACCGTAAAAGAACACATCTGGGAGAACTGATAAATTACTGAAACCCTCCATTTAGACCTCACCTAAGATTCCCACCCGCAAGAAAGAGATAAAAGCCTCAAGACTAAGGACCCAGATCCCAGGAACTCTCCCTGTGGGGAGCAGGGGGCGGCGTTTCCTTTCCTTTCTTCTGGCTCTACCCCTACTTCTTTCTTCACAGGCACCTATTTCCTAAACTCTATGGCAATGGGCGTCTGGCAGCTTGTCCCAGGCTAATCCCCTGTACCCGTTCCTAAAGCCCCCTTTCTTCTGACTTCCCAGTGAGTTAAGGTAGGCAAGGCAAAGCTCTCCTGTTGCTTCCTTACGCTAAGCCCTTCCTTGTGTCATTGTCCCCAGCTTTAATAAATGTATTCTCATAGTAACCTGGACTCATGTTGTGAAATCTTTTCTATACAAGTCAAGAACTCACGCACTACAGCTGGTCCGAGGCAGACCCACTCAGGGCTAGGCCCCCGACAAGTAAGAAGGGGATCTGGACTGAACTGCACAGCGCTCAAATATCACAAAAGATGAACTGCTTTTGGGTGTGGGAGGACTGGAAAGGAAAGATTAAAAAGAATCCAGATGGTGGTGGCCCTAGATGCTCAACTAATGAGCTTGGGTACCATTCTGTGTAGTAATGTGAAAGAGGGCTTTTTTCTTTACTGCGGAGAGGGTGTAGAAAAAAAACAGCTATCTAGGTCCTAAGTAAATGTCCTTGACGAGGTCTCCTAAAGCGCGTCGGAACGCGGGAAAAAGGCAGAGTATGAATTGTGCCCACATGCTGCCTGGGGTTCCCTCATCCACCCCTTCCATACGCCCGTCTTCTTTACGTACCCCACGGAGGGCTGGGGAGGCCTGGCCTGCTCTCCAGAAATTTCCGTTGCAGTAGCTCCCAACAGTTTCGGAGGAGTCGGGCTACCGGCCGTGGGGGAACAACCAACACCAACATGGCCGCTAACCTCCTGCCAGCCCGGAGATCGCTCCTCCACGGCTGCTGAGTCCCGCCCCTATCCCCCGTACGCTCGCAGACGCAGAGTCCGAGCAGCTCTGCCTGTAGAACTACAACGCCCAGCCTGCCGCTGGAGCGGCTCTGGCCCTCTTCCAATCAAGGCGAGAAGAAGAAAGGAAGCCGGCTGCAGTGCGTAGGTGTGTGGACGTGCTTTGACTTTCTGGGTGAAGATGGCGGAGCGCGGTTACAGCTTTTCGTTGACTACGTTCAGGTAAGGAGATCCTCCGCGTAGCTGAGGTTTCAGGATATTCACCGACCGGATTTTTTTATGTCTTGGTCTCTGGCTCGATGCTTTCACAGGGCCCTGCAGGGAATGAGGGTGGAAATGCGACTTTGCAAAGTCATGCTTCAGGGCCGCCCGCGGCGCGGGGCGCTGCGGTCCCGGGAGGCCGCGGGAGGGCTGATCGGTTGATTCCGGTGACTCTGGGCCTGCGGGATGGCCTGGCCCTCAGCCCGGGATTGGCTTTCGCACTGGAAACCACAGAAGACGGCAGCTTTAGCTCAGCTATGCCTGGGTGTCCCGTTCAGAAGTAGGCCTGATGGCGGAGATTCTGGAGCTCGGAATGTTGGTCACATTTCGGAAATCCTCAACTTTACATTTGGTCTGAGTCTCCTTTCGGTACTAGTGTCTTTCGAAATCACCTTTCGGCCTCTTCGATGCTCCTGTTAGGAGCTTAAGGGCTAAAAATGAAAGCCCTCAGATTTCTATCGCCTGGTGTTTGTGGAACCCGAATTACTGGGCTACATTTGCGTTTTGGCCTTTTTTTTGGAGGTTGATATGGTTCTTTTAAAAAAGGTTGTAGGCTTTTCTCTTTTAGAACAAGGGGTTAAAATAAGTATACTTTTAAGAGCAATTGAGTGATTTATATCGTTTCCAATGTTAGAAATCATCGAAGATTTAATAAACCGACAGGAAGGGCGCATTTTGACCATTTTGTTAACGTATCAGTGAGGCCCCTTTTAATTAAAATGTATTCCTATCTGACGGCTTAAGGGGGGCGTCATAACTTGTGGAGTACTTTCAGTGTGGGTGCAACTGAACCCTCATCATCTGTTTCCACGACTGTGTGTTACAAACGTTATTTCAACATCTTAAAAATGAGCTAAGCACAGATGGGACAAATAAAATAACTTGTCCAAGGTCATGGGTGAATACCTGAGTTAACATTCACGCTGGGCTCTAATGACAAAATTAATACACTTCATTACCATGTTTTTTTTTTTTAATACTAAAATACTTTTCTTGCTCTTGACTTGATATTTTTCAATAATTAAGTGAAGGTATGTATTTTTTTAAAGCTTTGAGTGAAATTAATTTGACTCTGTAGTAAAGGTTCTAATATATGAGAAAGAACAATATTTGCCAAGTCACTTCTATTTGTGAACAAAGCAAACCTGTTCGTTTGTTTTTGAGAAATCGTAGTCCTTGTGGAGCTGAAATATAAAACAACTCTATATCATCAGGGACTGAATCTTTTTATAATAAATTCCTTTATTAAAATAAACTTTTTTAACATTATGGTTTAACTCTTTTAGATTTAAAAAACATTTGTTTCTAGCCTGTTGTAATGAGAATTAAATTATTAATGGTGTGATGAGACTATACTATAGCATGAAAAGGTATTCTTTTTAAACTTTTATTTATTGATTTAAGAGAGACCCGAAGGAAGAGAGAGAGACATCGATTTGTTGTTTCACGTATTTATGCATTCATTGGTTGATCTTGCATGTGCCCTGACCGGAATTGAACCTCCACCCTTGGCTTATGGGGGGCACTTCTTTAACCAGCCGAGCTACCGACCAACAAGGGCTGAAAAGCTGTTCCTGTGTATTACATGCAGTTGGGGATATTGACAGTACCATAACTGCATTCTGAAAAATGTTTTTCCCTTACTTGGGAATTCTTGCAAAAAGAGCATTAAAGAAGGAGCATAACTTTGGGTAGTCAAGAGTCAGAAAAGGCCAGTGCTTGGGGGTGATTTTTGAGATGGTAAGATGAAAAGGAGACAACTGTTTGATTTAAGTGTAGAGAGAGTTGCAGACAGGGAAGGGCATGCATGAAAATCTTAAGCTGGGAAAGAGCTTGAACTTTTTTTTTAATAAGATTTTATTTTTATTTATTTTAGAGAAAGGGGAAGGGAGAGAGACGAGAAGAGAGGGGGGAGAGAGAAAACACCTATGTGAAGGGATGTTTCTTGCATGCCCCCAACTAAGGACCTGGCCTGCAACCAGGCATGTGCCATGATGGGAATCGAACCAGTGACCTTTTGTTTTGCCTGCCAGCGCTCAGTCCACTGAGCCACAGCAGCCGGGACAGCTTGCACTCTTAAAGGAATTGATACAAGGCCAGTGTGCTAGAGTATAGTGAGGAAGGAGTTCGGGTGGGTCATGTCCAATCTCATAGGGCTAGAGTAAGGAGTTTTTATTTTAAGCGAACCAAGAAGTTATTCTAGAGTTTAAGCGGAGAGTGACATGGCACAAAGGGAATCTGGCTGGGAGGATGAAAGTAAGGAAAACTAGTTAGAAGGCTGTTTCAGTTTTCGCAAGTAGAGATGTTGGTGCTTTGGAATGGGATAGAGGCATGACTGAATACGCGGATTGGTCAGTGAGCTCACAGATTAGTGAGTTTTTATACAGAAAGATAGAAAGATAAATATGTATACAGGTGATAAAATGTAACATTTAAGTTTACCAGAGCTTTTAATATGTTCCCCAGAGGTCCCACATTTTGCTGTGTATAATGTGCACTTTTTGCCCAAATTTTCGAGGAAAAATTAAGGATGCACACTGTACACAGGTATAATGATTACACACCATGGGTATAATAATGAGTATAATAATTCTGTATATAATGCGTACTAAAAACATGGTTGCGCATTATACATGGGAGTGCATTATACATGGCAAAATACAGTTGAACTAAGTATTGAACAATAATTGAAAGTTTTATGGGATGGACCTAGAATAGCATGATATGATAATTGAAATAGTGACCATTAAAGGAAAACAAGCACAGCCTGATGTTTTAATTTAAATGCCTATTGATGTCATTTTGCTCAAGTCAGCTAATTTTGTCATGGAAGAGTCTTTAATCTACCACCCCTAGACTTACTTCTTAGATGGGACTGGATATGTCTTTGTCTGCCAATGTTGATGGACTCCTGGTAATGGGTTATGTGTTGAAATATTGACTGAACAAAGCTTACATTTTGTTGTGGAAGACAAATACTGTAAAAAGTAATTCAGGTATGATGATTCTTAGCCAAAGAGGAAGTATAGGACACCACAAGCATGAAGGTTTGTGATTCAGCCTAGCTTGGGGTGATCTGGGCAGCTTCCCCAGGACATTACATTTCTACTAAGGATTAAGGATGACCAGGAACGAGTTCACTAGGTAGTCCTGAAATGCATTCCAAACAGGGCTTGTCAGAAAGTTTGTGAAACCTAAGAGTAGTCTGTGTCTGGAGCAAGGGGGAATCTTATGAATTGAGATTTGAGTGACAGAGAGTATTCATAATTTTATGAAGATAAAAGAGAAGACTTTTTGAAACTCAAGATTATCTTTTCAGTAGTAGTCTGGAGCTATGTACCCCACTGTGTCACTTTGGACAAATTACTTTCACTCAAGGACTTTATAAAATAAGAAAGTTGGTCTGTGACATTTATGATGATTCTGATTCAACAACCAGATTGAAATAAAGTATAACCTAAGAAAGCCATTTGGAGACAAGTGACTACCAAACCTGTGGAACCAGATGTGTTCCATATAACCAGTTTGTGACTTCTAAAAATGGTTTGATACTATGTAAGAAGTACTTTTATTGTGACTGATATCTAGGTCTTACATCTTATATATGTAACTATATATGATTTCACCCACATGAAATATATGCTGTTTGGTATTTAACAGACACATTCATGTTCTTAATAACATTACTATTTTGTGTTTACTTACTGCTAATTTTGTACTGGGAACAAAAGGCATTTAATCTTCTCAGCCTTTGAAATAGGTAAAACTACTATAGTAGTATTATCCCCATTCTACAGATGAGAAAACTGAGATACAGAGAGGTTTAATAACTTGCTCAAAGTCACAAGGTTGAGTTAAGTGGTGAAAGGCAACGGTAATGGTACTGGTTTAAGTGGCAGACAAACAACCAAAGGAAAGAGTTTAGTACTTCACTATGAATATGTTCAAATTGCCACGTAAATTCTATTTTCTGTACAACTTCATGAAAAATTTCAAAGTCCAGCTTTTCTTTTTTTATTGTTTTTAGAGCGAGAGAAATATCAATTTGTTCCACTTATTTATGCATTCATTGGTTGATTCTTTATGTGTGACCTGACTGGGGATTGAACCCCTAATCTTGGCATATTGACATGACTAATCAACTAAGCTACCCAGCCAGGGTCTCTTGATTTTTGATTAATGGACCTATATATCTGCCCTTTTTAAGAGCTATTTCTTTAATATTTGAGGATGTGTGAATTTAACAAATACCTTTGTTTCTTTTTAAGCCCATCTGGTAAACTTGTCCAGATTGAATATGCTTTGGCTGCTGTAGCTGGTGGAGCCCCTTCAGTGGGAATTAAAGGTAATTAAATACATTCATTTCAGATTCCTGTTAATAGTTATCCTAATGTCCTTATGAAATCAATTAGTAATTAATTTATAAATAAATGACTGTGGCAGCAAAATTCTTAACAGTTCTTTTTGTTAATTTATAGTATTTTGAGGTTTAAAGGAAGTAATAAGCCTGAAAAGTAATTACGTTTTTTTCAAAATATATATAGCACCTTTATCTACTAGTTGTGGTAATCTATAGTATTTCCCATTCAGATAACTGAGTATTCTTTCATTTTTCCATTGATTATATATCACTCTTCTCTGGCAGTTTTTATCTTTCCTGTAATTTAGAAAAGGTTATTTATAAAATAATCTAAAGATATCCTTTAAAAAATAGTCTCTGTCATTCATTTTAAATTTCCCATTATAAGAACAGTAGGCCAAGTAGGAATAAAAATTCCATTATTTTAAAACATGTGGACCCCTGGGTATCCTATAATACTTTAAGCAAAGTTGTGCAATACCGTTAGCTATAGGGATTTTTTTAGTGTATATAGATGACCAGTTAGGGAGAAATCAATTTACTGTTATTTCTTAAGTCGTTTTAATACAGAAATCCAAAAGAAAAAGTTTTGTAAGTAAAAGAAAATGGGTGAAATGTAGCTATAATTCAAAAACTGTTGAAGCATTCTTTAAATGATTAAGCATTTAGGTGTCGTTTTTTTGTTGTATTTTTAAGCTGCAAATGGTGTGGTATTAGCAACAGAGAAGAAACAGAAATCCATTCTGTATGATGAGCGAAGTGTACACAAAGTGGAACCAATTACTAAACATATAGGCTTGGTATATAGTGGCATGGGCCCAGATTATAGGTACGTTATACTATTTATTAATATTCTCACCATTTCATGACTTGCTCATAATCTTATTTGAGGAGGAAAAAATTGTTTATCATTTAATCTCCCAACTCCCTTTTTATTTGTTTTGTTTTACTTGTTTACCTCCTTTCTACTTATCTTTAATCTCCCAGCTCCCTTTTTACTTGTTTACAGCAGCAGCATCACTGGCGGCTGAATTTAGTTTGCTTGTATGTGACAGACTGAGGGTTATTTTAAGGAGGATACTCAATGCAGGTTTGTTGTAAAAGGGGAGATAGATACAATACTTATTCCTCTTAACTTCTGTTTAATAGTTTCTCCCTTCTGATCACAATCCCTCTTTTACCATCCAGGGGCTGTGTTTCAAGGGCTTTGCTGTTTTCTAATGCATTTTATAAACAACAAAAGCAATACTAATTATAATAGGTATGATAAACTATATTTTAAAAAGTCATCAGGCAGCCCTGGCCAAGTGGCTTAGGTGGTTGGAGTGTCATCCCATACACCAAAATGTTGGGGGTTGGATTCCTGGTCAGGGCACATGCCTAGGTTGTGGGTTCAGTCACCAATTGGGGCATATATGGGAGGCAGCTGATCTGTGTTTCTCTCACATCTCTTTCACATCTATGGCCCCTCTCTCCCTCTGTCTTCCCTTCTCTTCCTCCCTCTCCCTCTGTCTTCCCCCTCTCCTACGCCCCCTCCCTCTCTCCCTCCTCAGTCTTTCCCACCTCTCTCCCTCCCTCCCTCCTTCTCCCCTTACCTCTCTAAAATCAATAAACATAATTTTTAAAATGTTTGGGGGCAATAAAGGCATCAAGCAGCAGAAGAAAGCATCACCATCCAGAGTTAACTCCATTATATTGATTTCTGTTTTTAGTAAAGGGACAAAATTCTCCAAGGCCACTGAAAGTTGCAGAATATGGCAGCCATTCAGGGTCCAGATGCACATCTGTTTCCTCCTTTTATATTTCACAAAAGGAGATGGAGTTACGTCAGGGTACCAGCAAGCTGAAAGAGATTGACAGCTTCCCCTGTCTGTCATTTAACAGTAAAAGGAGCATGACTTCATTCTCGATTTATGTGGAACAAGATAGGTAGAGCCAGGTTTCACTTTAATTAAGTTGAAAAGTGGCTGGAATATGATCAGGCTTCACTACGGTGGATTTCGTTACTACTATATAGAAGGAATGCCTCAGTGTGCTTCCACTGACAGAATAAACTGAGAGAGAACAGGACCTTAGTATTGTACAGGGGGAAAATGTACATGGTTCAGATCAGTAGTACATGAGCAGATAAAAGTACATTCTATTTGTCATCTTGTATGTTTGCTGGCTAGATAGTATATTCTTTTAATAAATTTTACATTTTTTAAGTTATAAGTAGTTTTTGCTCTTTCTTAATCTCTGAAAGGTACTCTTCGAAGTGTAGTGTGTGGAAAAGATTGAAGTAGAGTGAGAAAAAATGCCTGAAGTTTTGTGTGTGTGTGTGTGTGTTCACATGTGTAGGTATATGTGTGTGCTGGATTGAGATATAAAACAACAAGATGACTGCCTTTGGGATAGGGAGCGCTATCTTGAAACTATGAAGGGAGATAAAAATCTCACTGTGTACACTAAATCTGTTACTATTATGTTAACTGGTACCCCTAGTCTCTCTTTTTTTTTTTTGCCTTGTCCTCATTCATCTCCTATGGCACTTCTCTGTGATGCTGTGATATTTTCTTGTAAGTTAACTGGAATCATGTAAGAGCAAGACTGGCTTTGAGTAGACAGCTACTATTAAAAGAGATATATGTAAAACTTGTGCTGTAGATACGTGCTTTTAAAAGGAGAATGAGTCTTTAGGTAGTAGAGTATCTTAATTTTAATTAAACCTTATTTCTTCCTTGTTTACTAGAGTGCTTGTGCACAGAGCTCGAAAACTAGCTCAGCAATATTATCTTGTTTACCAAGAACCCATTCCCACAGCTCAGCTGGTACAGAGAATAGCTTCTGTGATGCAAGAATATACCCAGTCAGGGTAAGTTGATTTTATTACTTGAAATGTGTCATGAATTAGAAAAAAATCATTTTAGGACCGTAGATGTATTTAAGAAAAAGAGGACTTACCATTTCTGTATTTGTTTAACAAATAGATAAAATCATGAATATGATTAACCTCTCACCTGGAGCTAGAATATTTTCTTAAGGAAAAATATGAATGTTTTGTTGCTATTCGTGTAATAGGAGAAAGCAGCAGAAAGTAGGTTCTATATAAAGTTCTTCCGCCAGTTACTAAAACACTCCTTTATACCCAAACAGCCCTGATGCTTCCAAGTTGATCTCAATCAGAAACTGTCATAAGCTCACCATGAAAGCAATAGCTCTTTGACACCTCCATATTCATTTTACTTTTGTTGAGTTTGGGTGTGAACATGGATGAAATAGTAGTGTAAAGGTAGTTGCTAACATGTAATGCCAGTGGGAAAGTTGCATTTGTTGAAGACTGCCATTTTGTTAGGACACTAAATGTTACGCTACACTTATTAAACCCAATATTTGTGTTACTCCATTTACGAAAATGATTTAACTGTGGTTCCTTGGCACCACAAAGAGAATTAATTTTGAATTGGCTTATTCAGAAAAGTATTAAATGGTTTTTAAGGAACTTACAAATCTAATACGGTTTACCTGATAATTTGCTTTACTTGAGAGCTTTAATAAATTCTTACTTAGATTGACTTTAACAACATGAAGATGTCAAGTAATTTTCATTTTCCTTTCTTCAGGGGTGTCCGTCCATTTGGAGTTTCTTTACTAATTTGTGGTTGGAATGAAGGAAGACCATATTTATTTCAGTCAGATCCATCAGTAAGTATTGTCACATGTATTTGAGGGATTTGTTAAATTGCTTTTTTAATATCTAATAAAAACAATAACCATAAAATATTTTTAACTTTTTAAAAAAGATTTTTAAATTAATTTTTAGAGTGAAGGGAAGGAAGAGAAACATCAATGTGTGGTTGCCTCTTGAGCACTCCCTACTGGAGACCTGGCTGGCAACCCAGGCATATGCCCTGACTGGGGAATTGAACCGGTGACCCTTTGAAGTTCGCAAAAGGGTTTGCAGGCCAGTGCTCAATCCACTGAGGTACACCAGCCAGGGACAATAACCATAAAAATTTTTAAATTAACAATATTTTGTCTTTTTGGGCTTTAGAACGTATGTAATGGTGCATATTTATTTGCACATTTGAAGTGTTGATAATTCAGTCTTTTGATAAGGAAGCTACATTAGTTCTGCCCTCTCTGTTTTTCTGTCTTATTCATTAACTTCACATAATTGAATGATTTGTTGAAGTAGTTATCAGATCTTTAAAATCTGGAATTCTGTTACTTTGAGAAGTATTGTAGTGAAATATACAGGTCTAGAGGACGTGTAATACTCTTTACCATCTGTTTAATCCTGGGGCTGACTGGAATGCGACTAATCTTGTGCAAACATTGATGTAACTGTCTTTTGGTTTGCAAAATGGGTGACTTGTCTACTCTGATGCAGAGGATTGGTCTCTTGAGTTAAAAGGTATATGAATGCTGCTACTCCACATCCATCTCATTTGCTTTGAGGAAAACTGGAAGAAAAAAATCATGATTAGGAGCTGATCTTTTGTATTTTATGGATCATTAGATATCTATAGGTTTGCCTAATTCAGATGTTGTGATCTAACCTTGTAATCTGAAAAGGGAAAAGAAATTTTTTTGGTTGTTATTTAAATCAGAAAAAGTAAGTATTTTGAGAACTTTGTTACCACATCTCTGAACGTCTAAAGCAACACAACAAGCTCTCTTACCTTCTTTTCCAGTGAGCAGCAAAAGCCACTATGACTGGAATCCAGATTTTATCTTTTGCCCTTTTTTCTGTTTTATCTAAAAGGTGGTTGTTTCTCAACATTTTTTATATTTCTGTGTGTGTACATTCATATGTATTTTTTTATTTTTCAGCAGATGAAGTCATGACATATCGCTGCTGCTTTAATTTAATTTAATTTAATTTATTCACCAGTGATGAAGAATTGAGCACTATTTTTCAGATACATGTGACAGTTTTGTAGAGCCCTTTAATCCTAGTGAGCTAAAACTATTACTCTTAATTCTTTGCTTTAAGTTAACCTCAGTTTCCTTTAAATGACTTTTTTACATAAATTGTGTACAATAAATTGCACATCTTTAAATGGTACAATTTGATGAGTTTTAACTATCACCATAATCAAGGTACTGAACTTGTCCATTACTTCCATATTTTCTGAGTGCCTTTCCGTTACTTATTCCTCTACCCTTTGAAAAAGAATAACCTACTTTGTGACCTTAGAAGTTAGAGACAAATTATAGAGCTAGAAAATGAATGGCAGGGCTATAATTAGATAAATTATTTGAATATGGGTTTTCCTTCCCGGTTAGGGAGCTTACTTTGCCTGGAAAGCCACAGCAATGGGAAAGAATTATGTGAATGGGAAAACGTTCCTTGAGAAAAGGTAAGCTGACCATAACTGGATTTATTAGCAAACTCACTTTATGGTTTTCAGCTTTCTTTATTTATGTATTTATATATATTTCTTTCTTTAAATAACTAATGTCATGAGTCCAAACAAATTTATTGTATTACTCTGTGTTTGAGCCTAGTTACAGATGAAGCAAACAAAAAATTCTCTACCCTGACTCCCTATTCTTCATTATATTAAGTGGTAATATTAATTTCTAAAGAACTTGTTCTGTCAAACAAAAAAAAGACAATCGAATTTGGAGAAAACTTTTGGAAAGAAAATTTTTAAGTGATTTAAGTGGTAACATTTTACATTATGACAACTACAAATATAAATTGTGAAGACAAATACCTGGTGTTGATGGTTGGGTAAATATATGATACATGTGCCTGATAAAAAGTGGAGCACTATCAAAATCTTTCACTGCCCTAACATAATAAATTACTTTCAGTTATTTCTACTTGTATTCTAGACTCAGTATTATTGTAGTCCACCAAAAAATGTCCTACATTTTGAATGGGAAAAGTTTGTATTTGACTTTAACAGGTGACCCTTCTTGGCACTTTTCCACATAATGTTAAGATTGCTAACATTCGTAGACTTGGGATTAACTGGTAAACTTAGATATTTTAGGATCTTAAAGCACTTCCATTTTTACTTTTACATATTATTAATGAGTCTTTAAAACATTTCACACAGAGATGTGAACAACTTACAAGAACAAACGTAAGCAATTTTAGCAAAAGCCTATTTTCTCTGCTTTGTTTTTGAAAATTATTATATTGCCACCACATTTTGATTATATTGAACTATTTATACTTGAAGAAGTTTCCTAAAACAAACTCATGTTGGAAATTATCTTCATGATAATGGGAATGCACCCTAAATTATTGTCAGTTTCTTATTTGTGGACAGCTATTTCAATGAGATGACTAAAATAATTAATCTGTAACTTACTATTTTAAGAGTACTTTAAATTTTTTAAGTCTCAATAAACTCTTGCTATCACTGTGTTTAAATAATTATAAATAATATAAATATTACCATAAATTACTGTTATTTTTTCCTTCTTAATTCTTTAGATACAATGAAGATCTGGAACTCGAAGATGCCATTCATACAGCCATATTAACCCTAAAGGTTGGTTCAGTATCTAACAGTTGGGTTTATAATGAGCTTATAATTAACCGTTTGGAAAAATTGACCTTTTTCCTTCCTCATCAATAGGAAAGCTTTGAAGGGCAAATGACAGAAGATAACATAGAAGTTGGAATCTGCAATGAAACTGGATTTAGGAGACTTACTCCAACTGAAGTTAAGGATTACTTAGCTGCCATAGCATAATAATGAAGTGACTGAAAAGTCTGGAATTTCAGATAATCGCTGTACTTAAACACGTTTAAAGTATGTTTTGTTTTGCAAACTTTTTGCATACCTATTTCTACATGATTTAATGGACCGATGTTTTTAAATGACACTTATAAATCATAATAAACTGTTAAATCCAACCTCCATCTTTTTAGGAGTTAGTAAAAATTTTAAAATACTTATTTCCTGCTTTATGTCACAGTTGATTTCTGGAAATTACATTGCAAAACAGAATGGTGAAATCACTCTTTGGTCTTCATGAAATTTGGTTAAGTCAAATCTTACTACCCTCTTTACTACCAGATGTTGTCTATACTTCAATAAAGCAAAATGCTGATTTTGGCAAACCCTACTTTTAGAGCTGAGAGAATCTACAGACTTTCAAAGAATCATGAGACGAAGTAGGAAACACATGTTTCTTAGGCACCATTAGGTGTGGGTCAGCAAAACCCTAGGGATGTTCTGTGAGGTAGAACTGTAGCTTTGAAGAGTACTAAGCCAAGCCAAATAGTCTCCTATAAGAGATATTATGTAAGTAAGTAAATTATGTACTGGTTCCTGTTGGTTTCTCCATCACAAGTAGGTAAATGTATTTTAAAAGAGCTCTTTAGTTTTACTAGACTTTAAAGTCAAGGATGGATGGATATGAGTGCTGGAAATAAAATACTAATATTTAAGTGTCAAAACTATTGCTTAAGACTCCCTCATTCTTGTGGTCTCAAAGTAATCAGAACCTTTACTGCAAAGTAAGGTCCATACAAGTAAGCAAGTAATAGAGTATCTGAACCCTGTTTTCATTATATATGAAGACATAATGTAGTTTTCTTTGTCTTTTTTAAGGCATCTTAGGGTAAGAGAAATCACATTAGTAGTCTGGCTCACAGAACATAGGGAGAGTTTATGAGTGTCATTCTTACCAACAGAAATAGTAGGCATTTCCATTATTTCCATGTAGTTCAAAAGGCTTTGACTAAAATTTAGCCAACTTCAGGGAAAAAGAGTCTTAGAGCATTTTTGTCAGGATTCCCAGTCCTGCCCACCGTGACTACATGGCAGAAGCATTATGGCACATGCCAACTTCTTACATAAAGATGTTTGTCTTGAAAACCTCATCTCATATTATCTTCCCTATGGGCTCTTGGTTTATTGTGAATCCAGCACACTAGAAAGAGAAGGTAATGATAAGAAGGGATGGTTTTCAGGGTTAGGTCTCCTTCTCCCACTTACTACCTAAGTTACTGCACAAGGTGGTTCTCTCAGAGGATTTTCTAAAACTAAATTTGAAAATGCAAGTGAAAGGCCTGCCAAGGTTAATGGTTTGGTTAAGTATTCAAATTTTAGCTACATTTGAATTTGCTCTCTAATGTCCACATAAGAAAACTAGAGGAATACCAAAATTTTACAAATCTAAGAAGGGAAAAAATCAAAGGCATTTACATGTAGGACAAAAGGAAACCACATAGATGTTCTTTCAGAACAAAAAGGCAAAATTAACTGAAGCAGATTTTGTTGAGAGTTGACTCTTTCTTCTCGCTTCATTAAATGTGAAGCACAGTTCAATTGAATTTGTTTATTCCTTTCATTGACCTTAAACCCTAGGCCCTGGCTGGATAGGTCAGTTGGTTAGAGCATCACCCCAATATGCCAAGATTTCAGCTTCAATCCCTGGTCAGAGCACATTGGAAAATCAACCAATGAAGGCATAATTAAGTGGAACAACAAATGCTCGCCAGTACTCTCCAACCTCTCCTCCTCCCTCTCTCTTCCTCTCTAAAATCAATTGAAAAAAAGAAAGCCCTCCTTTTATTCAAGTTATTTGGCTTAGCAGCCCATTCCCCTGCATCCCTAAATGTTCCAAAATTCTAGTCATTTCTAGCCTGTAAATTCTAGCTTAAGTATCAAAATGCTCCTAATTGTCAGTCCCTCTCTATTTTTGGTTCAGTTTGTATCTTAAAAATTTTGTCTCCACTTGCTCCTTTTCCATTTCCTCACTAAACCATGAATTTAAGTTGGCAAAACAATTATTAGCAATGAGATATGGAAATACTTAAAATTCACAACAAAAGGTGAAATAAGGAAGACTAGTACTTATCTTTACAATTACTGAGTGCTGTTTAGGCACTGATCAGGTGATGTGATCAAGAGTTTTCATCTATTATGTTCATGGACCGAAAGTGCCAAATCTCTGTCCTTAACCTCATCACTTTGTCAGGTGTCTCCTTGCTTTTGGAGGCAAGTGCTCTACCCTCTTCAAAAAGGTGGAAACACAAACTTGGATGAAATAAAGTGAAGAGATTAGCCAAAAAATGTAAAAGCATAATTCCCAGACACAGACAACAATGTGGTGACTGGCAGGGCGGGAGGGATAAGTGGAGGTGGGCAAAGTTGGGAAAATGGGGACATCTGTAACTGTCAACAATTAAAAAAAACAATCAAACTTAGAATATTTAATGAATTGCCCAAGAACTTGAGTTTGTAGCTCCCTTGATTTAGAATCCTAATTTCTAAAACCCAGTTCAGTGGTCTTGTATTAATGTCATATTTCTTCACATGATTTCTTCAATTCTGACTCCATTGACTCTCAAGGACCTTATTAAAGAACAAGCAGTACCTACTGCCACAAACAGTTGGATAACTGTTTAGATAATTTAAAAGATAACTTTAACACTTCATCAAAAGCCATGTCCCTGAATTTCATCACTTTTAACTTTTTGGGGTATTTCTTTAGGTACTTTTCCCCAAAATAGTAGGTTTACATAATTACTTCTGGGTTCTTGAAGTTTAGCCATTATAAACTTCTGTAAGATGAGAATTTAAGAAAGTGATCTACCCTCACTTTCCCCCTCTGCCTCAATTTTATTAGCTCACAATGTTTTTTGGCTAGGTATACTATAATTACATTTTCTAAATAATTTTCCTGGAGGTTATATAGCCTCACTTTTTGGTTGACTTTGTTTTCTGCGTAGATATTACTAACTGCCAGTTTTCCCTAACAGGATTGTGAAAACCTCTGCATACTGTTTTTCTTATCAGTCAGATAACAGGTAATTAACAACTCTTAGCCCAAGCCTTCAAACCCATGCCTCCAACATCACCCCAAGAAGTTTCTTGGAACCATCTGTCCTTGGTTGTCAGGGTTTAAAAATTCTAGGTTAGAAATAATTATCTCCACATTTTTGAAAGCATTACTTTACTCCCCTCTAGATTACACTGTTGCTAATGAGAAGTCTAATGCTATTGTTTATGTGTGATGCCAAATCCAGGGGTGTTAAACCTTTTGGTGTCTCTGGGCCACTCTGGAAGAAGAGTTGTCTTGGACCACACATTAAATACACAAACATTAATAAAAACTGACAAGCAAAAAAAGGTTTTAACTAAATTGATGATTTGGTGTTGGGGTGCATTCATAGCCATCCTGAGCCACATGCAATCCATGATCCGTGGGTTAGACATCCCTGTGACTTTTTGTCCCCTCAGGATTTGCCACTCAGGATTTTTACCTTTATATCAAGAATGTTTTGAAATCTCACAGTGATGTGCCTTTGGGTTTCTTAAGAAAAGAGTTTATCTTTCAGGTCATCCACAACGTCTGCAGGGTTAACATTCATTGTGCTGAATTCTCAGCAGGGCCTTGCACTGTACAAGAAATTGGTATCTTCAGTTTTGGTAAATGTTCTAGTATTGAGAAATTACCTCTTCATTTTCTTTGTTTTTGTTTCTAAAACTATTATTGGTCCCTTTTGTTGCTCTATTTTTCACCTTTTTATTCTACTTTTGGGGTGGATTTTTACTTATCCTACTTTTCTATTGATGTTTAAGATTTGGGATAACATTTTTAATTTTGAAGAACTCATTCCTATTCTTTATCACCTCTCCTTAAAAAAAAATTATCATGATTCATTGCTGTAATACCTTTTACCTGAGGATGCAAAAGAATATTTCTTGAAACTATGTTGTTCTGCATCCCGTTTCCTTCAAATTCTAAACAAAAGTGCTTGGAAGTGCCGTTTATGAGTGAGTTGCAAATCTACTTAATGGGAGATGGTGCATATCATCAGCACCTTTAAACGATTTTCTCCATGGTCTTTCATTTGCTCAGTTTCTCCAGAATAAAAGTTTTTTTAAGGGAGGGTGGTGAGTGGTGGGGAGAATGGGAGAGGAGTGCCAGCATTCTGGAACAGGCAGAGAAGGGACCCATAGCATTTCACCATTCAATAGGAAAACTCACTCACTTCATGACATGTTTAGAACCCCTCTGGTTCCCTATCTTCATCGTCATAAACTCTAGTCTTCTGCCGAGGTGCACAGAATGGGAGAGAGGACTTGGGTGTTTTTTTCTTATACAGACTTCAGCAATGCCCATTTTCAATCCTGCCTCACTGTTCCCTTCCCTTCTGCCTTCCAGGCATCTGTCTGCAGCTTCAAAACCATTCTGGGGTTCCGATTTGCGAATCACTAATAGGATTCATCTTCAGAGAGGCTGCCTGTGTTCAAACAACCTCAACTGTAATATATGTTTACCCTTTAGGTTGTTGAGAAAATTGAATAAATTTATATGTGAAGAGCACTTAGAGCAATGCCTGCCATACAGAAACATCAAATAATTATTGCTTTTTGTTTTCCAAGAGTGTCAGGCGCGGTCATCTCGTTCTTTTTTTTTTTTTTTCTTCTGTCATTGAAGTAAGGTTTGAGGAAGGCATACATAGTATTAATTTTAACTTGAAATCCTCTTAATTTTTAAAACTAGCTTTACTTTAATGAAGCCCTAACTTCTCTGGGTGATTTTGGCCACTCTACTAGGCTAACAAATTTCTCAGCCCCTAAGAAGTCACCTGATCATTTGTTCTCTTTTGAGGAGGGACAGCTCATCTCTATTTCTCACTTTCTATTAGGATCCCGTGTGGTGTAATGGAAAGTGCTTTGGCCTGGAGTAAGAAATCCCAGCCCCAGCACTTAACAGGTGTGTAACCTGTGCCAAAAATTTTTCTAACACAGCCATTGCCTAGCACTCGGTAGGGGGTGAGCAACACGGTGTACTTGGCTGGAGTTGGGCTCAACCAGGAGTTTCTCCGCTAAAATGCACCGACCGCCACCCAGGAAAGGTTCAACCGTGATTAGGTGCTAAGGCGCGGGGTTAGCCTGCCTGCGACCCTGGAGATGGAGCTTTCGGCGCTCCACGTGGTGTGGGTAGAGCCCCGCGAACTGCGCCCCTGCTCCTTTCCTGGGGCCTGGTGGCTGTGCATCTACAAGTTCATCCACCAACCGGAGTAGGAGAAGCCACGTGCCATCAACAAATATGGCAGCCACGTTAGCCTCAGCCCCGCTTGGGAGGCCGCGCTGCTGCATGGGAATCGCTGTTCTGCGTCACCCGGCGCAGGTTCACATGATGCGGAAAACGCCTGAGGCGGTGCGGCCGGCGCGGGAGGAATAGCGGCGGCGGCCTGAGTTGGGTGGGAGCTAGCCTCTGAGGTTCCCGGTGTTCCCAGCTTAGCGGGCGCATGTGCCCGCTGCTCGCGGTCCTAGGCGCAGCCGGTGAGGAGCTGGGGAAGGGACGGGGGGAGGGAAGACGGGCTTCCCTTTGAGGCCTGGAGGGGACTGAGCCGACCCAGTCTGGGTAGAGGGTGGCCAGAGCCGGGCCAGAGCGCCCTTCGCCCGGCCTCGCCCTACGCCCGGACCTCGGAGGTTTTTGAGCCAAAGGCTGCTTCGCAGGCTTCAGCGGTATTGGTGGACCGGGCCGGGCGAATGCCCGCCTGGAAGGCCTTGCCGACCTCGGGGCCGCCTCGTTCTCTACCATAAAGTTTAGTTGATCTTCGGAGTGGGAGAGGGAGCCAAACTAGTGGACTCCTTCGATCTATAAACTATGCTGGTTGGCGTTACATGCAGGAATGAGGCGTGTGTACTGTGTGTCCCTGTGCAGTCGCCGTTACAGGAGACCCACTCATGAAGGAGAAGATTAGAAAGCCTAGTGTGGTCATTTTAGGGAAGAAAGTCTTGCTTTGGACAATTTGCCAATATCTGTGTATAGTTTTATTTTAATCATTTTATCTTGACTTTCTGAGCTTCTATTAAACTTTCTGTACAACCAAAGACAATCAGCAGCCTTATAGGGAATTCCTTACATAGCACATTGCTGAACTCCTGCATTTAATCCTGACCCGGGACATTCTGTGGATCCCATGACCTTCAGCTGAAGAAATAAAGACCTAGTTTGTAAGAATTCTAGCAAACCCAAGGAAGAATTCAGAAGTAAAGCTATCACTTTTCTTTAGCTGTCAGAGGAGGGAGACAACTCCAAAATCAGACATGCCGAAACTCAAGTTTCCTAGACTCAGCCTCCATAAGCTTTGTTGCTAGATTGCAGTTTTGTAGTTCTCACCACAATTTTTGAGGACTTTAAATTTGCCTTGTTTCTTTTCTTTTGATAGGAAAGGAATAATGCTGTCAGCATGTCTGCACACTCCATGCTCTGTGAACGAATCTCCATAGCCAAGGAACTGATCAAGAGAGCAGAATCACTTTCTAGATCAAGAAAAGGTGGCATTGAAGGTGCTGCAAAGCTGTGCAGCAAATTGAAGGCTGAATTAAAATTTTTACAGAAAGTAGAAGCTGGGAAAGTAGCTATTAAGGAATCCCATTTACAGAGCACTAATTTAACACACCTAAGAGCCATAGTGGAATCAGCAGAAAACCTGGAAGAAGTTGTTAGTGTTCTCCATGTTTTTGGTTACACAGATACCTTGGGAGAAAAGCAGACCCTTGTGGTGGATGTTGTTGCAAATGGTGGTCATACTTGGGTGAAAGCCATTGGCCGAAAGGCTGAAGCTCTGCATAACATTTGGCTGGGTAGGGGCCAATACGGTGACAAAAGCATCATTGAGCAAGCTGAAGACTTCCTGCAGGCCAGTCACCAGCAGCCAGTGCAGTATAGCAATCCTCACATCATCTTTGCATTTTACAACAGTGTCTCCAGCCCCATGGCAGAGAAGCTGAAAGAAATGGGCATATCTGTGAGAGGAGATATAGTAGCAGTTAATTCTCTGTTAGATCACCCTGAAGAACTCCAACCCAGTGAGAAAGAATCAGATGATGAGGGCCCTGAACTTTTCCAGGTGACCAGAGTAGACCGAGAAAATATACTAGCAAGTGTTGCATTTCCTACAGAGATTAAGGTTGATGTGTGCAAAAGAGTAAATCTGGATATTACCACTTTAATCACATATGTATCTGCCCTCAGCTATGGAGGCTGCCACTTTATCTTTAAAGAAAAAGTACTCACAGAACAAGCAGAGCAAGAGAGGAAAGAGCAGATTCTACCACAGCTGGAGGCATTTATGAAGGACAAGGAGCTGTTTGCTTGTGAATCTGCTGTCAAGGATTTCCAGTCTATTCTAGAGACTTTAGGAGGACCTGGGGAGAGAGAGAGGGCCACTATGCTAATTAAGCGAATTACTGTGGTGCCAGACCAGCCTTCTGAGCGTGCCTTGGGACTAGTGGCCAGTTCAAAAATCAATAGTCGTTCATTAATGATATTCGGGACGGGAGACACCCTAAAAGCCATCACAATGACTGCCAATAGTGGTTTTGTCAGAGCTGCCAACAACCAAGGTGTTAAATTTAGTGTGTTTATCCATCAACCCAGAGCACTTACTGAAAGCAAAGAGGCTCTAGCCACCCCTTTACTAAAAGACTACACAACTGACACTGAACATCGATGATATCCTTTAAATATTACCATGGAAATAAGTTTTTATACCATAGGCTAGGTATTCCTATCTTAATTGGAAAAAAAATAAAGTCTATAGTAAAAATAATTTAGAATTCAAACAAGTAGAGTTGTTTTATTTCTTATCTATAAAGTACATAACTTCCTAAAATAGAAAAAACACAACAGACAACCTTATTTATCTAATTGTCTACATTACAGTAATTAAGAACAGAGGTACATTTATGTAAGGCCTTTAGCTGTGTCACAATGCTTTTATTCATTTGATTCAGTAGGGCTACAACCCCACCTACTGGTAACCACATTCCATGGACTATGGCTACACTGCATCTTGCATTAAACATCTGGTGAAAACTGAAACTTGTTTTTTATTATGTGGTTTTATTAATTGATAATGGGCTGAGGCTAGCAGATGGTAGTATGTAATTAATTTTAGGTTCTAAAGTTATGGCCATTATTAATGAAGAGAAACACTGCTATGTGTCAGGTGCAGTCTGGGTGTGTTTACGAAGAGTAATATAGAATAAATATATTCTTTTTTGCTTTTAAAAGTAAATTCTGATCTTGCAAGTCCTATGGATCATTCTATACACCTTTGTGAAAGGAAAGATAGCCAACAATTACACTACTATAAACCTAGGACATTTAAGGTAAAATATTAATTTGAACAAATTGAAAAAGAATTATATAAAACATGTAAAAAGAATTCAGATATTTCAAATACGAACAGCCCCCATGTTGCAAATATTTGAATTATGAATCCTACTTTCTCTTTTTCTTTTGTAAGTAGCAAGTGACCACTGCATTGTCTCACTGTTGTGAAATAGTGGCAGAGATTCCATACCTGTTAAATGACACTTTGTAATTGAGAAGGATTTTATATCCAGGTTGTGCTAGGTATTCAATTAATTTGTAACAAAGCAAACAAGTTAGCAAAGTAGGTATGTATTAACATTTTAAAAATGGAAAAATTGAGCCTTAGGGGTTAAACTAAGTGTGGAATCCAGTATTAAGTGATTTTATGTTGTCACAGCCTAACCTCTTTCTGTAGTGCCAACTCCTATTTTGTGAAAAGGGAAACCCAATTTTCAGTCATAATATTTGATGGGGAGGTGAAATTTGATTATTGGAGCCCATGAACATCTTGAATTGAAATGCAAAAATAAGTGTATGAGGTGTTTTCTCTTAGGAGAAATTCTATTATAACACATTTTCTAGGGGAGAAGGCTGTGATTGGTGTTCCAATTTAGTGTAGAGGTATACAGGGTCCAGCGAAAGCAAGGGTTGCTTGAATGTGGTTGGTAGGGTAATAATAGAGGTATAATAATTTATAGTTTTAATTTGAACTTTTCACCTAAAATGCCATATGGTGTGCATGAGTGTGATATTGTTATGTTACAGAATTACATGCTTATGATTTTGTAATAAAAGATTTTGTAATAAAAAAGCATTATTTGTGCCAGACCCTGTATTTAACTTGCATTGCAACTAAAATTATCTAAGTATTGGAAATTGAACTTGGGCTTTTGGAGCACCCATGAAAGTCCTATTATGTACTTATTACTGTAAGCATTGAGCATTGTAATAGTTTGGTATGAAAGATAATTGATCTTTGCTGTAAGAAATTCTTAGTCTAAAATGGAGGTAAACAACTGAAGTATAATTGTATTAAATCTCTAAATGAATTATGTTTAAAATACTATGGGAACAGTAAGGTAGTAATTTTTGCTATGGAGTAAGGAAATCAGAGAGGAAGTGACATTTGAGGGTTCTTATTGTGAGATTTCATGAGACATGTACAGGGAATGAGTGGGACTGGAAAGGTACAGAAGTAAGCATGAGAGCCTGTTTAAAAGCCTAGGCTCATGTTGACAGTTGATAAAAAATGAAAAATTTTCTGGAGGAAAAGTGGAAGTTCCCTCCAGAGTGGCATTAGAGAGCTATTGGCAATTTTTAAGAAGTGGTGGGCCATGATCAGATCTCTTATGAGAACAATGAAAACCTGTAGTGTGAAAGATGAATTAAAGAAAGCAAAAATGGGACTATAATGGCCTTGAGCAGTGAGGATGGAATGTAAAGTTATGGGTATAAGCTGGATTTGTTCAAGGTGGAGTTGACATGATACTAATTTATTCATTCAATACACATTTTTGAGTGTCATGTGCCAGACCATATGAAGGGCTGAGCTTTTAAGGAGTAGCAAGAAAAAGGTATCAATAGATTTCTATCCCTGCCTACTATGAACTGATACGTAAGAACTTGGGATCTTGGCCAACCAGAATACTTAGAGCTATAACACTCTGAAGAAATGCATTCTGAAGTGGCCACAACTCTGGTCCCTCAACAACTGTTATCTTTTTCCAGACAATGATTACAATTTTAAACAATAATGCAAAGCAATAGATGTGGACAAGTAGGAAGGCACTGGATTCTGGAAGGTAAAGAATAGTACCTTCTCTAGAAAAGACCCACATACAACCCAAAACCACTCTATCTGATCAAAAAGATAATGTAACAAATCAGGGAAAAGATAATGTAACAAGTCTGAAAAATGACAAACGAGACTGTTCAGTTAAATACCAGTTAAAAACTGTCAAAGGAACAGTTATACAGCAAAGCAAATGTCTAAAAAATTATGAAAAAGAAAAGATGTTGAAATTCCTGCTAGGAATTGAGGTGATGAGGGGAAGTAAATTCATGTTATTTAGAAGGAAGTCAACAAAAACTTCATAATTTTTTGCCATTAAAATTTAGAGCAATATAATTTTGGGTATCAAACTGGACATGTAACTGATGGAGTAAATTAAACCAAGCTGAATCACTTTCAAATGAGGGGCAAGGGTGGAGAATGAATCCTGTCCATGTAGGAAAAAATAGTTTTCTCAAGGAAGCATAAAAACTAGAAAGTATAAAGTAAGAGCTGTAAGACCAAGAAGGAGGTAAACCAGGTTTGGGGAAAATTAATTAATTATAGGGAAGTATTCTATAGCTATATACTATTTTGATATATTTGACAATCTCAAAAAAATGATTTTCTTAGGAAATATGAGTTATAATTGGAGAATAGAAACCGAAATAACTGTCATTGAAAAATTATTAAAGTACAGTAGTTAATGACCTCTAAGAAACTTCCAGTTTCAGCTAACTTTATTAGATAAGCTGTTGCTTATTGTTCCCCCATTGCCCTTTCACCTAATGATTTTAGCATGCATTGATGATTATGACCTGAATCAATTATTATATTAAGAGGAACAAAATGGTGATTTCCCCAAGTTTTTTCACTTCATTTTTGCTTATAAGCTATCATTCTTCCATAAAAAAGAGGAACTAGAAGAGGCCCTATGAGCTGGGCCCCTTGGTTACCATGACATACAATTCCTTCTGGAGTAGCAAAATATATCCTGAATTCTTTCTCTCTAACAGCAGTAAAATTTTGGAGGGAAATTCTGTTTTGCAAATACTATATTAGACCCATTAATTAGTTATATTCAAATGTGTCAAAAGGAATTACATTTATTATTATTTTTTGTTATAATTCATTTCATTTCATTTTTTGGTCTTTACACCTTTATTTTATAAAATTATATTTTACTGGTTATGCTATTAAGTTTTCTGGATTTTTCTGCCTTTGCCCCTCTCCACCCAGCACCACCCACCCCCTCAGGCAATGTCCCCACCCCTGTTTTAGCATGCATTGGACCGTTCATGTCCCTGGGTCATGCATGTAAGTCCTTTAGATACTCCATTTCCTATACTGTAATTTACATCCTCATGACTGTTTCGTGACTGCCTATTTGTACTTCTTAATCCTCTCACCTCTTCACCCATACCCTCATTCCCCCTTCCCATATGGCAGCCAATAAAATGCTCTACATATCCATGATTTTGTCTTTGTTCCTCTTTGTTTTTATAGATTCAATTGTTGACAGATAGGGTTTTTTTTTGTGCCATTTTTAACTTTTTAAAAGTATATTTTATTGATTAAGTTATTACAGCTGTCCCATTTTTTTTGCCCCTTTATTCCCCTCCACCCTGCACCCCTCCTTCTGACCAGCATTTCCCCTCTTAGTTCATGTCTGTGGCGGGTCGTACATATAAGTTCTTTAGCTTCTCCATTTCCTATACTATTCTTAACCTCCCACTGTCTATTTTGTACCTACAATTTTATGCTTGTAATTCCCTGCACCTTTCTCCCGCCCTCCCCCCACTGACAACCCTCTACGTGATCTCCATTTCTGTGATTCTGTTCCTGTTCTAGTTGTTTGCTTAGTTTGTTTTGTTTTTGTTTTAAGTTCAGTTGATGATAGTTGTGACTTTGTTGTCATTTTACTGTTTATAGCATTTGATCTTTTTCTTAGATAAGTCCCTTTAACATTTTATATAATAAGGGCTTGGTGATGATGAACTCCTTTAACTTTATCTGGGAAGAATTTTGTCTCCTCTTCCATTCTAAATGATAGCTTTGCTGGATAGAGTAATCTTGGATGTAGGTCCTTCCCTTTCATGATTTTGAATGCTTCTTTCCAGCCCCTTCTTGCCTGTAAGGTTTCTGCTGAGAAGTCAACTGATAGTCTATGGGAACTCCTTCGGGAACTGTGTCCTTTTTTCTTGCTGCTTTTAAGATTCTCTCCTTATCTTTAATCGAGTAATGTAATTATGATGTGCCTTGGTATGTGCTTCCTTAGGTCCAACTTCTTTGGGACTCTCTGGGCTTCCTGGACTTCTTGGAAGTCTATTTCCTTTACCAGATTGGAGAAGTTCTCTGTTATTTTTTCATATAAATTTTCAATTTCTTGCTCTTCCCCTTGTCCTTATGCTACCTCTATGATTTGGATGTTGGAGCATTTAATCTTGTCCCAGAGGTTTCTAAACCTCTCCTCATTTTTTTGAATTCTTGTTTTTTCATTCTGTTCTGGTTGAATATTTATTTCTTCCTTCTCAAAATCATTGATTTGAGTCCCAGTTTCCTCCCCTTCACTTTTGGTTCCCTATATATTTTGCTTTATTTCACTTTGCATAGCCTTTACTTTTTCCTCCATTTGCAACCATACTCAACCATTTCTGTGTGCACCCAGATTACCAGTGCTTTTAACTGTGCATCTGTTTCACTGGCACTATCTTCATTGCTTAGTTTTATTTTTGGAGCTTTGCTCAGTTCTTTCATTTGGGCCATATATATTTTTTTGTCTTGGTGTGCCTATTACATTGTGAGGCATAGAGCCTAATGTATTCACCAGGGAGGGGCAACCCACATCACTGCCTTGTGGAGCTTTATGTGGGGGAGCTGTCTGAGAAGGAGCAATACCACTTGCTTGGCTCCTGCCTTTCAGTCACTTCCCTTGCTACCCACAAGCAAACTGGGACCTTCTGGTGCTGATTCCCAGCCGGGTGGGATTGTGTATGTTCTAGGACCCTTTGAGTCTCTCCAACGAACTCTGCTGTGAGACTGGCAATTTCTCTCACCACTGCAAACCCCACTTTTTTTTTTTTTTTTACCAGTAGAGGTTTTGAGGCTTTCTTTTCCCATACTGGAACCCTGGGTTGCCCGGTCTCTCTCACTCCCCAGTACTTCCTCCTGGTTTATCTGCTTGCAAATGTGGGACTGCCTAGTCCTCCAGCTGCTGCCTTGCTGGGTGTCCTCTCCACACCTGCTGCCTATCTCTGCCCCTCCTACCAGTCTGGATGAATGGTTCTTCTTTAACTCCTTGGTGTTGGACTTCCATACAATTCAATTTTCTGGCAGTTCTGTTTTGTTTGTTTTTCTTTTTTTAATTTGTTGTCCTTCTTTTGGTTTTTTAAGGAGGCACAGTGTATCTACCTATGCCTCCATCTTGGCTGAAAGTTCCCAAACATTTCTTAAGCTCTCCTCTTTCTTTTTAATTCTTTTTTCTCTTTGCTGCTCTGCTTGGGTGTTCTTTTGTACCTGGTCTTCCAAATAACTGATTATATTACTTGCACCATCTAACTTACTGTTTATTCCTTGTAGTGTATTATTTATTTCAGATATTGCATTCTTTATTCCTGACTAGTCCCTTTTTATTGCTTCTATATCTTTTTTTATGCTGTTGAGTATCCTTATAATTATTACTCTAAACTGTATATCTGATATTCTTGCCCCCTTTTCATGTAGTTCTTCTCCTGGGAGATTCTCTTGTTCTTTCATTTGGGACCTGTTTGTTTTTCTTCCCATTTTGGCTGCTCCATTGTATTTGTTTCTATGTATTAGGTAGATCTGCAAAGATTCTGATTCAGACTGTGCAGGTGTTGCCTGTGACTGACCCTGGGCAAACTGTTTAGAGCTATCAGCCATCCACAGCTTGTGGTTCCTCCTGCTGGGCCTGTTTGTGTCAGAAAGAACAAGGCGTTCCACCAAGGATGACTATCATCAGCATCAGGCCTGGGGGAGAGTCAGATAAAGTCTCAGAACTTCCAGATATCCACCTTTGTTGATGAACATAGTCACTGATACAGCTTCAAGCAGGACTCAACAGCCTGTCTTAGGTTCCACAGTTTGGGGCAGAGTAATTTCTGTGGGCAGGGCTATTGCTTCCCTTCAGCCTGATGCCACTTGAAGGGGAGGTGCTCTACATGAGAAAAATGGCCTCTGCAGTTTGGGGAATGACTCAGCACAGGGATCCTGGTGAATTTTCCTTCAGTTCTCTCCCCAGAGCCACCAGGCACTAACTCTTCTCACATGTTTCTAGTCCATTCCACCCTCCTTCTGCTGGAGTAACTGCTTTCATTAGTTGTTATTGGTCTATTAAGATTTTTCATTCTTCCTGATTCTGTTTTATAAGGTTGTGTATCTCTAGAAATTTATCCATTCTACCTAAGTTGTCCAATTACATAGTTGCTCATAGTATTTTCTTACAGTCCTTTGTATTTCTGTGATATCAGTTGTTATTTCTCTTGTTTTATTTCTGGTTTTATTTATTATGTCCTTTTTTTTAAATTGATGAGCTGGTTACAGGTTTGTCAGTCCTGTTTATCTTTTCAATGAATCAGCTCTTGGTTTCACTGATCTTTTACACTTCTTTAGGATGATTCTTTAGTTTATATGTTATTTATTTCTGCTCTGATATTTATTATTTCTTTCCATCTACTTACTCTGAGTTTTGTCTGCTGTTTTTCTTTTTCTATTTCATTTAGGTGTAGCATTAACCTGCTTACTTGAGACTTTTCTTGATTCTTCAGGTAGGCCTGTAATACTATGACCTTTGCTCTCAGGACTGCTATCTGTGTCCCACAGATGAGCTGTGGTGTGTTCATTTTCATTTGTTTTCAGCTAATTTTTGATTTCTTCCTTGATCTCATTGATAACCCATTCATTACTTAATATCATGCTATTTACCTAATATGTGTTTGTTTTTTAGCATTTTGTTGAAATTGATTCCTAGTTTTATACCATTGTGGTCTGAGAAAATGCTTGATAGGATTTCAATCTTCTTGAATTTGTTAAATTATTTTGTGTCCTAACATATGATCTGTTTTTGAGAATGTTTCACATGCACTTGAGAAATATGTATGTTATGCTGTTTGGGATGAAATGTTTTGTAAATATCAACTGTATTCATTCAATCCAGTGAATGATTTAAGGTTGCAACTTTCTTGTTGATTTTGTTTTCCTGGATTCTATCCATTGTTTATAGTGGGGTGTTCAAATCTTATACTATGACTATGTTGCTGTCATTCTGTTCCTTAAAGTCTACCAAGATTTTATCTATATATTTAGGTCCTCCTATATCGGGTGCATATATGCTTATAAGGGTTATATATTTTTGTTGGGTGGATCCCTTTAGTATTATGTACTTATCTTCTTTGTCTCTTGTTATGGACTTTGCTTCGAAGTCTATTTTGTCAGTTATAAGTTTTGCTACCTCAGCTCTTTTCAATTGTCATTTCCATTTTCATGGAATATACAACGTCTGTCCAGAAAAAGCCCAACCATTGTTAATATAATGAGAATGGTTGGCATGGCATAGATGTAACCTGGCAGCCAAGGAGAGTGAACTGAAATGCACATATGTGCACAATGACAACTTCACTGTACTAGTAAATAGGAATGGTAGATGCCATTGAGTGAGCCTGTGTACTGTGTGGCTATCACATTCAAATTAACTGAGCAAGTATAAAAACAAATCTGCATCAAGTTTTGTATTAAGCTTGAACATTTCTCTGCAGAAACTATTGGATGATTCATAAGGTTGAAGCTATGGGCAGCTTGGTGACTGGCAGCTTCATCACAACACATCTGCTCATGTGTGTAGAGATTTTGTGCAGAGATTTTTGGTAAAACATCAAATCATTCAGGTGACTGAGCTGCCTCCTACAGTCCAGATATGCCTCCCTGCAACTTCTGACTTTTCCCAAAACCAAAATCTCTTCCCTTTGAAAGGAAAGACCATCAATCAGATTCAGGAAAATATGATGGGGCAGCTGATGGTGATTGGGAGAACTGTGTGAGATCCCAAGATGCCTACTTTGAAGGTGACTGAGACATCATTATTCTATATACAACGTTTCTTGTGTCTTCTTCAATAAATGTCTCTATTTTTCATAGTACATGGCTGAATACTTTCTGGATAGACTTTGTTCTTCCATCCACTTACTTTCAACCTGTTTTAGTCTTTTGTTCTGAGATGATCTGAGATGGGTTTCTTGTAGACAGCATATATAAGGATTATGTTTTATTATCCATTCAGTGACCTTATGTATTTTGATTGGAACATTTAATATATTTACTTTTAAGGTTATTATAGATAGGTACTTATTGCCATTTTCTTTATACCTACATTCTTCTTTCACTATTTCTTCTTATTTTAAAGCATGGTGTTTAGCATTTCTTGCAGTGCTGGTTTGGTGGTAATAAACATTTTTAGCTTTCTTTTGTCTGGGAAGCTCTTTATTTTTGTCTTCAATTTTAAATGAAAGCTTTTCTGGGTAGGGTAGTCTTGGTTACATATTTTTATTTTTCATCATTTTGAACATTTTATGCCAATCCCTTCTGACCTGAAATGTTTCTGTTGAGAAATCAGCTGATAGTCTTATGGGAAGTCCCTTGTAGGTATTTTTTTTTTTCTTAAGGATTTTGTGATTCTCTCTTTGTTTTGGCCTTTTACCATTTTAATTGTAATGTGTATTGGTGTGAGTCTCTTCAGGCTCATCTTAATTGGAATTCTCTGTGCTTTCTGAACTGGTTTAACTTTTTCTTCACCTTGTTGTAGAAGTTTTCTGTTATTATTTCTTTAAACAAGTTTTGTATCCCTTGTTCGCTCTCTTCTTTTATCCCTACGATAAGGATGTTGTTACACTTGATGTTGTCCCAGAAGTGTCTTACGCTTTACTCATTTCTCTGAAGCCTCTTTTCTTTTTCATTTTCTCTTTGGACGGATAGTGTTATCTTTTCCTCTAATTCACTTATCCTATCTTGTGCTTCTTCAAACCTGCTGTTGATTTTTTCTAGTGTATTCTTTATTTCAGATATTGAATTTTCACTTATGATTCATTATTTTTACTGTTTCTATGTATTTTTAATTCTTACTATTTCTTTGTTTATTACTGAGATCATCCATACTTCACCTAGGTTCTAGAACTTCCTTATAACCATTATTTTAAACTCTCACCTGACATTTGGGTTGCTTCTATTTTATCTATTTCTTTTAATTCTTTTTCTAGATATTTTCTTTTTACTTTTGTTTAGGATATTTTTCTTTGTCTTCCCATTTTGTCTCTGTGTGTTAGGTAGATGTGCTACGTCTCCCAAACTTGTTTTGATGGTTTTATGAAAAAAGTTTCTTGTGGGGCTCAGTGGCACAATCTTTCAGATCACCTGAGCTCAGTGCTCCAGGAGTGTTTCTTGTGGATTATGTGCACGCTCTGTTGTAGTTCACTCTTTAATGGTGTTGACCTGTTTGTGGGTAGAGTTAGCCCTTCAGACTGAGAACCTATCAGGGTAAACCGCAACCATTGTGTGAAATGCTGTGCAGGGTTGGCCCCATGAAGTGATATTGTTTTCCTCAAGGTCTGGTAACTTCAGAACCCTCCTTTGGGTCTACTGGTTGTTTAGCTAATTGGGTCAAGCTCTGGTGTGGTCTGAAGCCCACTACTGGTTTTATTGATTCTGGGTCCACTTGGGTGGGATTTGGATACAGGTTGCTGTAAGATGTTGTGTATAACTGGCCTTGGGCCATCTGTCTGTATCTACCACTCTGTTCACTGTTTTTGTCTGTGTCTACTGGAACTGTGTGTGTGTGTGTGTGTATGAGGTTCTGGTCTGTGTAAAGGGGTCAGCTTCTTTCTGCTTAGAGCTGGGACATCTCTGTAAAAAGAGACTCCCTGAGGTTCACCTCCACCTTTCAGCTACTATGCTTTTTCCTGAGGTTTTGGTCTTCCTCCAAAAACTTTCAATGAGAGACTGTAGGTTGAACACAGGATATTTGATATAAGGTTAATGGGTCACCTACTTGGGGATCACACAGTGAGCAGGCACTCAATGAGGGGAAAGTAGCCCCTTCTTCAAATCCAAACCTCTCATTCTCTACCAGAGTCTCCAACTCTAGTTCCTCTAGTGGGGCTTGCTGCAGAATGAGGTTGGTACAACTAGCTGTTCCCTTTGTAGGAGCAAACTCCACCACCCTGGACTCAAGGGGATAGATCAAAAGTGTCTCCCATCTGGAATGATGCTGGACCAGTCCACAGAAGGAGGCTAAGCTCTTTGTCCAATTCCTAGACAACAGCCGCTGAGTGTCTCACACTTTGAAAGTCCTCATTCTTAGCTGCCTTACCTTTCCACTATGCAGCTGTACCCAGCAGGCATACCTGGGACTTGGCAGGGCTGGTCTAAACAGTTTCCTGTCTGGGGCAGTGCCTGCAAACCTAGAGGAGGGAGGTAAGCATTTCTTTTCCTTTCTTGGGTAGCATGGACTGAACTTTCAGGACAAACTGGATTTGCCTCTGTGCAAGGTAGCCAAGGAGCCCATACTGGCCCATCTAGCTCCCAGACAGAAGGCTTACCCAAGTGACAAAATCCAAAAATCTCAGCTCTGTGCAGCTGCTTGACTTGCCTCCAAACCAAGCAGAACTGGACCCCAAATCCCAGCCCTACCCTGAACTACTATTTCTTGTCATGGTTGGTTACAGCAGGTAGGGCCAAAAGTCCCTGCTCTGTAGGGCTTCTAATCCAGTAGGGCAGGTCCAAAATTCCCAGTTTGTCACGGTACACCACTGAATACATCAGAACAAGCGAAAAGTCCCAGCTCTGCACAGTTTCTCTATGCCTCTGAACCCAGCAGCTGGAGTGGCTGAACTGGTGGGGGGAGGGGTGTCAATTGCACTCAATTGGGGAAGAACAGCCTTCTTCCCCAAGCCATTCAGTTAAGTCACTCTCGTGGTCTTTGCTTAAAGCCACACCAAAAAATAGAAGGTCCCCTAAAGTCATTGCTGGGTGTAGTCAGCAGACCACTCTGTAGGACTCAATTGTGGCAGCATGGCCTTTCCAGCAGTCAAAGTCCATACTGTGAACTCTCCAGGCTGGTACTGTAAAAATAGGAGTGCTCTACCCTAGGAGAATGCACTCTGAGTCTCCCAGGTGGGATGAATCCCCACTGATTCCCACTGCAGGATGCTGCACAGACTCCTCTCCCTGTTGCTGTGTGTTGTGATCCCTACATGGGGTTAAGACCTCTCACTCCTAGGTGGAGGGAGTTCCATAGTTGCAATATCTCTCTGATTTCTCAGCTGTTTCTGCATCTGTATGCAGGAATTTTCCCCTCCGTGTCCCAACTTTCTCAGCAGTCTCTATGTAGCATATTTTGTACTCCTTGGTTATAATATTTCACATCAGCTAGGTTTCAGTTGGTTGTTCAGATTACCGTGAAATTCAGCTGTAAATCCTGTTTGGTGCCAAGGGCGAGTGGATGCAGCTTGCATCTACTTTACAGCCATCCCAAACTTTTTAGTTTGACGTAGTCCCATCGGTTTATTTTTTCTTTTCTTTCCCTTGCCCAGGGAGATATATCTGAAAAAATATTGCTGTGAGAAATGTCCTAGATTTTACTGCCTATGTCTTCTCAGATTTTTATACTTTTGAGTCTTATATTAATGGTGGTCCAGTTTCATTCTTTTTGCATGCATCCATCTAATTCCTCAACACATATTGAATAGACTGTCTTGACCCTGTTGTACAATCTTGTCATTTTTGTCAAATATTGACTGTAGAGGCATGAGTTTATTCCTGGGCTCTCTATTTTGTTCTCTTGATCTACAGGGACTGGCACAAGTAACATCTCTTTTTATTACATAAAAATCTTTTATTATAAAATCATAAGTATATAATTCTGTAACATAACAATATCACTCTCAAGCATACCATATGACATTTTAGGTGAAGTGTTCAAATTGCTGTTCATCTTGTGTGAGACATTCATGTACCCTACCAACCACACTCACTGGCGTTACTTCTACAGAACCCTGTATATGTCTGTTTTTATTCCAGAACCATGGTGTTTTGATTATTATAACTTTGTTGTATAATTTCATATTAGGTAGTATGATATGTACAACTTTGCTCTTCTTTCTCAATATTGTGGAGGCTATTTGAGTCCTTTGTGTTTTCATATAAATTTTTGAAATATTTACTCCAATTCTTTGAAAAACCATTGGTATTTTGATTGGAATTGTGTTGAAACTATAGATTGTTTTGGGTAGTATGTATATTTTAATGATGTGTATTTTTCCTATCCATGAACATGTTATGTGCTTCCACTTGTTTTTATATTCATCAATTTCTTTTTCAGTTTTTCATAATTTTACTAATATAGGTCTTTATCTTTTTGGTTAAATTTATTCCTAGTTACCTTATTGTTTTTTATTGCAATTGTAAATGGATTTGTTTTCTTAGTTTCTCTTTATTGGCTCATTATTGATGTAAAACTGACACTAATTTTGGAATATTAATTTTGTATCTGCTACTTTATTGAATTTGTTTATCAGTTCTAGTAGTTTTTTGGTGGAGTCTTAACAATTTTGTCTATACAGTATTATGTCATATGTACATAGTGACAGGTTAAATTCTTCCTTTCCATTTTACTTTTTTTTTTTAAAGATTTTTACTTATTTTTAAAAGGAGGAGAATGGAGGGAGAAAGAAAAGGACAGAAACATTGATCAACTGCCCCTCACATGCTCCCAACCAGGGACCTGGGGTGCAACACAGGAATGTGCCCTGATTGGGAATTGAACTGGTGACCTTTTGCATTGTTTGCTGTTGCCCCATCCACTGAGCCACACCAGTCAGTGCTTTCTTTCCCATTTTAGATGCCTGTTATTTCTTCCTTTTTTTTTTCTGACTGATATGGCCCAATCTTTCAGTACCACAGTGAATAAGAGCAGTGAAAGAGAACATTCATTCTTGTTCTTGATCTTAAGGGAAACATTTTTGGTTTTTGCCTCATGGGTATGATGTGGGCTTTGGTTTGTAATATATGGCCTCTATTATATTGAGATGTGTTTTCCTATTTATATATTTGCTCTGAGTTTTTATCATAAGTGTGTGGTAAATTTTATCAAATGTTCTTTCTGCATTTATTGATATGATTACATGATTTTTATTTTGTTTTGTTTATGTGATATATCACATTTATTGATATGTGGATATTGTACCACCCTTGTATCATTGGCATATATCTCACTTGATCATGGTGTATGATCTTTTAATGTATTACTGGATTTGGTTAGCTAATATTTTGTTGAGAATTTTAACATCTATGTTCATCAGGAATTTTGGCTTATATATTTTTTTCTTTGTAGTGTCTTTATCTGGTTTTGGAATGGAAAAATGCTGACCTCTCAAAATAAGCTTGGGAGTCTTTCCTCTCAAAAATTTTTGGAATATTTTGAGAAGAATGGGTGTTATTTCTTCTTTTAACATTTGTTAGAATTTACCTAACTTCATTTGTTAGTGAAGCCATCTGGTTCAGGACTTTTGGTTGCTGGGTTTTTTGATTATTGTTTTGATTTTGTTAGTTATAATCAGTATAGTCAGACTTTCTGATTCTTCTTAATTCAGTTATAGAAGATTGTATGTTTCTAGGAATGTATCCATTTCTTCCAGATTGCCCAATTTGTTGCTGTTACATTCCCATCGCGAGAACAGAATGTCCCGGACACCGTCAGGTTAGAGATGTTACTTTATTGGCCAAATCTTTTACCTGCGCAGGGGCGAACTCCCTTGTTGTTCGAATAGGGAGTCGCACCTGGCGCTTACAGGCTGGGGAATTTATACAAGCAGGGCAAGCAAGCAGAGAACAGAAGCGAATGCAGCAGGTTAGCTATTGGAGCATTAAAATGCTGCCTAATTGCTTTATTGGCTGAAATAACTGTTGGTGGGCAGATTCTAAGGGGGTCCTGTATTGGCTCAAACTTTTCTGTTTTTCCTCCTCCTTCTCCTTGAAGTCTGCACTCTAAGATTAATTGCGGTCATCCCGACCCATCGTTGCCTAGTTTCTCACCCCTGCCGTTATCTGGGGTATAGGGCTCTGATACCTCCTCCTCTTTTCCTGGTAACTTTCCACCAGCTCCTAACAGTTGCCAATATAGTTGTTCATAATATTTTCATAGTCTTTTGTATTTCTGTATTTTCAGTTGTCACTTCTCCTCTTTCATTTCTGATTTTATTTATTTGGGTCTTTCTCTTTTTTTCTTTATGAGTCTGGTTAAAATTTTGTCAATCTTGTATATCTTTTAAAAGAATCAGCCATTAGTTGCATTGATATTTTGAATTTTTTGTATTTACTTATTACTTTCTTCTACTTATTTTGGGCATTGCTTTTTAAAAAAGCTTCTGTAGGTGTGATATTAGATTGTTTTGTAAAAAATTTTAAAATATTATTTTATTTTTAGTAGCACTTACCCCCCTATACTTTCTTGTACCTTCACCCCCTCACCCCAGGTTAGATTATTTGAAGTTATTTTTGCTTTGAGATGTAAGCCTGTATTGCTCTGAATTTTCTTCTAATGACTGATTTTTCTGTGTCCTATAGGTTTTTGGTTGTTGTGTGTTCTTTTTTATTTGTACTAAGGTAACTTTTGATTTCTTTCTTGAACTCATTGGTAACCCATTCATTGTTTAGTAACATGCTTTTAGACTCTGTGTGTTTCTATGTTTTTAGTAATTTTCTTGTAATTGATTTCTAGTGTCATAGTAAGGTAGTCCAAGAAGGAGCTTGGTATGATTTCAATCTTTAATTTATTAAGATTTGGTTCGTGTTCTATATTGCCTCTATTCTAAAGAAATGTTTCATGTGCTCTTGAAAAGTATGTATGTTCTGCCCCTTTGGGTAAAATGCTCTAAAATATCAATGAAATCTATCTAATATAGTGCGTCATGTAAGGCTGATATTCCCTTGTTGATTTTGTTTGTTTGAATGATCTATTGATGTCAATGTGGTATTAAAATATTTTACTATGCATGTTATTGTCAATCTCCCTTTATGTCCATCAAGATTTACTTTGGATATTTAGGTGCCCCTATGTTAGGGGCATAAATATTTACAAGGGTTATATATTCTTGTTGGATTGATCCTTTTATCATTATGTCTGTCCTTTTTTTAAAAGTCTGTTCTGTCTGACATAAATATTTTCACTCCAGATTTTAAAAATTCCATTTGCATGAAAAATTTTTTTCTATCTCTTTCAGTCTGTGTGTGTTTTTGGATATTAGGTGGGTCTCCTATATACCACATATGTATGCATCTATTTTCTTATCTATTAAACTATCCTACATCTTTTGTTTGGACTATTTAATTCATTTACATTTAAAGTAATTATTGGTAGGTATGTAGTTGTTGCCATTTTATTATTCATATTTTTTCTCATTTTTTCCTTTCTTCTTAAAGGAAACCCTTTGCCATGAGCAGTGTGGCTCATTTGGTTGGCCACTCCCTCACAGACCAAAAGGTCACTAGCTCAATTCCTGGTCAGGGCATATGCTTCGGTTTGGTTTGGTACCTGGTTGGGGCCTGTGTGAGAGGTCATTGATCGATGTTTCTCTTGCGCATCTATGTTTCTCTCCCTTTCTCCCTCCCTTCCCCTCTCTTTAAATATAAAATAAATAAATAAATAAGAAGACCCTTTAACATTTCATATAATACTGGTGTGGTGGTGGTAAAATTTTTTTCTGAAGGGGGAGCTCTCTATTTCACCTTCAGTTTGAAATAATGGATCCTAGGTTTTTACCTTTCATCACTTTCAGTATTTCATGCCAGTCTTTTTGGCTGAAATTGTTTCTGTTTAAGAATCAGCTGACAGTCTTATAGGGGCTCCCTTGTAGGCAACTAACTGCTATTCTCTTGCTGCTCTTAAGATTTTCTATTTAACCTTAGCTATTTTAATTATGATCTATCTTGGTGTGGGTATTTTGGGGTCCAAGATTTTTTAAAAGATTTTATTTATTTTTAGGAAGATGGAAAGAGAAGAAGACAGAGAGGGAGAGAAACATTGATGTGAGTGAGAAATATTGATTGATTGCCTTTCATATATGTCCCATCTGAGGACTGAACTTGCAACCCAGGCTTGTGCCCTGATCAGTATCAAACTGCCAAACTTTCACTTTTTGGGACCTTGCCCAACTAACTAAGCCATACAAGTCAGGACCTTTTGGAGTTTATCTTGATTGGGACTCTGTCTATGTTTTCTGGATAGGTATGCCTTTTCCTTTCACCAGGTTATGGAAGTTTTCAGCCATTATTTCTTCAAACAGGTTCTTGATTCCTTGTTCTCTCTTTTCCCTTTGGTACCCCTACAACACACATTGTTGCACTTGAGGTTGTCCCAGAGGTTTCTCATACTTTCCTCATATTTTTTTAAAAAATTCCTTTTTTCTTTTTGTATCTCTGCTTGGGTGTTTTCTGTTTTCTCATTCTCTAAATCACTAATTCAGTCCTTTGTTTCATCTAACCTGCTGTTGATTTCTTCCAGTCTATTTTTTAATATTTCAGATACTATATTCTTTACTTGGTTTCTATGTCCTTCTTAATGCTTACTATCTCCCTTTAGTTTTAAGTTCTTGCTGATATCATACATTTTTCCTCTTATGTCCTTGGGAATTCTTATAACCATTGTTTGAACTCTGCATCTTGTATCTTGGTTGCTTCCATTTCATTTAACTTGTTTCTTAGGATTTCTAATTTTTAAAAAAAATTTTGACCTGTTGCTTTGTTTATCTATTTTGTCTGCCTAATGGTGTTTGTCTCTGTGTATTTAGGTAGATATGCTACGACTCTCAATTTTATTATGACTGTTTTATATTGTAAATGTCTTGTGGGGGTCAGTAGCAAAATCTTCCAGTTTTCCTGAGCTAGATGCTCCAGAAATCTCTCTTATGTGGTATAACTATGCCTTACTATTTTAGTTGAATCTTGAATGCTGTTGGCTTATTTGTAGGTGGGGTTAACCTTCAACCTGGCTATAAGGGTGACTTCATAAAAGTGTATGAGTTTAGGCACTGCTCCCCAAGGTGTAATTATCCCCAGCAAGGTCTGATTCTTGCCAGGATCTCCCTTTGGGTATTCCATTTGTGTGGTTAGCTGGGTCTAGTTCTGGTGTTGTCTGAAGCCCACCACTGGTTGTGTTGGTTCTGGGTCCTCTTGGGAGGGATTCTGGTGCAGGTTGATATTAGATGCAGGCTGTAACCAGCTCTGCCTGTAGCTACCACACTGTTTGCTGTTTGTGGCTGCCTATACTGGGCCTGGGTGTGCCTGGGAGGGGCCCAGATGTATATAAGGCTTGGCTTTCTTTAGTTCTGAGCCAAGGGACCAATTAAAGGCCCAGGGTATCCCAAGGTTCATCTCTACCTGTATTTTGCTCTACCACCACTCGAGGTTGCTTGTCTTTCTCAAGAGCATTCTGATACAAGATTATAGAGTAGGCTTAGGTTGGCTGAAACCTGCAGTCTCTTCTACATGGTACAATTTTGATAAAATGTGTCAACTAGGGTCTTGAGAACAGGGCTAGTAGCACTCCTTCTTGGTGGGTAGAGCAATCAGGCACTCAGTAGGAGGAAAGTGGTTCCTATTCCATATCCATACCACTCAGTCTCTGCTCGAGTCTTTCACCCTTGCTCTGCAAAAGGGTGTGAACCATGGGTTCAGGTAAAGTATAACCATCTCACCCCTTTACAGCAGTGAGCTCAGCAGGGGTGGGCCACCAGGACTCAGAAGGACAGATCAAGTGAATCTCATGTTTGGGGAATGGCGCCAGCAGCACTTGCAGTGGATGAGGAAAGAATGGTCTCCAAATCAAACTGCACAACCCAATGCATGTCTGCATCCTTGAAGAGGGATCCATGTGCTGCACAGAACTCAGAACTTCAGAGCAATTATCCCTGGTTGGTTGCCACTGACAGAACCTCAGACCATGTGTAAGTTGGGTGGGGTAGGGCCCCATGGAGTCTTTAGAGCAAAGCTAGTGTAGTTCACCAGGGAAAGGCCATGTGGGGTGGAGCAGAGCTCAAAACAGAAAAGGTGGCACATGTGGGATGTGCGAAAAGATGGTTCTTGCTCTGAAGCCACACAACTCTGCTTTTCCCTGTGTGTTGTCAGGGATATGCTAGTGTAGCTCAGGCTAATGCCATGAGGAGGCACTTCTTTATCCAGGTAAGATGGCAACTGTGAGCCATGCTGTTAAGAGTACTCAACCCAGGAGTTTGGAGGGTGTTTCTCCAGCCACTGTCTCAATGCCATACAACTCATCTCTGCCTCCATCTCTGGAACCCCTCAAACTGCTGTTTATCAGCCAAAGCCCAGGCTGAGTGACTACAAGTGAGAGTTTGTGTAATGTATCTTTAAGAAGGCTAGGTTTACAGCAGGCTTTTATCCCAACCTGGTAGATGGAATCTTGGCTGATTTTTAGTCAGATATTATGTGGGATCCTCTTTCTGGCACTGCTGCTTTGAACTGGGGAGCTCAGTGTGAGACTGAGACCCCTTGCTCCTCAGAAGGGACTACTGCACCTGAGATTTCCCTCTGTATTCTCAACTGCAGCATGTGGATGCAAGGCCATCTCATTTGGCATCTCCTCCTCTCCTACCAGTCTCAACATGGCTTCTTCTGTATATCCTTAGTTATATGACTTATGCTTAGCTTGTGTTTAGTAGTTATCTAGGTTGACTGTGTTATAATTTAGTTGTAATTTTTTTGCATATTTTATTGATTATGCTATTACATTTGTCTCATTTTTTTCCTCCATTTTATCTCCTCCGCCATGCACTCCATCCCATCATCAATTTTACAAGTCAACATTTTTCCACCAAGCCCCACCCATCCCCACCTCCCACCCTCAATCCTTCCCGCATTTACCTTTGTCGATGGGTCCTTCATGCATGTTCCTTGATGACACTTCTCTTCGTTTCCCCTGTTATTCCCCTCCCTCTTCCTCTCTAATTACTGCCAGTTTGTTTTTAATTTCAATGTTGCTGGTTATATTATGCTTGCTTGTTTATTTTGTTGATTAGGTTCCACTTATGGGTGAGATCATATGTTACCTGTTTTCACCACCTAGCTTATTTAACTTAACATAATGCTCTCCAGTTCCGTCCATGCTCTTGCGAAGGGTAGTAGTTCCTTCTTTCTTCCTGTTGTATAGTATTCCATTGTGTAAAAGTACCACAGATTTTTGATCCACTCATTTACTGTTGGGCACTTTGGTTGCTTCAAATTCTTGGCTATTGTAAATAGTGCTGCTATGAATATTGGGGTGCATAGGTTCTTTTGAATTAGAGTTTCAGGATTCTTAGGGTATAATCCTAGTAGTGGGATTGCTGGGTCAAAGGGCAGATCCATTTTTAGTTTTCTGAGGAAATTCCAAACTATTTTCTGCAGTGGCTGCACCAGTCTGCATTCTCACAAACAGCACATGAGGGTTCCCTTTTCCTCCACATCTTCACCAGCACTTGTTTGTTGATTTGTTTATGATGGCCAGTCTGGCTTGTGTAAAGCAGTACCTCATATAATTTGCATCTCTCTGATGGCCATTGATTTTGAGCATCCTCTCACATGTCTCTGGGCCCTGTGTATGTCGTCCTTGAAGAAGTGTCTGTTCAGGTCCTTTGCCCATTTTTTAATTGGGTTGTGTGTCTTCCTGGAGTAGAACCATGTGAGTTCTTTATATGTTTTGGAGATCAAACCCTTGTCCAAGGTATCATTGGCAAATATATTTTCCCATGCAGTTGGTTCCCTTTTCATTTTGCTGATGTTTTCTTTAGCCATGCAGAAGCTTCTTTTGATGAAGTCCCATTTGTTTATTCTTTCCTTTATGTCCCTTGCTCTAGGGGACATATTGGTGAAAATATTGCCATGTGGAATATTTGAGATTTTCCTACCTGTGTTCTCTAAGACTTTTACAGTGTCACAATTTATATTTAAGACTTTTATCCATCTTGAGCTTTTTTTTGTGTGTGGTGTAAGTTGATCAAATTTCTTTTTTTTTTGCATGTAGCTATCCAGATGTTTCAACACCATTTGCTGAAGAGGCTATTTTTACTCCATTTTATACTTCTTTCCCGTTTTATGAATAGTAATTGACCATAGAGGCATGGGTCTATTTCTGGGCTCTATTCTGTTCCATTGGTCTATGTGTCTGTTCTTATGGCAGTAGCAGACTGTTTTGATTACAGTGTCCTTATAATATAGTTTGATGTCAAGTATTGTGTTCCCTCCTACTGTGTTCTGCTCTCTCAAAATTGCTGCAGCTATTTGGAGTCATTTTGATTCCATGTAGATTTTTGAAGTTTGTTCTCTGTGAAATATTTCATTGGTATTTTAATAGGGTTGCGTTGAATCTGTACATTGCTTTGGGTAGTATGGACATTTTGATGATGTTAATTCTTCCAATCCATGAACATGGTATATGCTTCTATTTATTTGTGTCTTCCTTTTTTCAGGGTTGTGTAATTTCTTTCTTCAGTGTTGTGTAATTTCCTAAATACAGATCTTTAACCTCCTTGGTTAAGTTTATTCCAAGGACTTCATTTTTTTTGTTGCTTTCAAAAATGGGATTTTATTTTCTGATTTCTGATTCTGATATTTCATTGTTGGTGTGCAAAAATGCCTTCAGTTTCTGAATACTTACTTTGTATCCTGGTGTTTTGCCAAATTCACTTATTAGCTCGAGTATTTTTTGGGTGGAGTCTATAGGGTTTTCTATGTACAATATTATGTCATCTGCAAATAATGACAGTTTTACTTCTGCCTTTCCAATTTGGATGCCTTCTTTTCTTTTTCTTGTCTGATAGCTGTGTCTAGGACTTCTAATACTCTGTTGAATAGAAGTGGTGAAAGTGGGCATCCTTGTCTTGTTCCTTATCTTAGTTAGAAAGCTTTTATTTTTTGCCCATTCAGTATAATGTTGGATATATGTTTCTCATATATAGCCTTTATTACTTTGAGCCATGCCCCCTTTATTTCCACTTTGCTGAGTGTTTTTATCATAAATGAGTGCTATACCTTATCCGATCTTTTCCTGTATCTATTGATATGATCATGTGATTTTCGTCTTTCCTTTTGTTTATGTGATGTGTTCCTTTTATTGATTTGTGAATATTGATTTGTGAATATTGTACCATCATTATAGAATCCCACTTGATCAGAGTGTATGATCTTTTTAATGTATTGCTGGATGCAGTTGGTCAATATTTTGTTGAAGATTTTAGCATTTATGCTCATCAGCGATGTTGGCCTGTAGTTTTCTGTCTTTGTTGTGTCTTTATCTGGTTTTGGGATTAGGATGATGCTGACCTGATAAAAAGTGTTTTGGAGTCTTCCTTCTTCTTGGATTTTTTTGAATAGTCTAGAAGGACAGGGGTTAGCTTTCCCTTAAATGTTTTGTAAAATTCTCCTGTGAAACCATCTGGTCCAGGGCTTTTGTGTGCCTGGAGTTTTTTGATTACTGCTTCAGTTTCACCAGCTGTTATTGATCTGTGCAGGCTTTCTGCTTATTCTTCATTCAGGTTTGGAAGATTATATTTTTCTAGAAATTTGTCCACTGTACCCAGGTTTTCAAATTTCTTGGCATTAGTTGTTTGTAGTAATTTCTTACAATCCTTTGTATTCCTGTAGTATCAATTGTAATTTCTCCTTTTTCATTTCTGATCTTATTTATTTGCATCCCCTCCCTTTTTTTCTTGATGAGTCTGCTTAAAGGCTTGTCAATTTTGTTTACCTTCTCAGAGTACCAGATCCTGGCTTTATTAATCCTTTGAATTGTTCTTTTAGTCTCTATGTCATTCAATTCTACTCTGATCTTGATTATTTCCTTCCTTCTGCTTACTCTGGGCTTTGTTTGTTGTTGTCTCTCCAGTTCTTGTAGACATAGGGTTAGGTTGTTTATTTGAAATATTTCTGTCTTTTTCTGGTGGACCTGTATTGTTATGAACTTCCCTCTTAGGACTGCCTTCGCTGTGTCCCATAGGTTTTGGACTGTTGTTTGTTCATTTTCATCTGTTTCCAGAAACTTTTTGATTTCTTCTTTGATCTCATCATTGACCCATTCCTTGTTTAATAGCATGCTATTCAGTCTCTATGAGTTTGAATATTTTTGAGTTTTTTGATTGAGGTTGATTTCTAGTTTTAAGCCCTGCTGGTCTGAGAAAATGCTTACTAATGATTTCAATTTTCTTAAATTTGTTGAGGCTTGTTTTGTGTCCTATGATAGGGCCTCTCTTTGAAAATATTCTATGTGCATTTGAAAAGAATGTGTAGTTAGCTTCTTTGGGATGAAAGGTTCTATATATATCTGTTAGGTCCATTTGATCTAATGGGTCAGTCATCCCACAATATCCTTGCTGATATTTTGTTTGGATGATCTCTCCATTGTTTACAGTGGGTTATTAAAATCCCCTACTATTAGTGTGTTCCTGTCTATATCTTTCCTGAAGTCCTCCAGGATTTTCCTTATATATTTTGGTGTTCCTGTGTTGGGCACTTAAAGGTTTACAATGTTTATGTCTTCTTGATGGATTCTTCCTTTGAATATTATGAAATTTCCTGTGACCTTTGTTTTGATGTCTATTTTGTCTGATAAAGTATTGCTTCCCCAGCTTTTTTTTTTCATGTCCATTTCCTTGTAATATTTTTTTCTAATAGTATAGTTTTTGTCTGTTGTAGGTCTTTTGTTCCTAGGTGGGTCTCTTCTAGGCAGCATATGTTTGGGTCCTATTTTCTTATCCATTCACCTACTCTATATCTTTTAATTGGAACATTTAATCCAATTACATTTAAAGTTGTTATTGATAGGTACTTTTTCATTTTTTCCCTTTGTACTTGTTTTCTCCTCTCTCTCATTCTTTTTCTTCATCTTCTAAATGCAGTCCCTTTAGTATATCTTGCAATGTTGGTTTGTTAGAGGTGTATTCTTTTAGCCTTCTTTTGTCTTGGAAACTCCTTATTTCACCTTCCATTTTAATTGAGAGGCTTGCTGGGTAGAGTAGTCTTGGTTGTATGCCTTTGCTTTTCCTTACTCCGATATTTCTTGTCATTCTCTTCAGGCCTGTAGTGTTTCTATGGAGAAGTCAGCTGCTAGCTTTATCAGGTCTCCCTTGTATGTTGCTTCCTGTTTCTCCCTTGCTGTATTTGAGATTCTCTCTCTGTCTTTGATATTGCTATTTTAATTATAATGTGTCTTGGAGTGGGTCTCTTTGGGTTCCTCTTGACTGGGGCCCTCTGTGATTCCTGGACATTTGTGAGTTTTTCTCTATACAAATTAGAGAAGTTTTCCATCATTCCTTTTTCGAACAGGTTTTCTATCCCTTGCTTCTCTTCTTCTCCTTCTGGTATTCCTGTTATATGGGTATAATTACATTTCATGTTGTCCTGCGTTTCCCTTAGCCCCTCGTCATTATTTTAGTCTTTTTTTCATTTTCTTGCTTTTCCTGCGAGTTTTTTCTACCATGTCTTCCAGCTTGCTGATTCAGTGCTGTGCTTCATCTAGCCTGTTTTTGATTCCTTCTGCTATGTTCTTCAATTCAGAAATAGTATTCTTCATTTCTTCTTGGTTCTTGTTGATAGTTTCTATGTCCCCTTTTATGCTGATATATTTTGCAGTAAGTTCCTCCTAGTTTCCCTGTATATATTTGTAATTATCACTTAGCTCTTTGAGTTCATTGATCTTCCTTATAACCATTGTTTTGAATTCAATATATGATAGTTTACTTGCCTCTAGTTCATTTAATAGTATTTCTGAGGATTCCTCCTCTCCTTTCAATTAGGGGTTGGTTCTTTGTCTTCCCATTATTTGGCTGCTAGAGCAAAACCACAGAGCCCAGGAAAGAAACCCATGATCACAAAAATAACTGCCCCCTGCAATCCAACTTTGAACAGCAAATGAAGCATTATTAATAAGGCTGTAAAGAGATTAAGGCTTTTATAAGAAAGGAGAGAAATAAACTGCAGTATAAAATCTAGTGACTTAATATTCACCAACTTGATGCAGAAGAAATGAAGTTTGAAAAAACTCTGTAGTAAACATAATATTCGAAATGATGGAGAAGATGACAGTGGATTTCCTCTTGGTAGCCTCTAGTATTTCCCACTATTTTTTCTTTCTGGATCTGCCTCTGGTGATGTCAGATGTTGACCCTGTCTGACCTTAGGCAGCCTGTTTGAGAATTCACAGGATCTACCGTATGTGGCTGTCTCCTTCATTTGTTAATGTAGTCTCTCTGTGCTCAGCAGTCAGGCTTAAGCACCATAGGGCAGGACACAATCCCTCCTGGTGTCAGTACTAATGTTTCTCCTCAGGCTGCTGCTGCTTGGACGGGAATGGTCTGTGTGAGCCTGGTGGCTGCTGCCTTGTGTGGAATGTTTCAGCATCAGGATCCCAGAGGCTACTCTTTCAGTTCTCTCCCTAAAGTTTCTGTCTGCAGTCTCTCTTTAAGTTTCTCTAGTCCACTCTGCCCCCCCTTTGCAGAGGTCTACTCTCTGTGGCTTCCACTCTGCACTCAGAAGTCATGCTTAAGCACCACAGGGCCAGGGCAGAGTCATTCCTGTGTGGTAGGCTATTTTTTCCTCTTAGGCTGCCGCAGATCAAGGGAGGGGTCTGCCTGAGCAAGATGGCTGCTGCCACATGTGGAATGACCCAGCACCAGGATCCCTCCATCAGCTTTCTCAGTTCTCTCCCCATAGCCTCTGTCCCCAGTCTCCCCTCAGGCATCTCTAGCCCTCTCTGCCCCCACCTTTGCCTGAACCCATGGTAAGTGGCTGCAAATGAAAATTTATGTGTCAGCCCTTTAAACAGCTCTTACAATCTCTCGTTGCCCATCTCTGGCAGAGAGCAACCTTACGGCTTTTTGCAGCTGGCTATTGTCTGTGTACTCTTTGGGCTCTGGAGCTGTAGACTGAGGATCCCCACTTAAGTTTTAGACCCTGCTCTTCTCAGGGGGATCCAACTGGCCACTTAAATATCCCACTGGCACTGCCACCTGATGGTGGCCAGCCAGCCTTCTTGTGTATCCATCACATACTTTACCAGGCAGGTTGTGCTGAACTGATTCTTCTGTCTACCCAAGGTTGTAAGGCTTCTCTCTCGCTGTTGTTCAGTTGTTTGTTCTGCATGATTTTTCCACAATTTGTAATTCCAGATTGGTCCTGGGAGGAGGTCAGGGTGACTTCCATTTATTCCTACACCATCTTGATCCCTCTAGCTGGACTGTGTTACTTTCAATTTTGCCCTTATATCTGAGGCCGAGTCTTTATTCTTAAAGCATACTTTTTACTGGAGGTTTCTTTTCTTTTTTTTTTTTTAGCTTTCAAATGAAGGAATGTAAAAGTTCCTATGAGCTCTTCTTTCTCATTGAGCTTAATCTCTAGCCATCCTCTCTCAAGAGACAGAAAATCTCTGTGTACTTTGCCCAGTTTTCCTACTTTGCAGAAGTTACTCTCTGAAAGGTTCTCAAAAGGATGGCTCAGCTTATAGTCATCATGAGAGTGACCAAGATCTCAAAGAGAATTTTTATGCAGACGTCAATATCGTTTTTACTGTGCTGCCTCATCTCTGAATCCTGTCTCCAAATTGTAGTGTCTGTGGCAACCCTGATCACTAGTCTCCTCCTACCTAGCAAAGATGCAACTATACATTTGACTCTTTTCCCTAAAAGGGTGATTTTTAAAAATGCTTACAGGGAGAAAGTTTGATTAAATGTGTTTTCACTTTATGTGCTTTCTTTTGCTCAAGGTTTGTAGTCCTCAGTTGGCTGATGTTTGATGCCTTCAAATAGTTGTTTAATGTATATTTGTCCATGTTAAGTTGTGTACAGTACTGGGTAGTTAAATAGTAACTATTCCAATATGGCTAAAAAGAGTAGAGTCTATCTAATTTTTTTATGTGTTTTAATATTATCCTATAAATGTCCTCTATTTTTTGGGGAGGGGGTTTGTGTAAAGTCTTCGATTCTCATTTTCTGTTATTTTATTATTGTATCATTGCATGAATTTTTGGTTTTATTTATTTAATTTACGTTAAAATATGTTTGAATTATCTGGAAAAGCGATTAGAAGGTGACCTGGAATGGGAGCTATGTGAAAGGATATAGTTGGTTTTGCTGGTTTCACAATTCAAGGGTTACATCTTCTGGGGTTATTTGGTAAGTGAAGTTTTTAAAACATTGTGCTTTGTTGTCTGTTGTGTGTGTTTTCTAGATTCCTGTAATTCTTCAATATTATCACATTTCTGTAGTAACATTATCATTAATTTCTTCCTTCCTTACTTAGCATCAGATTCTCTCTCCTAAGAATTCCACAACCTTTCTCTCTCTCCTAAATTCAGTTACCACTCAGTACTACCACTTTTAGTGGAGAATACTTTTCAAGCCTCTTTTTTGCTTATATATCATGCTCTGGGACCCTCTTGGTCTTAAACTAGATTTCCATTGTTCCCAATCTCAATGCTGCTTCCTACATTTTGGATTGTAACCTTTTGGGTTTCTCTGGATTCTGTTTCCCCTAGGACCCTTTTAAACTCTCTGTTTTTCTATGTAATTCCTCCTAAATCTACTGGTCTTGGATGTGTATTTCCCCATTCATTCATAAAATGGAGTTCGTTACCTTCTCTGTACTATAGCTATGCTATAGGAGTAGGCTATGGGTGTTTTATTTACTCTCCTTCCATGTGGTTTAAAGGAGGACATATGGGAAAAAATGACCCTAGGTGATTATCACTAATGGCTTTATAGCACTCCATTGCATTAAATAAATCATAATTTTTATGAAATACTATATGATCTACTATTGATGGACTTTTAGAAGGCTTGTAGTGCTTTGCTATTCTGAAAAAAACCAATCACTAGGGCTGTTGTCATTTAATTTATTGCCTAAGAAACTTTGGAAAATAAAAGAAGATGCTAAGAAGACAGCTCTGCCTCTTTCTTTGAACTGTGCTGTCCTGGTAAAATTGGCCACTCCACCTTGTGCAAAATATTAATCCCTAAAAGTAGAATTAAAGTTTGAAAGAGTTCATACCTATAAATTTTAAAATTCATTGCCAAATTGCCTTCCAGTAAATTGCTCTAATTTATAATTGCATAAATGGTTTGTGAAGGTGTCTTTAACCCACATACTCACCAATTCTGAGTGTTGTATAACCATTTGAAAATTTTCCTAAATCTGATTTTAAAACATTTTATCTACACAAATATACATTTAAACTGATAAGAACAGATACTACACTTGATCTTAGCCAAAAGACCAAGAAGCAATACATCAACATACATTTAATTGTGAGTGAAGTTTATTAGTCATTATGCTTTCTATGCTTTGAATTGCTTTTAAATCTTTGAGTATTTCTCCTACTTAAAAAAAATTATTTATTTTTAGAAAGAAGGGAAGGGAGGGAGAAGAAGAGGGTATGAAATACTGATGTGAAAGAGAAACATTGATTAGTTGCCTCTTGTATGCACCCTGACTGAGGACCAAACTCATAACTGAGGCAAGTGCCCTGACCATGATCAAACTGGTGAGCCTTCACTTTTGTGGGATGACACTCAATGAACAGAAACACACTTGTTAGGATTATTTTTTCCATTTTTATTGTCATATAGATACTTGTATATTAGGGAAATTAACTTTTTATCTGTTATATATACTAAATCTTCTAGTTTGTTATTTGTTTTATTTTTGTCACTGAGAAAATGTTATTATGTTTATGAAGCCCAACTTCCTTTACTCTGGAGTACACAGTTGAACTACATTTATTAGCCTCTTCCAGTTAGATGGGTAGACTGATATAAGTCACTTCCAGAAATGGCCTTTAAACATCTTGTGATACGCTGTTTTTCTTTTTATGGCCAGATAGAAAAAATTCCATGGAACACTCTGAGCCTGAGGCTTGTTGGAAGTATCAAATAGAAGGAATTGGGTTCATTATGTCCATGGTGAGCAGAGTCTCTCTATTCACTTGCATTAGACAGTGATTTGAGCAAGAAATAAATGCTTACTGAATAACCTACTGAAAAAATATATTTTACCTTATTTTGCCTTGAAGATATTTTACATATTTAAAAAATATTTATATTTTAAATATTTTATTTATTTATTTTTAGAGAGGGGAAGGAAGAAAGAAGGAAACATCAATCTGTTGTTGTCTCTCATGTGCCCCCTACTGGAAACCTGGTCTGCAACGCAAGCATGTGCCCTAGACTGGGAATCGAACCAGCAACCGTTTGGTTCACAGGCCAGCACTCAGTCCACTGAGCCACACCAGCCAGTGTGATATTTTGTATTTTAATACAATTAAATTATCAATCTCTCTCTCTCTGCCCTCTTCCTGGATACTCTGCATTAGACTTAAAAAAGAACACAAAACACATTTTAGGTTTTGAAAATGTCCCATTGTCAGATTTACAATTACTGTTTCCATAAATAATATATGAAAGTACTTAACTTCCTACTCTTATTGGATTTCCTTAATTTTTAAGTTGGTAAAAAAAGAAATGAAATCTGATTTATTTGATTACTAGAGTCTTTGATCCACTTCATTCTAGTGGCATTGCCAGGGGTCACTCAATGGTACTTATCTGGAAGCTGGCATGTTTAGTGCTGACAAGATAGCTTCATTCACATCGCTATCTGTCACCTTGGCAGGCATGACTAAAAGGCTATGCTCACCTGGGCTCCTCTTTCTCCCCATGTGGCTCTCTATCAGGTGGTTGTACTTCTCACATTGCAACCCAGGTCTCCAAGAGATAGTATTCCAGGATTAAAAACCTGCTGTCATCTAAGGCCCAACTGGGCCTGGAAATCAGCACAGCATCTTCCCTGTTCCAGCATTCAAAGCATCCCCAGGCTCACTTCAGTGGAAGGGGACTTAAGAGCCCAGTAATGATGGAAGTAGTGCTGAAGAATTTGCAACCATTTAACTCTATCATGAGAACTCCAAACTTTTCATGCTAAATGCATTGCAGAGATTTTTTTCCTGCTTATCTTTGGTCTTTCAATGTTGTGTTGATTTTTCTGTAAGAAAATATTTTGATATTTGTATTTTTTATGTGGCTTTGAGGTTTTGTGTCTGCTTAGAAAGGCCTTATCCATGAAAAATTACTTTAAAAAAACTCCCCTACATGTCTTCTGGTGTTTATTTGCCTTTATTTTGGTGCACACATATTTGATATATGATATAATATGAAGTAAGAACCTATGAAATATTTTCCAGGATAAAAAGAAAATGTATGTTAGTCTTTTTTCTCTTTTTATTTAATTTTATAATTGTTCTATGAACAAATTATATTTTTTGTTTCTCCATTATACTAATAAAACAGAATGTTAGATATTTGGAAGACTAGTTCAATACAAATGAACTCTTCTCAGAGATGTTCAAGGTCTGTACTCTGCTAAACTGTCAAAACTATTTAAAGAGCATTTCCCCTGAACCTAATTGAATTATACTCCCATTTTTCTTTATTACTGAAGTCCATGCAGTTATAAAAAGTATTATGTTCTTTGTCCATGGGTCTTTTATACATGTTCCTTGATGACCCTCCCCCTTTGATAAATTGTGCAATAAAAAAAGTAATATGTTTGCCTACTTTGAAAGAACCTCTTCAGTTGTGATCTAATATTTTCAATTTCTTTCCAGAGTTTTGGTTTATTATTTGGATCTTCTCAAGAAGAAAATGATACAGACATCAGTATAAAAGATTTTTCAGTTTGGATACTAGGATTAGCCCATGAAATAAAAACATTTTTTGAAGGTTTGTTTAATGTTATTTTTAGAGAGAGAGGAAGGGAGGAAGAAGAAGAGGGAGAGAAATAATGTGTGAGAGAAACATCGATTGGCTGCCCCTTGCATGCTTACAACTGGATACCAGGCCTGCCTCACAGGCATGTGCCCTGGACCAGGAATCAAACCAGTGACATTTTGCTTTGTGACATAATGCCCAACCCACTAATCCACATGATTCAAGGCAAGATAAATACTTTTAATGCCAGAGATTTCATTTTAGTACAGAAGGTCTTTTTTACCTTCCCCTTGGGAATGCAAAGGGAGGGTTTATATAAGGCATGTTGTATCACTACAAATCCACACTAAAATTAATTTCAAATGGAGCATTTTGTCTTATTTCCTTGTTGACAATTGTATCTACTAGTAAGCTGTATAGCAAACACAGCACACACCTACAACACAGACATGCAGTTATAGACATGGATACATGTATGTAGACATTTTGCATAGTTTTCTCCCTTTAAATAAAAAATGACCTTTTGTAACTAATTTTCTTCAAAATAATCTCTGATCTCTGTTAAGGGAAATAATTGTCCATAATTTAAGGATCAAGGGTGAAATTTTTGATCGAGTTGTGTGTATATACATGAGTGTTATGTGTGTGTATTGGGGTTAATGAAGGCAGAGGGTTGTAGTTTCTAAATCTTCAGTGCAGAAGAAAAGACAAAGAAGCTTTGAGGTTTCTTCTCCTAAGATGTTTCACAGTGGGTGAAAAAGGAAGCATTCTCAGCCTGTAGGACTACCTTAGAAGATGAAGATAATGATAATAGCAACAATAATATTAATAACAGCAATATCAGTGATACCAAAAATGTCTTCTCTGGACCTAATTTAATCACCAATAAAACAAAGAGAATTCATGAAATAAATGATTTTAAAAATGATTTATACATTTACACAATGGAATACTATGCAGCAGAAAGAAAGAAGGAGCTCCTACCCTTTGCAACAGTGTGGATGGAGCTGGAGAGTACTAGGCTAAGTGAAATAAGCCAGGCGGCAGAAGAAAAATGCCATATGAACTCACCTATAACAGGAACCTAATGAGCAAAACAAACAATGAGCAAAACAGAACCAGAGGCATGGAAATAAGGAACAAACTGACAGACCAGAGGGGAGGAGAAGGGGGGTTAAGGGAGGAAGGAAGCAGAAGGGCCTAGTTAAAGAACAAGTACAAATGACCCATGGATATGGACAGGGTAGGGATTGACTATGGGGGACTGGGCAGGGGAGAGTAATGGGGTAAAATTGGGACAACTGTAATAGAACAATAAAAAATAAAAAAGGCGATTTATACATTTACATACATTTATATATACTATATGTGATACACTCTTGCACTTAATTTTTGAACCCTTTCTTTTGTATCACTTTACCCTCTGTTATTATTATTATTCAGAAGATATGCTTATTGATTAGAGAGAGAGGGGGAGAGAAAGGGAGAGAGAAGAATATAGAGAGAGAACATTGGTTGCTTCCCATATGCACCCTGACTGGGGATCAAAGCCACAGCCTAGGTATACAAGGTCTGTTCAGAAGGTGTCTAGCCATTTAATATGAAAAATAGAGGCATTTATTGAAGAAGGTATTAGATACCAGAAACACTGTACATAGGACAATAACTCCTCAGTCTCCTTCAAATTAGGTACCTTGGGACCTCACACAGTTCTGCCAATTACCATCAGCTACCCCGTCATATTATCCTGAATTTCATCAACAATGAAATTTCTCCCCTTTTAAGGTGATTTTAGTTTTGGAAATAGGCAGAAGTCATAGGGCACCAAATCTGGGCTACCGAGGGGCTCAAACACCTGGGTGATTTGATGTTTTGCAAAAAAACTCAACACAAGATGTGATACATGAACAGATGTGTTGTCACTGTGAAGCTACCACTCACCAGTTGCCCATAGCTGTGGCCTTCTGAATCATCTGAGTAATTTCTGCAGATGAATGTTCAAGCTTAATGCAAAATTTGATGCAGACTCATTGCTCTACTTGCTCAGTCATTTTGAGTGTGATGGCCACACAGTACATGTGCTCACTCAATGATGCCTACCATCCCCACTGACTAGTACAGTGAAGCCATCATTGTTCACACATGCACATTCCAGTCCATTCTCCTTGGCTGCCAGGTTATACAGATGTACAAACTGTTCTTGTTATGTTAACAATGGCTGCGCTTTTTCTGGACAGACCTCATATTCCCTGACTGGGAATCAAACTTACATGTTGGTGTACAGGACAATGCTCCAACCAACAGAGCCACTCAGGGTACTCTATTATTATATTTAGCACTTCAACTATACTTTATTTTTAGAATTCTAAATCATTTTGATTTTTTGTTTGAATTCTAAAACAATTACTCACCTATCCTTAACTCCTGGTAATAATTCTAAAATGACAAGTGGAAGACGTTGCGAGATTTGAGAACGATATTCCATGACTATACACCTCCAAGAACAGAAGTCCTAATAATTTTTATTGTGGGCTATTTTAATTTTCTGTAATGAAGAGCATACTGTTTTTGGATACCTCTCCTGTATATCTGTGTGTGTTTGGGGATACAGCAGAGTGAGTGAGGGAGAGGAGGAAACTTTTGTGGGCAGGTAAATGTATGTGAAGGGAAGCTTCAATGATAATCACGAACAACTAAGACTCCCAGATGTAGAAATAGATCTTGGTTCTCAGGTTCCAGGCTGTTCATTGATATGTGCTGCTTACCACTTGTTCAAGTAATTCTAAATTTTAACTCTGCCCAACCATACACAAGCCCTCAGGGTAGACGGTGGTGGGAGACAGTGTGCAGCCTCCTCCTCAGCCATGCACACTGTCACCACAGAAAGAACAGAGGATTATATACATGACATTTAGTTCTTAAAGCTCAAGTTCAGTTCTGATTCTAGTTAAACTTCCCGCCTTTATTTATCCCTTTTCATTCTTACCTTATAGAACACCTTAAGTCTTTTTTTTTACTTACAGTGGTAATGCAAATAAAATAAGCTTCTACTAAATATTCTGTGACTTTAATTTTTGTCAATTGATTATTTAAAGACATGTAAGAGAAAAAGAGTGAATTATACAATTTTGCCAGCAGAGCTTTTTGGATGCGACATGTGAGTCTATGTTCTATTTTTAACATGAATAATGCTAACAAATTGAAAATATTTGGCAAGTAGACAGAATTTGGGAAAGTTATTCACAAAGTTTATATTCATTTTGTTATTTTCAGACTTGATATCATCAGTTCTAATTTTCTTCATCATTAATACCACCATCTGGTAAGATTTAGCCCTCTTAGCATTTCTTCTGTTGAATATTCTTGTCATCTTAGTCTGTAGAAGAAAAACAAATAAACAATATGTGAGTTGGGGCCAGAAAGTAAATTTAGTTCTTGCTTAAGAGGGTGTCTGTGAATCCCTGCTGTACCTCTTTCTCTTTCAATTTTACACAATTAATATTGAACTAAGAGAACATATCATACTTTTCCTACATGACTCCTAGAATACAGGACCTTGGTTCAAAAGAAAAAAAAATGCTACAGTAAGACAAGGTTACAAGGGCAAAGAAAATCCTACAAGAGAAAATAAAAATGGAAGATGCTAATAGATCCTATTGATTTCTGAATTTCTGAGAACAGAGTTAAGCTATGGATTGACTACAGCAGAAAGGTTGTTTTTCTTTACACATTTATCAAGGGTGATAGGATGGGTTGTAAAGGTTCATGGATGAAGAGGAAAAACCAACAAAAACAGGCAAATCAAAACAAAAGCAGAGTTCAAACACTACACTGTCAAGGACCATGACCATGATCAGCAGAAAGTACCACTGTGTAACTCCTACCACAGAAGTCCAGCCCACAAAGACAGGTAGGCAAAGCAGAGCAACCTGAGATGCAGAAACAAATAAAAAGAGTCACCTAAAATGGGGAGACATAGAAATAAACAAAATTGAAAGGAAAGGAGGCATCCCCATAAAAAGAGCTAAATGAAATTGAGACAAGCAATCTGTAAAACATAGAATTAAAAATAGTGGTTATAAGGATGCTCAAGGAACTCAGAGAGAACTACAAGGAACTTTATGGGAGCTACAGGGAACTTAGTGGGAACTACAGAAACATGAAAAAGTACATAGAAACAATGAATAAGAACCAGGAATAAATGAAGAATGCAATATCTGAAATAAGAATACACTAGAAGGAATTAAAAGCAGGCTGGATGAAGCAGAGGCCCAAAGCAGTGAGCTACAAGGTAGAAACATCCAGTCATAAAATAAAATGAAAAAAAGACTAAAAAAGAGTGAGGATCATTTAAGGGAACTTCAGGACAACATGAAACAAGTAATTTATGTAATAAGAATATCAGAAGGAGAAGAAAATGAGCAGGGGATAGAAAACCTGTTTGAAAAAATAATGACAGAATATTTCCCTAACTTGTTGAGGAAAAATGTAATGCAAGTTCAGGGAGCACAGAGGGTCCTGATCAATATGAACCCAAACAACCCTACTCCAAGACACATCATAATTGAAAGGGAAAATTTTAAAGGCATAGAGAGAGTCTTAAAAACAGCAAGGGAGTAACAGCTAATAATATACAATGGAGTACCAATAAGGCTGATTCAGCTGATTTCTCAACAGAAACACCACAAGACAGATGACACTGGCACAAAATATTCCAGATAATAAAAAGCATGGGCTTACAACCAAGATTCCAGCAAGGCTCTCATTTAAAATGGAAGGAGAAATAAAGAGCTTCCCAGACAAAAGAAGGTTGAAGAGTACATCTCCACCAAGCCAAACTGAAAGAGATCCTAAAGGGACTGCAATAAAAAGAATAAAGAGGGAGGAGACATAGAGATAGAGAGAAGAACACAGGTACAGAAAAATGGCAATGAATAAATACCTATCAAAAACTTTAAACATAAATAAATTAAATGCTACAATCAAAATACATAGGGTAGCTGAATGAATAACACAGGACCTGCATATATGCTGTCTGCAAGAGATGTATCCAGACTGAAACTGAAGGGTTGGAAAAATATTACAGGCAAATAGAAAGAAAAGAAAAAGGTCAGGCTAGCAATACTTATATCAGAAAAAAAGGATTTCAAAACAAAGGACATAAAAAGGGATTAAGAAGGTCACTATATAATACTTAAGGGAATATTGCCACAGGAGTGTATGACCCTTGTAAACATATATTATGCACCCTACATAAGAACACCTAAATATATATAGAAAATCTTGAAGGACTTCACAAAAGATATTGATAACAACACAGTACAAGATTTTAACACCCCACTGTCAACAATGGATATATCTTCCAAGCAGAGAATTAACAAGGATATTGTGACATTGAATGACGCTTTAGATCAAATGGACCTAATTGATATATACAGAACCTTTCACTCCAAAGAAGCAATACATACATTCTTTTCAAGTGCACATGGGATATTTTCCCTTTTTAAAAATTTACAATTGTTCTTCACCTACAGTTGTCCCCATTTCCTCCCATTACTCTCCACTGCCCTACCCACCTCCACCTTCCACTTTATATTATCTCCCCATTATCTTTGTCCATGGGTCCTTTATACATGCTCTGTGACTTCGACCTTCCCATTTGTTCCCCCGTTATCATCCTTCCCACTCTTCTCTGGTCAGTGTCCATTTGATCTTCATTCCCATGTCTATTTTATTCACTTGTTTGTTTGGTTGATTACATTCCACTAATAGGTAGATAATATGGTGGTTGTGTTTCACTGCCTGGCTTATTTCACTTAGCATAACACTCTCCAGTTCCATTCATTGCGTTATGAAGGGTGGGAGTTCCTTCTTTTTTTCTGTAGCATAGTATTCCATTATGTAAATGTATGGTAGTTTTTATATCCACTCATTTACTGATGGGAACTTAGGTGGTTTCTAGCACTTGGCTCTTATAAATAATGTTGCTATGAACATTGGGGTGCATAAGTTCTTTTGAATTGGTGTTTCAAGATTCTTAGGACATAATCTCAGCAGTGGAATTGCCAGTTCAAAAAGCAATTCCGTATTCAGTTTTTTGAGAAAATTCCTAGCTTTCCACAGTGACTTGGTGAGGCTGCGTTCCCACCAACACTGTACTAGGGTCCCTTTTCTCTACAACTTTACCTGCAACAGGAGTTTGTCAATAATTTTTATGATGACCACTCTGACTGGTGTGAAGTAGTGTCTCGTTGTGTTTTTAATTGGCATCTCCCTGATGGCTAGTGATGCTGAGCATCCTTTCATATGTCTATGGTCCTCTGTATGTCCTCTTTGTGGAAGTGTCTGTTCAGGCCCTTTGCCCATTTGCTAATTGGATGGTTTGTCTTACTGGAGTGGATCTGTGAGAGCTCTTTACATATTTTTGAGGTCAAACCTTTATCTGAGGTTCATTGGCAAATATATTTTCCCAAACCATTGATTCCCTATTCATTTTGCTGATGTTTTCTTTAGCTCTGCAGAAGAAATTATTTTAATTTGATGTAGTCCCATTCGTTTATTCTTTCCATCATATCCCTTGCTCTAGAGGACATATTTGTGAAAATATTACCGTGTGGAATATCTAAAATTATCTTGCCTATCTTCTCCTCAAGACTTTTATGGTGTCGTGACTTACATTTAAGTCTTTTATCCGTCTTGAGTTTATTTTTGTATATAGTGTAAGTTGGTGGTTTTTATTTTTTTTCCATGTAGCTGTCCAGATCTCCCAACATCATTTGTAGAAGAAGCTATTTTTACTCCATTTTATGTGTCTGTCCCCTTAGTCAAATATTGACCATAGAGACATGGTTTTATTTCTGAGCTCTCTATTCTGTTCTGTTGATCCATGTGTCTGTTCTTATGTCAATACCAGGCTGTTTTGACTACAGTGGCCTTGTAATATAGTTTGATAACATGTATTGTAATCCCTTCTACTTTGTTCTTTTGCTCAAAGTCTCTGAGGTTATTCAGGGTCATTTATGGTTCCATGTAAATTTTTGAAATGTTTGTTCTGTATCTGTGAAACATGTCTTTGGTATTTAATAGGGATTGCATTAAACCTATAAATTGCTTTGTGTAGTATGGACATTTAGATGGTGTAAATTCTTCCAATCCATGAACAGGGTATATACTTCTATCTACTTGTGTCTTCCTTACATCCCTTCTTCTGTGTTGTGTAGTTTTCTGAGTACTGGTCTTTTACCTCCTTGGTTAGGTTTATTCCTAGGTACTTCATTTTTCTTGTTGCTATAGCAAAAGGAATATTTTTGGTAATTTTTGTTTCTGATATTCTTTGTTGGTGTACAAAAGTGCCTTCAACTGCTGAGTATTGTCTTTGTATCTTGTTGTTTTGCCAAATATACTTATTAGGTTGAGCAGTTTTTTGGTGGAGTCGATAAGGTTTTCTATGTACACAATCATGTCATCTGCAAACAATGACGGTTTTACTTCCTCCTTTCCAATTTGGATGCCTTTTATTTCTTTTTCTTGTCTGATCACTGTGGCTAGAACTTCCAATACTGTGAGAAAAAGAAGTGGTGAAACTGGACACACATTCGTCTTGTTCCTGATATAGTGGGAAAGCTTATAGTTTTTGTCCATTGGGTATGATGTTGGCTGTAGGTTTTTCATATATAGCCTTACTATGTTGAGGTATGCTCCATCTACTCCCACTTTGTAGAGTGTTTTTATCATAAATGGGTGCTGTACCATATCAAATGCTTTTTCTGCTTCTATTGATATTATCATGCGGTTTTATTTCTTTTATATTGTTTATGTGATGTATTACATTTATCGATCTGTGAATATTGTACAATCCTTGCATTCCTGGGATGAATCATGCTCACTCATGGTGATAAAAATATCTTTTTAAGGTATTGCTGGATGTGGTGTGCCAATATTTTGTCGAGGATCTTTGCATATGTTCATCAACAATATTGGCCTGTAGGTTTCTTTCTTTGTTGTGTCTTTATAAGTTTATGGGATTAGGATTATGTTGGCCTCATAAAAAGAGTTTGGGAGTCTTCCCTTTTCTTGGGTTTGTTTTTGAATAGCTTGAGATGGATAGGGGTTAACTCTTCCTTAAACGTTTGGTAAAATTTTCCTGTGAATCTCTCCAGACCGGGACTTTTGTGTGCCAGGAGTTTTTTTTATTACTACTTCAATTTCAGTAGCTGTTATTGGTATATTCAGGCTTTCTACATCTTCTTGATTCAGTTTTAGAAGGTTATATATTTCTAGAAATTTGTCCATTTCACCCAGGTTTTCAAATTACTTGGCATTTAGTGTTTCATAGTACTTTCTCACAATCCTTTGTATTTTTGTTATTGGTTGTAATTTCTCCTCTTTCATTTCTGATTTTATTTATATGGGTCCTCTCTTTTTCTTCATGAGTCTAGTGAAAGTCTCATTGATTTTGTTTATCTTCTCAAAGAATTGGCACCTTGATTTACTGATCCTTTGAATTGTTCTTTTAGCCTCTATGCCATTTAATTCTGCTCTGATCTTGGTTATTTCCTTCCTTCTGCTCTCACTAGTCTTTGTTTGTTGTTCCTCCAGTTCTTTCAGAAGTAGGGTTAGGTTGTTTATTTGAAATGTTTCTATCTTTTTTAGGTAGGCCTGTAAAACTATGCAATTCCCTCCCAGTACTGCCTTCACTATGTCCCAAGGGTTTTGGACTGTTGTATGTTCATTTTCACTTGTTTACAGAAGCCTTCTGATTTCTTCCTTGAATTCATTATTAACTTATTCATTGTTTAATAGCATGCTGATCATTCTCCATGAGTTTGAATATTTTTGAGTTTTTTTTCTTGATGTGGTTTCTAGATTCAAGCCCTGTGGTCTGAGAAAAAGTTTGATATATTTTCAATTTTCTTGAGTTTGTTGAGGTTTCTTTTATGTCTTATCATGTGGTCCATCTTTGAAAATGTTCCAGGCCATGGCTGGTATGACTCAATGGATTGTGTGCCAATCTTCAAAACAAAGGATTGCTGGTTGGATTCCACTCAGGGCACATGCCTGGGTTGTGGACCAAGTCCCCAGATGAGGCAGGTGAGAGGCAACCACACATTGATCTTTCTCTTCTTGTCTTTCTCCCTCCCTTCCAATCTCTCTAGAAATAAATAAAATCTTTTTAAAAAACATTCCATGTGCATTTGGAAAGAATGTGTATTTTACATTTTGGGGTTGAAAGGTTCTATGTAAATCAGTTAAATCAATTTGATCTAGTGCCTCATTTAGATCCAAAATGTCCTTGATATTTTGTTGGGAAGATCTATTCATTGTTTTCAGTGAAGTGTTAAAATACCCTACTATAAGTGTGCTGCTGTCTATATCTTTCTTGACTTCCTCCATTATATATTTGGGTGCTCCTATATCAGGTGCATATAGGTTTGCAATGTTTATGTCTTTATGGATTCTCCTCTCAAATATTATGAAGTGTCCTTTGGTGTCTCTTTATATGTCTTTTGTTTTGAAGGCTATTTTGTCTGATATAAGTATTGCTACCCTGGCTGTTTTTCCTATCCATTTGCTTGGAATGCTCTTTTCCAACACTTTATTTTCAGTCTGTGTACGTCTTTTGTTCTGATGTGGGTCTCTTGTAGGCAGCATATGTATGCATCACGTTTTCTTATCCATTCAGCTACCATGTTTATTTTTATTACTTTTAATCCATTTACATTTAAGTTTATTATTGGTAGGTGATTATTCATTTTCCCCCTTTGTACCTGTGTTTTTTTCTCCCTCATTATTTTTCTTCATCTTTTTAAAGCAGTCCTTTTGCATGCTGGTTTGGTGCAGGTGTATTCTTGCAGTTTTCTTTTCTCTGGGGAACTCCTTATTTCACTTTCCTTTTTAATTGAGAGCCTTGCTGCATAGGGTAGTCTTGGTGGCAGGCCTTTTACTTTTCATTACTTGGAATATGTCTTGCCATTCCCTTCTGGTTTATAGAGTTTCTTTTGAGAACTCACCTGCTAACCTTATCGGAGCTCCCTTATATGTTACTTTCTGTTTCTCCCTTGCTGCCTTTAAGATTTTCTCTGTCTTTAAAATTTGCCATTTTAATTATGATGTGTCTTGAAGTGGGCCTCTTTGTATTCATCTTGATTTGGAACCCCTGTGCTTTCTGGACTAGTGTGACTTTTTCTCATTATTAAAGGAAGTTTTCCATCATTATTTTTTCAAACAGGTTTTCTATGCTTTGCTTTTCTTCTCCTTCTGGCATTATTATTATATGGATATTATTATGTTTCATGTTGTCCTGCAGTTGCATTAACCCCTCTTCATTCTTTTTGTGTCCTTTTTCATTTTCTTGCCCTTTCTGGGAATTTTTTCTGCTTAGTCCTCCAGCTTGCTGATTCGATTCCCTGCTTCATCTAGCCTGCTCTTGATTCCTTCTACTGTTTTTGTCAATTCAGAAATTGTATTCTTTATTTCCTCCTGGCTCTAGTTGATATATATATTTTTTTAATGTTGTCAATTACAGTTCTCCCACTTTCCCCCCACCACTCCCCTGCCCCACTTGTCCCCATTTCCCACATTCAGTTATGCTTTACTAGCTTTGTCTTTGGGTCCTTTATAATTGTACCTTGATGACCCTTCCCCATCGTTTCCCTGTTATCCCCCTCCATTCTCACTTCTGGTTACTGTCAGTTTATTCTTTATTTCAATGTTTCTGGTTCTAATTTGCTTGCCTGTCTTTTCTTTTTGTTGACTAGGTTACACTTACCAGTGAGATCATATGGCAATTGTCTTCAGCACTTGGATTATTTCAGTTAGCATAATGCTTTCCAGTTCCATCCATGCTGTTGTGAGGGGTAGGAGTTCTTTCTTTCTGCTGCATGGTATTCCACTGTGTAAATGTAGCAGAGTTTTTGATCCACTCATTTACTGATGGGTCCTTAGGATGCCTCCAGCACTTCGTTGTTGTAAATTGTTCTGCTATGAACATTGGATTGCATAGGCCTTTTGAATTGGTGTTTCAGGATTAGGGTATAATCCCAGCAGTGGAATCACTGGATAAAAAGGCAGATCCATTTTTAGTTTTCTGAGAAAGTTCTATACTTTTTTCCACAGTATGTGTACCAGTCTGCATTCCCATCAACAGTGCAGTAGGGTTCCCTTTTCTCCACATTCTCAGCAGAACTCGTGGTTTGTTGATTTGATAATGATGGCCATTATGGCCAGTGTGAGTTGGTATTTCATTGTGGTTTTAATTTGCATCTCTGTGATGGCTAGTGATGCTGAATATCCTTTCACATGTTTATGGACCTTCTGTTTCTCCTCCTTGAGAGGTTGAGTTCCTTTGTCCATTTTTTTTTATTTGATTGTTTGTTTTCCTGGACTGGAGTCATGTGAGTTCATTTCTATGCCCTTTTTCATACCAATGTGTTTAGCATAAGTTCCTGTAGCTTCCTTATAGTTTTTAGTTATTCTCACTGGGCTCATTGAGCTTCCTTATAACCATTGTTTTGGACTCAGTATCTGATATTTTGATTGCCTCTCTTTCATTTAGCACACTTTTTGAGGTGTTCTCCTTCCCTTACTATTGTGAGTTGTTTCTTTGTCTTCCCATTTCTTGGGAGACTCTTCTTGTTTGCTTCTGCTTCCTAAATTGATGTGTTTGAGTCCCTGGGGGTGTGGTGTGAACTTTTATGGTGATATACCTGTGAGTCAGTGGTGCAGTCTCATTGGTCTCCTGAACTTGATTACCTTGGGATGCCCTTTATGCTGTTTATGTTTGCTCTCTGAATATAATTGGGTTTTGGTTGTTTTGGGGTCCTTCTTTGGTTGTCCTTTTCTCTAGTTGTTTGAATGTGGGGAAATCCACCCACCATGTCTTGTATGCTGTTTTTCAAGTCTCTCCAGAACAAAATATCAAAGCCCAGGGAAGAAACCAACCCTTACAAAAATAACTCCCACCCACAATCCCACTATCAAGGGCAAATGAACCAGTTTATGAAGAATGTGAAGAGATTAAGACTATTATAAGAAAGGATCTTTAATATGACATTACCTACTGAAAGTGATTTTAAGAGGGTAGAGGGAGGAGCACAATAAGAGTAGGGAATCACAGCAATGTGAAGAGAGAAAGTAAAATTTATATCATAGATAGAACACTGAATAAATAAAGTGGAATCCAGTAAGAAGGGAAGCATGAAGTATGAGGTTTAAAAAGAAAGTAAAATAACAATAAAATAAAGTGAGAGAGGAAAAATAATAAATAAATAATTTTAAAAAATAGAGACCAAATTGGAGAGAAAGATTCACCACAGCACTATCAACAACAAATGAGGTAAAATTAATATAGGTGAGATGGGAACAAAAGAAATGAAGAAAGAAAGAAAGAAAAGCTTAAGAAATGTCTAGAAGAAAAGGAAGTGATTTTGAGATGATAGAGGGAGAGGGAATACTAAGAGTGAAGAATGAAAACCCAGCTAAAACAGGGAAAAATTAAAATTTGAGCCAGAGAAAAATAAAAAAGAAGGAAAAAAAGGAGAAAAAAGGAATAGAAAAAGGGAAGGATTACAAAGAAAAGAAAGAAAAGAAAAAACAGGTTAGGCAAGGCAAAATTAAAATTTGAGATGAAAATAATTATAGGAAAGGGAACAGTATAATTTGAGATTTAAAATACAAAGTCAGTGAAGATAAAATTGAGATATTTTAGAGATAAAATTGAAAAAAATGCAACAACAACTACACTATCCTCAAAGAACAAGCAGAGATTGCTAAAGGTGGAGATGGAACACAGGTATTTGAAGAGTAGGAACAAGAATGTGAGACTACCATTGACAATAAAATTGGTTTTGAGAACCTGGATAGGTGAGAAGTAGTAAGAATGCAGAATGGAAACAAGTTGTAGCAAGAGAAAAAATAAAATTTAGAATGAAAATAATAAGAGGAATGAAGGTAAGATGGGGTAAGAGAAGTGAGGCTCCAAATATGTGAATTTAAATAAACTATAGTACAAAATCTAGTGACTTAATATTCACAAATTTGATGAACAAAAAGTGAATGTTAAAAAGCTGTGCAGGAAAGAAAATATTGCAAATCATGGAGAAGACCACAGTGGACTTTGTCTTGGTAGCATCTAGTATTTACCACTTTTTTTCCTTTCTGACCCACCTTTGGTGTTGTCACACAGTGACCCCACCTGACCTTAGGCAGCCTACTTGAGGCTACCATGGATCTGCTGTCTGTGGCTGACTCCTTCATGTGTTATTTTAGTCACTCTGCACTCAGCAGTCAGGTTTAAGCACCACAGGATGGGGAATAATCCCTCCATGGCTCTGGGCTATTGTTTTCCCTCAGGCTGCTGCCACTCAGAGGGGCAGCGGGCTGCCTGAGCAAGATGGCTGCTGCTGTATGGGGGAGGTCAGCACCAAGATCCCACTGGCCACTCTCTCAGTTCTCTCCCCAAAACTTCCATCCACAATCTCTCCTCAAATATCTCCAGTCTGCTCTGCACCTCCTCTTTGCCAGAGGCCAGGGTAAGTGGCTGCAAATTATGTTTTAAATGACTATTTGCATCTCCAGCTGTGCATCTCTGGCAAAGGGCAATGCTGTTGTTTTTCACTACTGGATATTATCTGTGTATTTTTTTGGGCTCTGGTACTCCACAGTGGAAATTCCAGCTTAAGATTTAGATCCCACACTTCTCAGGGGGATCCAGCATGCCACCCAACCATCCCTCTGGTGTTTCAGCTGCCACCTTTGGCCTCCCAGCCAGCCCCTCATGTCTCCATCACACTCCCCAACAGTCAGGTTGTGCTGAAGCTGATTCTCCTGTCTGTCTAAGGTTATAAGGCTTCTCTCACTATTGTTCATTTGTTGGTTCAGGGTGATTGATTACTCCATGATTTAGTTGTAGTTCCAGATTGGTCCTTGGAGGAAGTTAGTGAAACCTCAACTCACTCCTCCACCATCTTATCCCACATGAAACATTTTCAAAGATAGACTACATGATAAGACCAAAAAAACTCTCAACAAATTAAAGAAAATTTAAATCATATCATGAATGTGCTCAGATCACAATGGATTGAAATGAGGAACATCCTCAAGGAAAAAACTGAGAAATAATTCAAATGAAGGCAGATTGAATAATATGTTACTAAATAATGAATGGGTTATCTATGAGATCAAGGAAGAAATAAAAAAAGTTTCTGGAAACAAATGAAAATCAACATGCAACAATCCAAAACTATATGACACAATGAAGACAGTCTTGATAGGGAAGTTTATAGCAATGCAGGACGATCCAAAGAAGATAGAAAAATCTCAAATAAAGAACCTAACCCTACATCTATGAGAACCAGAGGAACAACAGAAACAAAGCCCAGAGAGAATAGAAAGAAGGAAATAATCAATATCAGAACAAAATTAAATGACACAGAGATTAAAAGAACAATTCAAAGGATCTATAAATCAGGAGCTGATTCTTTGAAAGGATGAACAAAATTTACAAATCTTTAACCAGATTTATCAAGGAAGAAAGAGAGGACCCAAATAAAATCAGATATGAAAGAGGAGAAGTTTCAACTGATACCACAGAATTACAAAGGTTTGTAAGAAATTACTATGAAATATTATAAGGCAAGAAGTTAGACACCCTGGGGGAAATGGGCAAATTTCTTGAAACATGCATTGTGACAAAACTGAATCAAGAATAAAGAGAAAGCCCTTAAAATACAAATAACAACTAGTGAAATTGATGTAGTAATAAAAAAACTCCTGGCACACAAAAGCCCTCTACTGGATGGCTTCACAGTTGAATTTTACCAAATATCTAAAGAATTCCTATTCTTCTCAAACTGTTCCAAAAAATTCAAGAGGGATGACTCCCAAACTCTTTCTACAAGGTCATATCATCCTAATTCCAAAAATCAGATAAAGGTACAATGAAGAAAGAAAACTACATGCCAATATCTCTGATGAGTGTAGATGCTAAAATACTCAAAAGATATTGGCTATCCAGATTAGGCAATACATTAAAAAGTTCAAAAAACATGATCAACTGCGATTCACCCCAGGGATGAAAGGATGGTACAGTATTTGCAAATCAATAAACATGATACAGCACACAAACTAAATTAATGACAAAAAATCACATGATCACACCAATTGACAATGAAAAAGCATTTGATATTATGCAGCACCCACTTATGATAAAAACACTCATCAAAGTGGGAACAGAAGGATCATAACTCAACATAATAAAAGACATATATGAGAAACCTATAGCCAACATATACTCAATGATCAAAAACTAAAAGCTTTCCCCTTAAGATCAGGAACAGCACAAGGCTGTGCCCTTTCAGCACTCTTATTCAACATAGAGCTGGAAGTTCTAGCCACAGTGATCAGACAAGAAAATATATGTAAGGCATCCAAAGTGGAAAGGAGGAAGTAAAACTGTCATTATTTGAAGACAGCATGACAGTGTACATAGAAAGCCCTATAGTTTCCATCAAAAAAACTACTTGACTTTATAAGTGAATTTGGCAAAATAGCAAGATATGTGGTCCAAATTCAGACATCAAAGGCTTTTTTGTACACCAACAATTAAATATCAGAAAGGAAAACTAGGAAAAATTCCCATTTACTATAGCAACAAGAAAAATAAAGTACCTAGGAGTAAATTTAACTAAGGAGGTAAAAGACCTGTACTTGGGAAACTATGGAACAGTGAAGAAAGAAATTGAGGAATATACAAATAAATGGAAACATATATTGTTGTCATGGATTGGAAGAACTAACATCATTAAAATGTCCATACCAACTAAAATAATCTATAGATTCAATGCAATTCCTATCAAAATACCAATGGCACATTTCACAAATCTAGAACAAATATTTCAAAAAAAATATGGAATGAAAACAGACCCCAAATAGACTCAGTAATTGAGAAAGAAGAACAAAGTAGGAGGGATCATGATACCTGTTATCAAAATATACTACAAAGCCACCATAATAAAAACAGGAAATGGCATAAGAACAAGCACATAGATCAGTGGAGCAGAAGAAAGAACCCAGAAATAAAACTAAGTCTCTATGGTCAATTAATATTTGACAACAGGAGCATGAGCATACAAGGGAATAAAAATAGTCTCTTCAATAAATGGTGTAAAAACTGGACTGGTCCATGCAAAACAATGAAACCACACCACCTACTTATCCTATACACCAGAATCAACTCAAAATGGATAAAAGACAAATATAAGTCATGACACCAAAATAGTTGAAGAAAATATAGGCAGGAAAACTTCAGATATCCCACATAGCAATATTTTTGCCAATATATATCCTAGGGGAAGAAAAATAAAGGAAAAAATAAACAAATGGGACTACATCAAATTAAAAAGCTTTGGCACAGCTGTAGAAACCATTAGGAAAAGGGAGCTGACTGTACGGGGGAACATATTTGACAATTATACATTGGACAAGGATTGAATCTCAAAAAAATATATAGAGCTCATATGACTCAAATTCAAGAGGACAAACAATCCAATGAAAATATGGGCAAATGACCTGAACAGACACTCCTGTAAGGAAGACATACAGATGACCCATAGACATATAAAAAGAAGCTCAATATCACTAGCCATCAGAGATGCAAATTAAACCACAATGAGATACCACTTCATACCAGTCAGAATGGCCATTGGTAATAAATCAGCAAAAAACAAGTGCTGGTAAGGATGTGGAGAAAAGGGAACCCTAGTGCACTGTTGATGGGATTGCAGACTGGTGCAGCCAATGTGGAAAACAGTATGGAATTTCCTCAAAAACTAAAAATGATACTGCCTTTTGACACAGCAATTCTGAAACTGATAATATACCACAAGAATCCTGAATCACCAGTTCAAAAGAACTTATGCACCCCTATGTTCATCATGACATTATTTACAATAACCAAGTGCTGGAAACAGCCTAAGTGCCCATCAGGAAATGAGTGAGTGGGTCAAAAAACTGTGGTACATTTACACAATGGAATAATATGCAGCAGAAATAAGAATATCTTACCTTTTGTGACAGCATGGATGGAACTGTAGAATATTATGCTAAGTGAAATAAGCCAGTTGGTGAAAGACAAATACCATATGATCTCTCCCATAAGAGGAATCTAAAGAACATAATAAACTAATGAATAAAATAGAACCACAGACATGGAAAAATAGAATAGACTGACAGTGACCAGAGGGTAGTAGAGAATGGGATAGTCGTTGAATGAAGGGGAAGGGACTAGCAAAGAGCATGTATGAATGACCCATGGACATAGACAACAGTGTGGGGATTGTCTGTGGTAGTGGGTGATAGGATGGATTCAAAGGGGAAAACTTAGAACAACTGTAACAGAATAACAATAAGAAATAATAAAAAAGAAGAAATGGGGATGGGAACTAAATTGAATAAGTCTAACAAAATGTTTATAATATTGAGACTGGATAATAGGTACATTAGACCCATTATATTTTTCTCTCTACTTCTGTATATGTTCGAAAATTTCTACAAAACCTTTATATAATAAAGAAATAAAATAATTTAAACTCCAAAAAGAGTTATGGTCACATCTCTCAGTGGAGAGATTAACAGGTATACCCAGTTCAATAGGTGAAAAGGAAAAAAAAGAAAAGACAAAAGAGGAAAGAATAAAGCTAATTCTACAAATCACAGATGGTCCCTGTTTCACTGGTATGACTTACAATATTTCAAATTTACAATGGTGCCAAAATCATAAGCATTTGTAGAAGCCATTTCAAATTTTGAATTTTGATCTTTTCTGGGGCTAGTGTTATGCGTTAAGATATTCTCTTGTGGCACTCAGTCAACCATGTGGTAAATAATTGACACTCGACAATGTATTCATTGCATCGGGTGTTTTGTACAGCTCTTGGTTAATAACGTAAGTGTTATGAGCACAATTAAATTAGGCTAGGCTAAGCTATGATGTTCAGTAGCTCAGATGTATTAAATGTATTTTTGACTTAGGATATTTTCAATTTATAATGGGTTTAGTGTAACATAATTTTATTATACATTAAAGAACATCTGTAAAGGTGACTGAGACATTCTTATTGGAGAAGTTGAGAACAAACAAAAATTTTCACAAATTTAGAAGTAACTCATACTGTACATATTGTCTAAGGAAATTTTAAGATTGGTTCTTCCCCAATGGTTCTTACATCCCCAACATGCACACCATTTTTTAAAAGATTTTTGTATGTCATCTTTTTCAGGTTTAATTTCCTTATTAATACAGTAAATGTTTATTGTCACATTTGACCTGATGGCATCAAGTAATTAAATTTATCTAGATGAACTCTCCAACATCACTGTGGTCCTAGGTAGTCAACCCTAAAGTTGTCTCATGAAGTCTGAGAAAAAATTATACTGGGGTAGTTGGCAAAAAAGGTTAACAAAACATGATATTATTTCTAGATTATCCCAAGAGTGGAAGAGAGCCAGGAACAAGAGATGATGTGGTTGTTCACATAAGAACATCCAAACCAATAAGCAAATTTTATAAGTTTTTATTTGAGCTAAACTAATGAAAATTGCTGGGGACGCAAGATGTTAAATGCTCTGAAGAATGACAATTTTGCAGTTTCTTTTTTTCATTTGGGATTATAGAAGGAACAGAAAGAGGACTATATGAAGTTGGAGAAAGCAAGGCTGGGTTTCAATTGCAAGATAGTTAACAAGAGTATATGTTTTCTTGACAGTGGTTAGGGCTTATTTTAAATTTGTGTTAACTTAGAAGCACAAAGATGTTAGATAAAGCTTACTTAAGGCAACGGTAAACATTTTTAATAAAAATACTATATTCCTGTAGCATTACTACCCACACTGACCTTCCCATCTAGGAATCTATTATCAGGTTATGTTGTGTGGCTATTCTCTGCAGAATCCTTTCTTTCTCCACATGGCTGAGCAGTAAAAATTACAGAGTTTTGGGGGAAGATTTTCACTTGCAAAGTTGAATTGTGACAGCTATAAAATTGCAAAAATAATTGAATCTGACAAGAGTAGCCAATAACTAACTCCTTATTAAATGCCTACAATGTATTAATGTTGTTCCAAAGATATGATATGAAGTGTAAAAAAATTGTCCTGTTGCAGATGAAGACAGGGTCCAGGCTCTTGGTTGTCACAAAGAATTGAACAGACTACATAAACAAAACTAGACAAAGAAGTGAAGCAAGCAAGATTTATTAAGCTCAAGATAGGGAGTGGGCCATTTCTGACCAGAGGATGGCCCCCTCTTATAGAAGTGTTACAGGATTTGTATTTAAGCTTCTGTGCATGCAATTTTCCACAATCCTCCTTGATTGTCTACTCAGGGAGGAAACCATAATGCCAATTTATTAATGAGGCAAAGTTACAACTGAAGTGTGCAAGCCAGGTGTCACAAGGTGATTTTCAAGGTTGACTGATGACAGCTGCTGTGTCTCAGGACTTCCTTACTCCTATCTCCTGCCTCAATTTCCCTATGAGAGACATTGTTCTCCTTTTTTGGGTTGCCGAGAGAGAATGGTCAGTTCTGTATCTATTTCCTGCTAGAACAGGACAGTAGATCCTGCCTGCTGAGAACCATGAAATTCTTACCCTATCCGATCTAGAGGTTGGAGTGACGTGCCAGAGACAAGCTTTGATGCGGTGTGTTGAAAAACCCTGGAGTAACATCATGCTGATGTGGAACCATTCCAGTCTGAAAGATGTAAATTTAACTAATAGGTTAAAGATGCAGAGTCCAAGGATTAAAATTAATTATTGCTTATCTTTAAGGTTTATTCTTCTTGAACAGGAGTTTATGGTCTTCTAAGGGTTCACAGGTGTAGATGGAGTCTGGATATTTCTGTTGGCCTAGGGGAGAATCTGAGTTAACAGGGGCTGGCTTTACTCTAAAAATATGGACCCAACTATCTATGCTTAGCAATTTCACAGCCATGGGGATACTTAGGACAACCTGGTAGGGTCCCTTCCATTTAGGGCTAAGTTGATCTGTAAGAGATTCCTCTTTCCAAGCTTTGAGAAGTGCCCAAATCCTCCAGAAGCACAGTCGCCTAGAATTCTCCTTTGGGAGTAGAAAATACCTTATTTCCATATTCCTGTTGTGCTTTTTGTATCTGTCTTAAGTTTATTTTATACATAACTGCTTGGTGTGTCTCAGTATCAAATATCAGATCTAGAGTTAAGAAAGGCCTACTATATAGCATCTCAAATGGACTGAGTCTAGTATTCTGATTCTCATGAGTGTTATAGGTGGTAATTTAACCCAATTTTCAGAAGTGTCATGACAGAGTTTTGCCAGTGCCTTTTTCAAAGTCTGATTTACCCACTCTACCTTCCCAGGGGACTGAGGTCTCCAAGCAGAGTAGAGGTAATATTTTATGCCGAGAGCCTCAGAGATTGATTGAATGACCTTAGATGTAAAGGATGGCCCATTATCACTTTATAGGGAGAATGGGAGACCAAATCAGGGTATTATTTTCTTTAGGAGAGTTTTTGCTACTTCTGTGATCTTCTCTGTCCTTGACAGAAAAGCCCTAATCCATCCAGTAAAGGTACCTATTGGGACTAATACGTGTTTACATCCTCTGCAAGGAAGCATTTTGGTAAAGCCCTCTTCAGTGAATAGGCTCTAGAAGTGGGGAAATTATGACTTTTAGCCTGGATTATTGTAGGCACAGAAGATCAAGCCTTGCATACATGTCTTGTGGTAGTTGCTATTCCTTTGCCTATGAATACTTTATTAACCATTGTTGCTGTAGTATCCCTTCCTATGTGGAAGGGGTCATGCAAAGCCTTTAAGAATTTCCCCTTGGGGACCTGGTTAAGGAAGAGTTTCTGGACAATATATATCCAAGGTCCTTCATGGGTGCCCTGTTTCTCTGAAGCCCAAGATATCTTTTCAGATGTATAGTTGAGCTTAATATATGAGCCATTCACAGAGGAAAAAAGGCCTGTTGTTTGGCAGTCCCTAGTGCTCCTGTCTTTGCCTCTTGGTCTGCCCTTCTATTTGCCTGGGAGATAGGGGACATATACTTCTTGTGACCTTTGCAATGCATAACTGCCACTTGTTTAGGGAGCTTCACAGCCCTAATAGATTAAGGATTTCTGATCTATGTTTAATGGGGGAATTCTTAGCAGAAAGGAGTACCCTTTCTCTCCATATGGCAGCATGAGCACGCAGAACAAGAAAGACATATTTGGAGTCTGCATAGGTATTAATCCTTTTTCTTTGTCTTAGAATGAGAGCTTGGGTAAGGTCATAATTATACACTTTTGAACTGAGATAGAGTGCGGAAGGGGTTGTGCCTTAATGGTGTCACATAAACTAACTACTGCATATCTCATCTTTTGCTGCCCATTATATGCACAGCTGCTTCCACCACTCTTCATCAGAATTTTCTAAAAGTTGGAGAGCAAATCAGTCCTGCTATAATAAATAAAATTAATAATTTTTGAGCAGGAACGGGTCAAGTCTGGAGATGATTCTTTAGGAATTAAGGAGGCTGGCTATATAAGGTGTTACAAATTTATATAGTTACTTTAGAACTGTCCAGAAAAAAGGCTTGGTATCTGGTCAATCTATTTCCTGTTAGCCAAAGATGCCATTTCATTTATAATACTCCTTGTACCTGATGTGGAGTTAAGACCTCCAGCTTCTTCCTGAGAGTTAACTTAGCAGCCTCCTCAGTTAGCATGGTTATGGCTACAACAGCTCTTAGAGCCACCTAGTTACTTGCTACATTGTCTGGCTTTTTAGAGAAATGTGCAACTGCTCAAAGTTCACTTCCTAGTCATTAGACTAAAACTCCTAAGGCTATTTCATGCTCCTCTGCTATATATAAGGAGAAAGTCTTGTTTAACCCAGTGATGCTTAGGGTGAGGACCTCTACTAGGGCCTGCTGTATTTTATTAAAAAAACTAATCATCTTCCTTTCCCCATATGATGGATTCAGTGTATGGTCCCTTAGTAGCTTCATATAAAGGTTTTGCAATTAATCCAAAGCATGGGATCCAAATTCTGAAGAATAAAGCCATTCCAAAAAAGGGTGAAGTTGTTTGGTAGCAGTTGGTGATAATTCAGTTATTCCTTTTTTTTTTTTTCCCTTGTGATAGTTGTCTAGATCCTGGGGTTAGGGTATATACTAAATAGTTTTTTTTGTCTGGTGATTTGGGCTTTTTTTCTTAGAGACTCAATATCCCCAGTCGCTAAGGAAGTTCAGTGTTCGGTTAATGTTACAATCTGAGGCTTTCTCAATGGGGCTGCAGACTAAGATATCATCTACATTTTGTAATATGGCTCCCTCTTGTAATTGTAAGTCCCTAAGATCTTTTTCTGATGCTTTTGCAAATAAATGAGGTCTATCTCTAAACCCTTGTTTTAGTACCATCTAGGTATATTGCTGATGGACCATTGTTTTGGGGTCTTTCCACTCAGATGTAAACAGGTATTTAGAATCTGGGTAGACAGGGGTTCAAAAGAAGGCATTTTTAAAGTCTAAAACTATACCATTAGTGTAGACTGGTACTTGAGTGAGTATGATGTAAGGCTGGCTACAAGAGGATGGGGGGAGGGCAACAGACTTGTCAGTTAGTCTTAAATCCTAAACCAATGTGTATGACCCTGTTGGTTTAAGAATGGTAGCACTGGAATATTACAGAAAGATTGACAGTGTACTAGCAGTTCATGTGTTACAAATTTCTCTGTGATGGGTTGCAGACCCTCTAAGGTCTTCCATTTGATAGGATGTTGTTTCCCATGGGAATAGGCTGTGCCAGGCTTTATGTGAATTTGAACTGGTTGGGCAATCTTGACTTTTCCAGGAACTCCAGAGTTCCAAACTAGGTGACCTACTTTTTTATATAATTTGTTTTGGGATGCTATTTTCTAGTTTACTTTCATTGGCTAACATAATTTTAGAGATCTTAACTGGGACCTCCTGAAACTTCAAAATGGAGGTATCATTCTAGCAATGGAATAGGACATTATGGAATAATAAGTAAAGAATGTTTAAAAAGTTGGCTTTCAAGGTGACAGGTGACAGGGGGTGTATAAAAACAAGTTCAAGATTTTCTTTCAACTACCATGTTAATTGACTTAGTGGAGAGGGTTCCAGTGTAAGAACTGGGGACAGAGTAAGTGACTCCGGTATCAACAAAAAAATTAATTTTCTTACCTGCCACATGAAGGGTTACATGGGATTCCTTAGTAGAAATTGAGATGCTTTTGTATGCTGGAGCTAATCTTTTCACCAGGCACCCTCAGTCCTTAGGTGCTTCCATGGCCTTATGTGAGGAATGTTCTCCACTCTGAGATTGAGGGAAATCTACCTTCCAGTCCCAGAGATCAGGGTTTGTACCTTTGCACTTAGAACATGGCTCTAGGGGTGGTCTAGTTCAATCCCTTGCCATGTGTCTAGGGCATTTGCACTTAAAGCATGTTCAAACCTTTGGCCCTTGGCATTTTTGTGGCCCTCCTGTGTTACCTTGAGGTGGTTGCCAATGGCACTGCTAACAGCTAGCGCTATTTGTTTGGTCTGTTTTTCCTTCCTCTTATTCTCACACTGGCTCTGCTCTTTTATTCCCCCCAAATCATGATTGTCAAAGACTGAGAAGGCAATATCTGTCAGCTGGGCCATAAGAGTTTGGGACCCACTGGTAATTTCTGAAGATTTATATGAATATCAGGGGCTGACTTGCTGATAAAGTGTTGTCCTATTAATACGTGGCCCATTGGAGAGGATGGATCTAGATTAGTGTATTTCTGGAATGGTTCCACCAGTTCGCTGTGAAAAAGTGCAGTGTTCTCTTGCTTTCACTGTGTTACTTCTCTGATTTTATTATATTCACTGGCTTTTTGATACAATTTTTTTATTTCAGCCAATAAGCACTGTATCATGGTGTTTCTTTCCCACTGTATTGTAGTCCCATTTGAGGCCTTGATATGGGACTTCCTGAACTGCTGCTCCTACATAATTGGAGTTTTGAGCATGTAGTTGGTCTGCATGTTTGTGGGCCTCTCCTCAAATTTGTTGCTTTTCTTCTGGAGAGAAACAAGTGGTTAAGATGATATAAATATCTCTGAAGGACATATCAAAAGAAATGGTTAATGTTTGAAATTTACTAGTGAAGCATAAGGGATCCTTGGAGAAGTTTCCTAGTCTATCTTTGCACTGTTACAGGTCAGTTATTGAAAAGGTTACATGTACCCAAATGGGGCCTTCTGTACATGCTACTAACATCAGGGGCAGGAGGGCAGGAGTGGTGGGGAGACATGAGGCTCCATTCTGAGTATGACCCACTGGACCAGGTTTCTTTTAAGTTGGTAAATTTTGGAAATATTGGAAAGTTGGGTGGCAAAGAGATTAATTCTTCTGAATTGGGAGCAGAGGCTTCAGGACTTCAGGTTCTATTTGGCTCCTTCTGAAAGACAGGTAGGGTACTTAGAAGAGGATCATTGTTGACCACTAGATGGGTTACCTCTCTTGGCTCAGAATGAAGGGCTGGATTATGATACAGTGCCATGAAGGCTTGAATATAGGAAACCTCTAACCATTTGCCTAACTTTTTAGAAAGCAGGTTTAACTGGATTATAGTGTTGTAATTGTTGCTCCATTTTCAGGCCAAACTTACCATCTTCCAGTTTATAATGTGGCCAAGCCATTTTGCAAAAGAAAATCAGCATTTTATTTTGAGATTTTCAGGGTCAAATTTGTCCCAATTTCTACGAATGAATCCCAATGGGAATCCTGAGGGGATAGGAAGTGTATTACCCACCTTATTTGTGGAGTACCTTGGGAAAAGAAAAAGACAGTGAAACTCCCTGTATCCCTCGATGCATCCCCTTTAATTTGCCTAAGGAGTTCTCTAGTGGGTTACAGGGCATCCCCCAATACTCCACCTTTCTGCACTACTAGATGTCTCTGGTGATACAAAAGCTTGGTTGTTCCAGCCAAGATAAAACAAACTAAAGTTGCATAGACTAATTTTACCCTCTTTCTTGGTATTTAATTCAAAGGCTTCAGTTAAACTGGACATGACTTACCTCATGAAGAGTCTGGGTAAGTTGATCTCCTGCAAGGAGCTGTAGAGAGAGGACTGTACCAGTTATTTAAAATATTTCCTGAAAAGTCCCTGACTGGTGTGACTCAGTGGATCTAGTGCTGGCCTATGAAACGCAGGGTCACTAGTTCAATTTCCAGTCAGGACACATGCCTGGGTTGCAGACCAGGCCCCCAGTAGGGGGCAGGCAAGAAGCAACCACACATTCATGTTTCTCTCTCTCACTTTCTCCTCTCTCTAAAAAAAGATAAAATAAAATCTAAATAAATAAATAAATAAATAAATAAATAAATAAATAAAATGTGTTCCGAAAAGACGGGACAAAACACAACACAACACAACAAAACAAACAAACGAACAAAAACACTGCTCAATCCAGACAGACTGTTCCTGAGTACAAGAAAAAATTCCTCCAATTATGTGAACAAGGGTCTCTCCTGTCCTGAGGGTTTACAGGACTAAAACATCAAAAGGGAACAGGTATACCCTTCTTCATAAAGTACCAGAGGGACAATTTATTAACTTGAACTAGTTTCCTTTGCTCTTTGTAAGTGCAAAGGGGGCAGGAGAGTTCTAGTTTTTTATAAACCTACCTAACCCGCTCTAGGGTAGTACAGATTGAAAGGGCCCACAAACTTTGACCTATGTTTAGCACTAGAGGAAATGCAGCAAATGTTTTTGTTGCAAAAGAGACAGATGAGGAAGAGGTGCAAATAGAGTGGCCAAAATTTGGAAGGTAAAGCAAGTTTTTGAAGGAACATGGTTAGTTTGTGAATGAGGCTGTGTATAAGAGGATATAGCAAATAAATGAGGTGCACCTGGCAACCCTTCCTGAGAGTTACACTAGTCCAAAGAAGAGACATGGGGAAGAACAATGTGTTTTACAGTGTACTTCATTGTGTGGATATTGTCTTGTGCCTGGTAGGCGACCCAGTATTTTCTTTCCCTGATCCATGACCACCAGGTAATCCTTACACAGTAGCCTTTATGCAGCAGATACCCTTTTGGCTCTTAACTGTTTGACCTGTACCACATAGAAGCAGCAAGCTCTCTTCAAGAAGCTAGGGCGTCCCAAAGCATTGGAAGGTGAAATGGAAAGGAGATAGAGAGAATGAAATTCTCTTCCAACCACCAGGGCAGTGGGGAGTTGTCTTACCACTCTGGTGCTTCTACATAAGTCCTCCTGTCTGGCTAGCCAGATTGCTGCAGATGGAGATGGGTTATAGACTCTTGGTTGTAACAAACAAAGAATTGAATGGACTACACAAACAAAGATAAGTGATGAAACAAAGCAAGTGAGATTTATTAAGCCCAAGATATGGGAGTGGGCCATATATTACCAGTGAATGGCCTCCTTCTATCGAACAGTTATAGGATTTACAGGGTTTTTACTTAAGCTTCTGTGCATGCAATTTTCCACAGTTGTCCTTGATTGCCCACTGAAGGAGGAAGCACAATTCTAGTTTATTAATGAGGCAAGGGTGCAACTGAAGCTTTGGTGCAGAAGCATGGCTCCTTGCCTTTCAGTTGTCATAGGCAATGCTCAGAATTCAAAGTGCTGACTGATGACAACTGCAATGTCTCATAACTTCCGCATTCCTCTTCTACCTCCTGACTCAGTTTCAAGTAAATCTTTCAAAATTATCTTGTTGAATTTATAATGTTAGGAATAAAAAGGCCTGACAGAATTACTGAGTCTCAATTCCCAAGCAAGCAGATTTTGTTCTTGGCTGGAAAAATAAAGAGAGTGAATTTTCAAAACATTAAGATGTTGATAAAGACTTGAAGAATAGCACTGAAAAATCCAACAAAGATGGGTTGTTCTGATGCAACAGAGGAGAAAGCCTTGCCTGAGGGGGTAGTTGCCCCAGACCACCATTGAGTTTAGGTCTCAACTCCATAAATCTATGAATTCAGTTTCATCTGTCAGAGTCCAGACCAGGGCATAATTTCCATAAGCAAAACTCACAAGAAAATGACAGACAGGAATGCTCCTGTATTAGTTTTTTTTTGTTTAAATCAAAGATATAAATGTAAGAAATGTCCAAACCTGAAGAGAATTTTTATAGGAGTTTCTTTGAACCAAACTGACAACATATGCTGGGATGCAAGATAGCAGATGCTCCTGAGAATAACAGTTTTGCAGCTTTTTTTCTGCATTTGAAATTAAAAAAGGAATGTAAGGAAGATTACATGGAAGTGGAAGGAGGCAACTTAGAGATATAATTACAGGATAGCTTACAAGATTATGTGTTCTCTTGAATTTACTTATTTAAAAGATTCAGAGAAACAATGGACAGGGCTTACTGAAGGCAAAGATAAACTTTTTACCAAAGAAGTTGTGTGCTATCCATATCAAAATTACTACTAAACTACAGAACAACCATCATTTAGAAGTGTCTAAATCTGGCTGAACAGAAGTCTTAAAACTGAGGATATAAAGAAGAAATCCTATTGAGACAGATAGGTAGGGTGGAGATGTGGAATGGGCTGGTCCCACATCCACTTTTGGCAGATAAAAACTGGGAGGTATATCCCTGCTACAAGGCTCCCATGAATAGCAAGGAGTCCCTGTCCTTCACCATCACTCCCAGCTTATGGTTTCAGTGCCAGAAAGAGAAGTTCCCATAACCTTTGGCTGTAAATACCAGTGGGTTGAGTGAGTGAGACAGAGGGCTTCTGGACTTTGAGTGAGTTTCTGTTAGAGGGTTCACGCATGAACTTACTGGACTTACTCCCTGTAAGCTCCAGCTCAGAGGAAGCAGCTCAAAAGACACCAGGGACATACAAGGAGAAACTGAATTATCTGGCATCAGGATGAGAGTTGGAGGGCAGCTTTCCCCTAGAGAGAAGTGCTATCAGGAGTCATTGTCTCTTTTCTGAGCCCTCCCCACACATAACTAGCAGATAGGTGCCATATCTAAGATTTCATCAACCTGGCTGTCATTATTGGCTCCACCCTGGTGATTGCCTGAGACTGTGCCCACCCAGCTTGTGGGCCTACCCAACCTGTTTCCAGTGGTTTTTTCATAATAATGGTCTTCTTGGATCATGCTTTAGATTACTCTAAAATCTCTCAAACAGCAGCATGTGACCTTGGCATGCCCACTACACTCACTAAGTGGCCCAAGGCCTGGCACTAGTGGCAGCCAGCCTTGGTGCATTGTTTTACCTCTTTTGGGCACTTCAAACCTCAGCACAAGTATTGCCATCTGCAGATTTCTTTGTAGCTTAAGCTGGGTGACCCTAGGCAGCAGACCTTGGTATGCACCTCAAGGGAGACCTCCGAGCCAGTTCACCTGGTGGACAGCTTCAGGCCAGTTGAAGCACCACAAAAATACACTGAAGAGGCAAACTCAGCAGGCACCAGGGTCCTGCCCATGGCATGAGCTCTTGCACAGCTGATCCTCCACTGTGATCACAGCAAGTCCTTGCTGCAATTAGCCTGGGGTAAGCCCTTCTTTCTGACTGACATACAAACATCAATCAATGTTCAACTACAACAGGAGGATGTATACAGCCAACACAATGGGATGGCTCCACTTGTAAAGGGCAGCTTGGGAAAGTGAAGAGCCTGTGTCACTGGACCAGACAGGACACCTACTAAATTAGGCCACTCTACCAAGCCTTGGAGACATAGCAGCTGTATCTCATACATAGAAACAGACAGAAGGAGGCTGCCAAAATTCAGAGACAAAATACATGTTCCAAATGAAAGAAAAGAACCACCCCCCCAGACCAAAACAAAACAAAATTGAGACAATCTACTAAATGCAGAATTCAAAACACTGGTTATAAGAATGTTCAACAAACTTAGGGCAAAAGTAAATTAACTTAGTGAGAACTTCAACAGAATAATAAAAGGACATGGAAACCATAAAAAGAGCCAGTCAAAAATAAAGAATATAATACCTGAAAATGATGAATATATTACATGAAATCAACAGTAGAGTAGATGAAGCAGAGAAGGAAATTGGTGATTTGAAGTATAAGGAAGCAAAAAACACCCAATCAAAACAGCAAAAAGAATCAGAAAAAAATAGGGATAGTCTAGGAGTATCTGTGACAACTTCAAGTGCACTAATGTCCACATCATGGGGTTGCCAAAAGGAGAAGAACGAACAAGAAATTGAAAATCTATTTTAAAAATAATGACAAAGAGGATATTCAAGATGGAAGAGGAGTGAGTGGAAGTTACACTAACCTCTTCCCAGGGCCAATCTGGAATTACAATGAAATTATGGAGAAATCAACCAAAACAAACTACTGAACAATAGCGAGAGAGAAGACTTATAACCATGGACAGACAGAAGAAACAGCATCAGCACAATGTGACTTGTAGGGAGTGTAGTGGAGACATGAGAGGTCTGGCTGGGTGCCCACAGGTAGCAGCTGAAGTGCCAGAGGAATATTTAAGTGACAGGGTGGATCCCCCTTAGAAGTGTGGAGTCCAAATCTTAAGCTGGGATCCCCAGCCTAGAGCACCAGATCCCAAAAAGTACACAGATAACATCTAGTGGCAAAAAGTGGCAGGATTGCTCTTTGCCAGGGATGGATGGCTGGAGATGCAAAGAGCTATTTAAAGGGTCAGTGCATACATTTTCATTTACAACCACTTACCCCAGGCTCCAGCAAAGTTAGGGTGGGGGCAGAGTGGACTGGAGATGCTTGAGGAGAGACTGGGGAAGAAGGATTTGAGGAGAGAACTGGGAGAGTAGTTGCTGGGATCCCAATGCTCAGTCATCCCCATACAGCAGCAGCCATCTTACTCAGGCAGACCACTCCCCTCTGAGTGGTAGTAGCCTGAGGGGAAACAATAGCCTTGCTCCTAGGAGGGACTCTGCCCCATTTCTGGTGCTTAAGCCTGACTTCTAATTACAGAGTGACTAGACTAACAACTGAAGACATCAGTCACAGAAACTAGATCTCTGGTAGTCTCGAGCAGCCTGCCTAAGGCCAAATGGGGTTGCCATCTGACATCACCAGAGAACAATCCAGAAAGAAAAAACAGTGGTAAATACTACATGCTACCAAGATGAAATCTTCTGTGATCTTCTCCATGATTTGCAATATTTTTTCCCTGCATAGCTTTTAAACATTCATTTAACATTCATTCATTGTCCTTCAAGTTTGTGCATATTAAGTCACTATATTTTCTACTATAGCTTATTCCAATTCAATTATTTTGTCCCTCACTTCTCTTACCCAATTTTATTTTCTTCTTTCTTCTTATTATTTTCATTTTAAATGTTGCATTCTTTCTTGTTATAACTTGTTTCCATTCCACACTCTTATTATTTCTCCTCTATCCAGTCTCTAGAAACCAACTTTCTTGTCAGTGGTCATCTGACATTCTTTTTCCTGCTCTTAAAATATCTGTGTTCTCTCTCCACATTTAGCAATCTTTGCTCATTGATTGTGGATAGGGTAGTTGTTGCATTTTTTTCAGTTTTATCTTGAGGTCTTCACTATTTTTGTATCTCAACTCAAATTTTATTGTATCCCTCTCCTACTCATTTTGTTATCTAAAATTTTAATTTTTCCCTGTCAGCCATTTTTTTACTCTTTCATCCTTTTTTCTTTCCTTTCTTTTTTGTTTTTTACTTATTTAGCCTTCTTTTTATTGTTGTTCAGTTACAGTCATCTTTCCCTTTTTCTCATAGCTCACCCCTACCCAGTTCCCCCACTCCCAGGGTCAGTTATCCACATTGTGCCTGCCCTTGAGCCTACTATTTGTGTTTTCTTGCTTATCCCTTCTCCATTTCCCCCACATTAAAACCCTCCCCCTCTTCTCTTGTCACTGTCTGTTTGTTCTTTATTTCCAAGTATCTGGTTCTATTTTGCTCATTTGTTTGTTTTGCCGAGTCATTTTCTCTTATAGATGAGATCATATGGTAATTGCCTTCATCACCTGGCTTACTTCACTTAGCATAATGCTCTCTATGCTGTCAAGAAGGGTAAGAGTTCCTTATTTCTTTCCACTGCATAGGATGCCATTGTATAAATGTACCACAGCATTTTGATACACTCATTTTCTGATGGGCACTTGGGCTGCTTCTAAGTACTTGGTTATTGTAAATAACACTGCTATGAATATTCAGGTGCATAGGCTCATTTGAATTGGTGATTTAGGGTTCCTAGGATATTGTCCAAGCAATGGGATTGCTGGATCAAAAGGCAGTTCAATTTCTAGTTTTTTGAGGAAATATCATACTGTTTTCCACAACAGTGGAAAACTGTACCAGCCTTCATTCCCACTAACAATGTACTAGGATTCCCTTTTCTGAACAACTTTACCAGCACTTGTTCTTTGTTAATTCATTAATTATGGCCATTCTGACCTGTGTGAAGTGGTAACTCATCATGGTTTTAACTTGCATCTCACTAATGACTAGTGATGTTGAGCATTTTTTCCTGTGTCTATGGGCCCTCTGTATGTCCTCCTTTGAGTAGTGTCTGTTCTCATGATTTGTCCATTTTTTAATTGGATTTCTTGTCTTCCTGGCATGGAGTCATGTGAGTTCTTTATATATTTTGGAAATCAAACCCTTGTCCAAGGCATCATTGGCAAATATGTTTTCCCATATGGTTGGTTCCCTTTCCATTTTGCTGATGTTTTCTTTAGCCATGCAGAAGCATTTTAGCTTGATGTAGCCCCATTTGTTTGTTTTTCCATTTATATCCCTTGCCTTAGGGATCACATCCCTGAAAATATTGCTGTGTGGGATATCTGAACTTTTCCTGCCTATGTTTTCCTCTAGGACTTTTATAGTGTCACAACTTAGTGTTAAGTCTTTTATCCATCTTGAGTTTATTTTGGTGTGTGGTGTAAGTTGGTTGTTTAGTTTCATTTTTTGAATATACTTGTCCGTATCTTCCAACACCATTTATCGAAGAGGCTATTTTTACTCCCTTTTATGTTCCTGTCCCCTTTGTGAAATATTAACTGATAGTATTTACATGGGTTTGTTTCTGGGCTCTCTATTTTTTTCCATTGATCTATGTGTCTGTTTTTATGCCAGTACCAGACTGTTTTGATTACAGTGGCCTTATATTATAGTTTGATATCAGATATTGTGATCCTTCCTACTTTGTTCTTCATTCTCAAAATTGTTGAGTCTATTCGGGATCATTTATGGTTCTATATAAAATTTTGGAATATTTGTTCTGTATCTATGAAATATATCATTGGTATTTTGATAGGGATTGAGTTGAATCTATAGATTGCTTTGGGTAATATGGACATCTTAATGATGTTAACTCTTCCAATCCATGAACATAGTATATGATTCAATTTATTTCTGTCTTCCTTAATTTCTCTTTCAGTGTTTTCTAAGGGAGAGTATTCTATGGGATTTTTAATATAAACAAATAACAAACACACAGGAATTACATTGGAGAAGCACAGCAATAACTGTGGTATTTTACTCAGCTGACCACTGTTTATATAGGTGGAAAAGAAATAAGACTTGTGAGGGGAAAAAAAGAATGTAAGCTGCCTTGAGAAAGAATGCTTATGCAAGTTTAGTTTGAAGAGAAATAATGAGAGTAAAGGATAGGCATATGGCATAGTGTGAGAGAAAATAAAATTTACGACAACAATATTAAAGCTGAGGAAGATGGCTAAATGGATTAGGACCAGGGAAGGGTGCTGTTTCGGATTGTGAATAAGAATAATATGATAAAATACATCTAATCTGAATAAAAAGAATAAAATTTAGAAGACCAAGAGTAGTGAGTTATTTGGAATACAAGTGAAGTGAAAGAAGAAAAGATAAAATACAATATGAAAGGGAAAAGAAGGAAACAAAGCAAACAAAAACCCTAAATAAATGAAGAGAAATATAAAAAACATACGATTTCTGATGAAGAGCAAGATGAAATTTGTCCTGCCTGTAGGTATTCATCTGTAGACTTCTTTCTGGATCTGTCTCTGGTCTTCAGCTTCAGATCTTACTGTCTTACTCTTAAAAAGGAAAGTCCCCAGCTGGTTGTTAAGATTTCCCAGCATATTTTGAAGATCTTCCTGGCTTCTGCAGGTGGTGGTCGGTTGGGCTCTGTTTCCCCTTTTGTGTCATTTAACAATGAAGGAGGCTTAGTCTTGACTACAATAATCATAGGTGCCCAGTTTCCAGCTGACACCCTCAGAGCACTGTGTGTCCTGCACTCATCACCCTGTATAGTAGCTCTGGGCTGGCACTGATAAACTACCTCATTGTGCACCCCTTGGTCAATCTGTGAGGTACCCTGCAGGGGGCAGATCATACCCATAACCTCCCTCCTTGTTGGATGGGTAGCTGTGCATGCTGAGGCACATGCCAAGTGCGCTTCATTTACCCTTTTGAAAAAAGTTTGTGTTGGACCCTGGCTCTTGTGGCTCAGTGGATTGAGCACCAGCCAGTGAACCAAAGGGTTGCTGGTTTGATTCTCAGTCAGAGCACATGCCTGGATTGTAGGCTATGTCCTCAGTAGTGGGTATGTGAGAGGCAACTACACATTGACTCTCTCACTCTTGCTCCCTTCCCCTCTGTCTAAAAATAAATAAAATATTTTTATAAAAGAATATTTTTTTTCTTATAAAGGAAAAATAAAAAAAATATTTTTATAAAAGGGCAGCTGCCACTCATCTCTTCACCCAGCTCCAGGATCCACCAGCATCCCCTCCCACTGCCTGGCAATGTCTCAGCCACTGACCACTGCCCTGGCCTGGGTACACTGACAGCTGTGTATGAGCCTGTGTGTCTTTATTTTCCCCTGGCAATGTCACATGTTCAAATATACCCTGGAGCATGCCTGTGATTTGCCTGCCATAGGAGGTGCTGCTTGGCTGCTATCACTGACCCAGATCTTCTCCAATATTGTCCCTGTGGCAGCCACAGTTTCTGGTGCTAAGCCTAGGGACTTTACTTGTCCATCTATAAAACCACCTTACTGCCCACTTTAAAGTGTCCTCTGCACACTTTGGTTTCCAAACTTCATATTAAGTAAAATTCTGTTGATTGTTCAGATTGTCCTTCTGAATATCAGCTAAGTATATCAGTTGGGTGCACAGCAAGTGGGCTCAGCTTCCACCTACTTTGTCACCATCTTCCCCCCTCCCTTTTTTTATCTCAAGTTTTAACTTTTCTCTGTCTTAACCTTTTCCCTTCACTCTTAGTATTCCCTATCTCTCTATCATCTGAATATCACTTCCCTTTCCTTTAGACATCACTTAAGGTTTTATTTCTTTCTTCTTTCCCTCTTATTCCTATCCCACCTATGTTAACATTATCTTTCTTGTTGTTGATAGTGCTGTGGAGGATCTTTTTCTCTGATTTGGTTCTTTTTTTAAATTATTTATTTACTTCATTCTTTTTCTTTTTGCCCTTCACATTACTTTTTAAAATTTATGTTTATATCTAATAATATACAGTTCCCTTCTCTTACTCCATTTCACTTTCTTTATTCCCTTTTTTATTTATGATTTAAATTTTACTTTGTCTCTTCATCTTGCACCAATTCCCTACTCTTATTAGTGCCCTTCCACCTACCCTCTAAAAATCATTTTTTTCTTTCCATAGGTAATCTATTGCTATCCTTTCTTATAATAGTGTTAATATCTTTACAGTCTTAATAATGCTGGTAAATTTGCTGTTGATAGTGTAATTGTGGGTGGGAGTCATTTTTGTGGGAGTGGGTTTGTTTCCTGGTCTTTGTGGTTTTGTTCAGGCTACACCTATGCAATAGCATACAAGATGTGATGGGTGAAGTGACCCTCAGTCACTCAGCTGGTGGGAAGGACCCACCGAAGGATGACCCTAATATAATAAAAACTTAATTACATCCAGAGAGCCAACATAAATGGTGTAAAGGTCATTTCAAGGTAGTAAAGTTCAGGAGACCAAGGAGACTACACCACTGAATCACACAGGTCTCCTATCACAGAAGTTCACACCACAAAGACAGGGAGTTAAATTAGATCAATTTAAGAAGCAAAAGCAAACAAGAAGAGTCTCCCTTCAAATGGGGAGAAAAAAGAAAGAACCCTCAGTCAAAAGGAATGGAGGAATCTCCAGAAAGAGGCTATTAAACTATCAAATATTGAGTTCAAATAATGGTTATAAAGAAGCTCAGTGAGAATTACCAAAAACTATGGGGAAGCTACAAGGAGCTTACTTCCAACTACATTAGCATGAAAAAGGACATTGAAACTATGAATAAGGCTCAAGAGGAAATGAAGAATACAACTTCTGAATTGAAGAACACAGTAGAAGAAATCAAAAGTAGGCTAGGTGAAGCAGAGGATAGAATCAGTGAGATGGATGACTAGGTAGAAAAAAACTCCAAGAAAGAGCAAGAAAAGGGAAAAAAGACACAAAAAGAATGAAGAAGTGTTATGGGACCTTCAGGAGAGCATGTAACTTAATAATACCCATATGATAGGTCCACCAGAAGGGGAAGAACAGGAGCAATGGATAGAAAATCTGTGTGAAAAAAGTAATGATAGAAAAATTCCATAAATTGAGGAGAGAAAAAGTCACACAAGTCCAGGAAAAACAGAGGCTCCCAAACAAGATGAACCCACTCTAAGACACATTATAATTAAAAGGCAAAATTCGAAGACAAAGAGAGGTTCTTAAAGGCAGCAAGGGAGAAACAGGAAGTAACATACAAGGGATCACTTATAAGGGTGGGAGCTGACTTCTCAACAGAAACACTACAAACCAGAAGGGAATGGCAAGAAATATTCCAAGTAATGAAAAGTAAAGGCCTGACACCAAGGCTGCTCTACCCAGTAAGGCTCTCAGTTAAAATGGAGGCAAAATAAGGGGTTTCCCAGAAAAAAAGAGGCTAGGAGAATACACTTCCACCAAACCATAATTGCAAGATTTGCTAAAGATACTGCTTTAAGAAGGTGAAGAAAAAGAGTGAGAGAGAGAGGAACACAGGTACAAAGGGAAAAAAAATGAATAAGTACCTAACAATAATAACCTTAAATATAAATGGATTAAATGCTTTAATCAAAACACATAAGATAGCTGAATGGATAAGAAAACATGACCCACACATATGCTGCCTACAGGACACCCACCTCAGAACAAAACACCTACACAAACTGAAAGTAAAGGGTTGGAAAAAATATTGCAATCCAATATACAGGAAAAAGATGCTGGGGTAGCAATACTTATAACAGGCAAAATATTCTTCAAAACAAAGGCCATAGAAAGAGACACACAAGGACACTTCATAATAAGGGAAGAATCCATCGAGAAGATATAAACATTGTAAACCTATATGCACCCAACATAGGGGCACCCAAATATATAAGGAAAATCTTGGAGGACTTTAAGAGAGATAAAGGCAGCAACACAATCATACTCAGGGATTTTAATATCTCACTGTCAAAAAAGGAAAGATCTTCCAACAAAATTATCAGCAAGATATTGTGGAACTGAAAGATACACTAGATTAAATGAACTTAATTGATATATATATATCTTTTCATCCTAAAGAAGAAAAATGCACATTTTTTTCAAATGCACATGGAACATTTTCAGAGATAGATCATATGATGATACAAAACAAGTCTAAAAATTTTAAGAAAATTGAAATCATATCAAACATTTATTCAGAGCACAGGGTTTGAACTAGAAGCTAAATTCAAGGGAAAAACTAAAAAACATTCAAATTCATGGAGATTGAATAGCATGCTATTAAACAATGAATAGGTTAATAATAAGATCAAGGAGGAAATCAGAAAGTTTCTGGAAACAAATGAAAATGAACACACAATAGTCCCAAAGCTATAGGACACAGCAGAGGAAATCCTGAGAGGAAGTTCATAGCAATACAGACATACCTAGAAAAGCCAGAAATATTTCAAAGAATTGACCTAAACCTACATCTACAAGAACCATAGGAACAACAACAAACAAACACCGAGTGAGTAGAAGGGAAGAAATAAGCAAAATTGAGCAGAATTAGATGATATAGAGAATAAAAGAATATGCAAAATGATCAATAAATCCATGAGATGGTTAATTGCAAGATAAACAAAATCAAAAAGCCTTCAACCAGACTCATCAAGAAAAAAATGAGTGAGGATCCAATTAATAAAATCAGAAATGAAAGAGGAGAAATTACAACTAATTACATAAAAACAAAGAGGTTATAAGAAATTACTCTGAACAACTATGTGCCAAGTGTTTGAAAACCTAGATGATATGGACAAATTTCTAGAAAAATATAACCTCCAAAACTGAATGAAGACTAAGCAGAAAGCCTGAGCAGACCAATAGCAGCTAATAATGTGAAGCAGTAATAAAAAATCCCCTGGCATGGTAAAACCATGCCCATAGGATGGGATGGTTTTACAGAAGAATTTTACAAAACATTTAAAAATGGCCTAACCTGTATCCTTCTGAAACTATTCCAAAAAATCTAAGAGGAAGGAAGACTCCCACACTCTTTTTATGAGGCCAGTATCATCTTAATCCTGAAACCAGAAAAATATACAACATAGAAATAAAAGTAGAGGCCAATATTGCTGATGAACATAGATGATAAAATCATCGATAAAGTATTGGCAACCGACATTCAGCAATACATTTAAAAAGATCATACACCATGATCAAGTGGGATTCATCCCAGGGATGCAAGGATTGTGCAATACTCACAAATCAATGAATATAGTATATCACACAAACAAGTGAAAGACAAGAGCAAATGACCTTATCAAATAGATGTAGAAAAAACATTTGATAAGATACAGCACCCATTTATGATAAAAACACTCAACGAAGTGGGTGTGGAGGGAGCATTCCTCAACATAATAAAGGCCATATATGAGAAACCTACAGCCAAGATCATATTCAATGGGCAAAAATTAAAAGCTTTCCCACTGAGATCAGGAACGAGACAAGGATGTTCCCTTTCACCATTTCTATTCGACATAACATTGGAAGTTCTAGCCACAGCAATCAGACAACGAAAAGGAATAAAAGGCATCCAAATTGGAAAGGAGAAAGTGAAATGGTCATTCTTTGCAGATGACATAATACTGGACATAGAAAATCCCATAAGCCCCACCAAAAAATTACTTGATCTAATAAGTGAATTTGTCAAAGTAGCAGGATACAAAGTCAATACTCAGAAATCAAAGTCAGTTCTGTACACCAACAACAAGATATCAGAAAGAGATATCAGGAAAATATCTCATTTCCTATAGAAACAAGAAAAATAAAACACCTATGAATATAACTTACCAAGGAAGTAAAAGAACTGTACTCAGAAAACTACACAACATTAAAGGAAGAAATTAAGGAAGTCACAAATAAATGGAAGCATATCATGTTCATTGATTCCAAGAATTAACATCATCAAAATGTCCATACTACCCAAAGAAATTTATAGACTCAATGCAATCCCTATTAAAATATCAATGACATATTTCACAGATATAGAACAAACACTTCAAAAATTTACATGGAACCATATATGACCGTGGAGAGCCTCAGCAATTTTGAGAAAGAAGAACAAAGTAGAAGGTATCAAAATACCTGATATCAAACTATATTAAAGGCCACTGTATTCAAAACAGTCTGGTACTGTATAAGAACGGATGCATAATTCAATGATACAGAAGAACCCCAAAATACCATGGTCAATTAATGTTTGACAAAGAGGACAGAAGCATAAAGTGGAGTAAAAATAGCCTCTTCAACAAATGCTATTGGTAGATCTGGAGAGCTACATACATACACACACACACACACACACACACACACACGAAAAGAAAGAAACCCAACCACCAAATTATACCATACACAAAAATAAACTCAAGGTGGATAAAAGACTTAAATAGAAGTCATGGCACCATAAAAGTCCTGGAGGCGCATATAGGCAGGGAAATCTCAGATATTCCATGCAACAGTGTTTTCACTGATATGTCCCCTAGAGCAAGGGATATAAGGGAAAGAATAAACAAATGGGGCTTCATCAAATTAAAAATCTTCATGGTTAAAGAAAACATCATCAAAATGTATAGAGAACCAACTGCATTGGAAAATATGTTTGCCAATGATATCTAAGACAAGAGTTTGATTTTCAAAATATATAAATAACTCCTACAACTCCATGCCAGATAGACAAACAATGCAATTAAAACAAGGGCAAAGAACAGGAATAGACACTTCTCCAAGTAAGATATACAGAGAGCCCAGAGACATATGAAAGGATACTCAGCATCACTAGTGATGAGAGAGTTGCAAATTAAAACCAGAATGTGATACCACTTCACACTGGTCAGAATGATCATCATAAACAAATCAAGAAACAACAAGTGCTGGTGAGGTTGTGGAGAAAGGGTAACTAACCCCACCACACTATTGGTAGGAATGAAGACTGGCTTAGCACATGGGAAACTGTATTGGAATTTCCTCAAAAACCGAAAGTTGAACTGCCCTTTGATCTTGCAGTTCCAGTGCTGACATTATACCCTATGAACCCTGAAACTGCAATTCAAAAGAACCTGTGCACCACAATGTTCATAGCAGCCTTACTTCAAATAGATAAGAGCTGAAATAGCCTAAGTGTCATCAGTAAATGAGTGGATCAAAAAACAGTGGAACACTAAGCTGCAAAAAGAAAGGAGGAGGTCCTACCCTGTGTGAGAGCATAGGTACAATTGAAGAGTATTATGTTAAGTAATATAAGCCAGGCAGTGAAAGACAAAGATGATATGATCTTACCTATAGGTGGAACCTAATCAATAAAACAAATAAGGGAGAAAATAGAACCAGAGACATGGAAATAAAGAATAAAGTGACAGTGACTCGAGGGGAGGGGTTTGGCAGTTATTGGTGGAACAGTCAAGTCAAGGAACATGTATAAAGGGCCCATGGACAAATAGAATAAAGGGGGTTTGAATGTGGGCAGTGGGTAGGTCAAGGGAGAGTAATGGGGCAAAATCAGGATGACTATATTTGAATAATAAAAAGTAATAATGACAAACATTTTCTTAACTTAATGAAAGGAATAGATGTACATATCTAGAAATCACATAGAATCCCACACAAAATGAATAAAATGAGCCCTGACCAAGACACATCATAATTAAATACCAAAAGTTAAAGATGAATAAAATGTGACCTCTGCACATGTCAGTCATAGATCAGCCTCCCACAGTCCCCTCTGAAAATGGGCTCCAAGGCCTAGCATCCCCATTCCTACCACTGGTGATCATGCACCAAGGCTTGTGAACGGTCTCCACCAAGGTTTCCACCATTGCACAAGCAAGAGCACAGCAGTCATCCCCTCCAGAAGCTTGGCTGTGGCTACTCACAAGTACTGACACCACCAGGGCTACACTTCCAATAATAGTTCCTGTGGAAGTATTGATTAGCATAGGGAAGCCATCCCACCACCCTGGTGTCCCCAAGACTGACCCATGTCACTGGTGGGTGAGCTTTTGGGGGAAGTTCTCCTGTTCATGGCCACAGTGTTGAATCCCCAGGCCTGTAGCAGTATTCTCACCTGTGATCTGGCTTGGGAAGTCACAAGGAAGTCATCAGGTGGCCAGCTTGGCAAAGTCAATGCTGGGCCCCATCCTGAATGACCACCATCAACCACCAGAATTCCCAATGCACTAGGCTATTTTGAGCACCCCCGCCCATCCTCTTTTACCCCTCTCTCTCTCCTTACCCCACCCCATAGACTAGTCAGGCTGCCACAAGCAGAAGCAGTTGGGATATTTTATATCAAACAACAAAACACCAAAAACAAAGTTGAAAAAAACCCCTCTTCACTACCCAAGCCACATGTGACCTCCCTGAAAACCTATAACCATGTGCCTTGCACCAAGTGGAAAATAACAACGAGCAACCAATAAATGAGTAAATACATACGCACATACATATATACAAAGAGATTCTTAAAAGCATCAAGACAAGAGCAATTAGTTACCTACAAGGGAACTCCCATAAGGCTATCAACTGACCTTTCAACAGAAACTTTTGAAGACCAGAAGAGATTGTCAAGAAATATTCAAAGTGTTGAAACGCAAGGACCTACAACCAAGATTGCTCTACCCAACAAAACTATCACTTAGAATCAAAGGACATATAAAGAGCGTCCCAGACAAGGAAAAGCTAAAGTAGTGCACTACCTCCAAACCAGTATTACTTGACATGTTAAAGCTTCTTCTTTAAAAAGGAGGGAAAAAAATCAAGAATATGAACAATAAAATGGCAATAAATTCATATCTATCCACAACCGCATAAAAAAACAGAATAAGCAAACAAGCAGAACAGAAACATACTCATAGACACAAAACAATTTGACAGATGCCAAATAAGAGGGGGATAAAAATATGGGTGGAAAAGGTGAAGGAATTAAGAATTAAGAATAAAAATTGGGCCTTAGCCAGCTTGGCTTGATTGAGTGTCAGCCCAAGAACAGAAAGGTCACCAGTTTGATTCCTGGTCAGGGCATATACTTGGGTTGTGGGCTCAATCCCCATTCAGGGCACTAGGAGAGGCAATCAGCCAATGTTTCTCTCTCCCTATCTTTCTGCTTTCCTTACCATTACTCTAAAAATAAATAAGTATTTATAAAAAAGGAATACAAATTGGTAGTTATAGAATAGTCTCGGGGATGTAAAGTACAGCATAGGGATTATAGTCAGTAATATATTTTGTATATTTTATTGATTATGCTATTACAGTTGTCTCACTTTTCTCTCCCTTATTCCCTCCACCCTGCACCTCATCTCATCATCCCCACATCAACAATTTTTCCACCACTAATTTTCCCATCCCCAAACCTCCCCACTTCCCACCCTCAATCCTTCCCCCATTTGGCTTTGTCCATGGGTCCTTTATGCGTATTCCTTGATGACCCTTCGCCTCCATTTCCCCTGTTATCCCTCTCCCTCCTCTCCTCTGGTTACTGTCATTTTTTCTTTTTTATTTCATGTTGCTGGTTATATTTTACTTGCTTGTTTATTTTGCTGATTAGTTTCCACTTATAGTTGAGATCATATGGTATCTGTCTTTCACCACCTGGCTTATTTATCAAATGATCACTTAGTAAGTTATATAATGTCTAATCACTGGGGTGTACCCCTACAACAAATATAATATTGCATGTCAACTGTATTTAAAAATAAAAATGTATATTTTTAAAATTTATGTGCCTGTGTGTCATTATTAACTATGGCCTGCACAGTTAAAAAGTGTGATTAAATCTCCCTGTGATGTAACTTCCCATAGAATTCAATATTTTTTGTTCACAAAAACTGACTGCCAATGCAGCCACAATACTCTTGTCAGCTAATCCCATGGTATGAGGGTGTCAGTGACACCCAAGTACCCTCAGAAGAACCTAGAAGCAAGAGCACCTGAGGTAAAGGAACATTTTTAATGGCTTATGCTCCTCCCTCGAGAGGTACAGGACACAAATACTGATGCCCTGATTTGCTCTCCTACATTTTATTCCTTTTGTTCACCCAGACATTCTTCAGATTAGATAAAGTCCCCTTTTTTCTGTATTTGGGCATCTATTTCTTCTTAGCCTGTGTTTTTCTGCTTCAGCAGTGTTGCAATTTTCAAAAGTAGAGATGACACATTTAAACATATCTGCATAATTTTTACTGAATAACTCTCAGATCAAGAGCTGGGTGTGCCTATCGACCAACCCTGGGTACTGATGATAAGGAGCATTATCACATAGGTGAAAATTGAGGCTTGCAGGATGTACTTTCTCCAAGGAGAGAGAGGAAGAACTGAGCAGGTGCAGAGACTTCACTGGTTCACAGCCTGGTCCTCTTCACCCCATATGATGCTGTTGCTCTGTGGATTTGACATAACCATAGTGAAGGGGATGTGAGTGACTCTTCTGTTATGCTTTGTAGCATGAGCTTTCTGTTGAGAAAAATTGAAAAAAATAAACTTAGGAAAATGTAGGGAAACCCTAGTAGGTTACTTTCTATTTTGGAGACTCAGCAGAAAAAAAGTGAGAAAACAAGTATCACTGAAAAGTGTGCAAACCAACTGCAGGGATCAACACATCATGAGCTGGTTGTGTGGTAAGCAGTTAGACAGACATGAGTAGAGAAAAGACAATGGGCCAAGTACAAAAGGTCACCAGAGCAGAAATCCCCAGCTGTCTAGCAATGGACAAAACTATAAAACAAGACCACACTACCAGGGTAACCTTTCCTCCTATGACACATCACTGGTCAAGTGGTTTGAACCCCCTGACTTTTCATATTACTGGTCATGCTATTTAGACCTCCACTTTTCCTCCTTAAAGATGACATCTAGGCCTCAGTTATATTTCAGCTCCAGATTCCTAAAAGCAACGAAACCAAATAAGTGATGAGACAAGTGATGCCATGGCTGCCTCAGGACCAGGTGCATTGACTAATGACCTCTTGCCCTGCCTCTGACCAATCAATGGAGAACATGACCCTGACACACCTGAGAAGCTGATGAATATTCTCTTAAGATCCTCCCATAACATGTCCCCTAAGATCCTACCTGCAAGAGAGAGATAAAAACCCTCAAAACAAAGGACCCAGCATGCAGTCTCCCTGTGGGGAACATGAATGTGCCATTCTTTTAACCCCCATCCCCACTCCCAACACACACATCTCCTAAACTCTAAGGGACTTCACAAGACTTGCAATGAGGGGAACTGAAAGCAGTAGCAGCTCATCCTGTGATAATGTGATAACCCCATAAACTGCATCCAATTCCCCCTTACTCTGATATCCCAGTGAGCCGAAGCAGCCCAACCTGGGATCTTCTGTTGCTTTTTTTATGCTAAACTCTTCCGTGTTTCAATAACCTGAGTGTGTTTTGCTGTGGCTAGTACATTCTTGCTTGCTATGTTGCACTTTTTTTCTTGACTGAATTTTTTTCTTTTAAGAAGACAAGAACCAAGGTCTTGTTATCTGTCTGGTAAGAGTTGTGCTTCAGAGGCTCTTCAAGAAATAACTTCAGGTTGATGTTTCCATAGATGGGGCCCCATATCCTTCCAAATGAGTGGAAAGATACAGGATTAGTCAAGAATAGTTGATGGTCGACAAGAAATTATGTACTAATATGTTTACTATTTTCCTACAACAGAGACACAGATCAGTCCACATGAGATTGTTTTCATGTGGTGTTAAGAGCTTTGTGGGTCTCAAGACTTCAGATAGGGACTGTGGACCAGTGTCAGTTTTCATATGGCATTTAAAAAGTTTTTAATTTCCCACACTACTTCCAGGGGGAGGCTGGGGGTAGTATGGGAAATTAGGAAGCCAAAGAACTGGTGTGTGCAGCCCATGGACATGGACTAAAAGGTGTGGGGATGATGGGATGGGGTGCAGGACGGATGGGATAGAGGGGGAAAAAATGGGACAACTATAATAGCACACTCGAAATATCCCCCAAAATAAAAAAAAATCATATGGAGTTTTTATTTGGACATATTTATTTTTTAAAATGAACTTCAAAATTAATATTTTTAAACATTTTCATGAAAACCCCCAGAAGTTTGTAATTCTAGTCTGTTTTCCCTTCTTATCTAACCCTATAACATTCGTTCTGAAACTATACGGTATATCAAAATCATCTGCAGAATTGGATAAAAATGTTTATTTGTAGGATCCACAACCAGGACTGACATTTATAAAACTACCCCAGGTGATTTTGATGCAGGTTGAATTAGGCCCATAAAAAACCGCCCTTGCCATTTGTTGCTTAAGTGCAATCAGAAGACCTAGAACAAAGGGACATTCTACAGGGGTCACCACATTTCAGTGGCAGCAGATGTCATTCGTGTATATTGAGCTTCACCCACTCCCTGGTGCAGATCATGACTGAAGGAGGTCATCTCTAGTCTTCCTGGGTAGGACCAGACAGGAACTCAGGAACTAGGAGCATGAGGATAGAAGGGAACTAATGCTGGACTCCTGCACATGTGCCAGATGCTTTTCAGAGCCTGAGTCACTAAATAACCACAGCATGATTCTCAGGGTTTACTTCTCCATTCTTGCTGGAGAAAAAAGATCAGAGAGATGAAGATCCATCTCACAGAGGTGGATTTAAAGTGTTTTTGGAGTCAATAGTTTTACCCTTGTTTTTCCCTTCCTCTTTTCTCTTTTTCTAATGGCAAGCACATAGATGTGTGTTAATATTATTTCTCAGTGCATTCTCATTCTTAATCCTTGGAGGTCTTTTTCTTGTTTTATTTTAAATATTTTTTTTCACTTTTTCCCCATCACTTTTCCACTATCAACTGACTAGATGTTTTCTGATATACTATATATAGTTTGGATACTAATGTTACTGGGTGGTAAGAAGGAAACAACATAAAATGATAAATTTTGTTTTTACGCAGAAGTTTAAAAATATTAATTTCATGCCTCATTATAGATAAGAATTATGTCCTTCCTGTATCACCACTTTAGTGGTCTGCATGTATCCTTGTGAACTCTACTGTGCTTCTGTCCTGTGTATGATTCTCTCTGGCATGAAAATCCTGGTGTGGTTAAGGAGTTCCCTATGGGAGTTTCTTGGGATACATCCTGGGGAATGGGGTTTCTGGCTTTGGGGATTACGAAGGCACCATATTCACCTTTCAATGTGTGTGGAAGCCCAAGTTTTACCCTAGCATTTGTTTAAAACTGCAAAAGTGGCCACTGAACAAGCTTTTTTTAAGCTTAGGCTTGTGGCACATTTAAGCTTTCTGCACTACAAACATTAGAGGAATGATAAAGGTTTAGCTTTTGAACAGCGTGACCATCTAGAACAGTGCCCTAATTTTTGAAATAAGAAAAATTGAGACTAAAGATGGTCATGACCTGACTAAGACTTTGTGAAGAAAGAGAACTTCCTAGGCAGTCTAGTGTTATAGAAGAATATATTTGGGGTGAGACAAGCCTGGGTTTGAATGCCAGCTCTGCTGTGTGTTCCTGCGCAAATTATATCATCCCCGTGCCATGAAGACAGAAACATCCACCCTTTAGAGAAGCAGTGAGGACTGACTCCAGAGCATCAGTCTCTCTTTTTAATTCCCAGGCTTGTGCTCCTTCTGCTGTGAGAGGTTACCCCACTCATCTATGAATGGAATGTTCTCTCAGAGACAGTCAGATTCTTTACATTTTCATTTTTATGATTTCTTTCTCTCCATTTAGATTCATTAATAATTTATTTAAAAACATAATTTATACATGCCAAGTAGTTTAGTGGAAATCACCTAAGACATTTGCAAAAGCTGACATATGAGACCTTAAGGCATACATATGAAGTATTCAAACCATTTAGGAATAATGTTGTTATTGAAGATTTTTGATTGTTACTCTCTTCCAAAAAAGTTTTATTTGGAAAATTATTTTTTGTTACTATTAGGTTTGGAGATCTGGCTTAACATTTAAGAGTGTATCAGATCTGCTAAAATGAACACTTTTACAAGTTCTCTGGCTACATCTACCACTTTTGGGTACAGGTATAGAAGGGGACCCAGCAGTTTTTTTGCATTGACAAAACAAACACAAACCAACCCCCTGAAACCCAGCACAGTTTGTTTTAGCTAGTACTGACCACATGGGGGTGCTTTAAGCATTTTATGCAGTCTGGGAGCCTCCTAGTATATTAATGGTGCTTGCTCCAAGACCAGGATCAACTTTTGACAAAAGTAATAGAACCTATTCTGACAGAATCACCGAGTCTGGTTATCTGAGGTGTCCCTTGTCACAAAAAATACTGTCAATTTAAAGTCAGGTGGGGATTATGCAGACATTGCAAGATTCCTATGTGGAAATGGCTTGTCTATAATAAGTTATCTTTGCAGATGAAGTAATAATTAAATTGGCAAATAATACCAAGACTGCATATGTTCTATTTTACAGAACCAGTGAATGTAATTTGTCCCCAAGTTTTTAAGGGGAAAAGTACCCTATTTTATAGGGGTCCTCAAGCGCTCTTAAGTATATATTTTTTTAATTTTAAGCATATATAAGGAAAATTGTACAGTAAACCCAAAATATCATTATTTATTCATATATATCATACACAATTAAAATGATCAATACCTGGTAAATCTTATTTTAACTGTACTCTCTTCAATGTTATTTTGAACCAATCT
>PVJD01000052.1:600000-809876 GCA_004026545.1 Mormoops blainvillei
AATAATTAAATCCATGTGTTTGTTTTGCAGTAAAAGAAAAAAAAATCCACCATTTATTGAGAGATTATATTATTTCCATGTCCCTTTCCTCCAAAAATTCGGCAGCTGCATCTCAGTTTAACTTATGGTACCTAACATTCTAAGGTACTGGCTTTTCAAGAGACATTAGAATTTTAGAACTCCTGGACTTAATGCATCTGTCCTCAGAGGCCAGCAGAAGTATGATCATAGAGAAATAGGAGTTAATATACCCCTTATCAAGGGTTCACCTTCTACTTTGATACCACCCATTCTTGGAGAGGAACTTAGAAGGTCAAACTGCTATTAACGAAGTATATAAATAGATAAGCAAAATGAAGCTAATGAAGAGACCATAATCAAATACTCCTGGAAAAGACAATTAGCTGGCTTCCTTCAGAAACAAACATTTATAGAAACTGTTGAAAAAACACACAAAGGAGAATGTTGTGAACCTCTAATGATAGAATAATATTAGTTTAAGAAAATTGTGTCCAGGTAAATATAAAAGCAAAATTCTTCCCACCAATATTTAAAAGTGAAACACTTATAGGCCAAAAGCAAGTACTGACCAAATAGCAGAAAGCAGCCTATGGAAACCATAATTGAAAATATAAGTCTATAATTCTGGTAATTAAACATAGACATTTATAATATCTGTCTTCCAATTATTTGGTATTTATTCATGTATCTAATTTAAAATAAAATAATTTTAATACAAGCAAACCACTGCTGAAAGGCTGTTTTCCTTCTTAAGATATTTTTATCTTAACCCATGTCCAGAACAGCAAAAACATATCAAAAAGGACTCTGTTTAATTTTTCTAAAACTTTTTATTTTAGGAGGATCCCCTAAGTATGAAAAGTCTAATATATTTTAGGTTCTAAAGAATATAGTGAAATAGTGTAAATATATATTTTTAAAAAAACCCATTTATTTCCTAAAAGCTATGTACAGTGAGAGCAATAACTTATGGGCCCCAAAGAAAAGGATTGGTTATTTCAATTTCTTTTTTTTTTTTACCTTTTTGCATCCCTGTACTCCTTCCCTTAAATAAGCCAGTTATTTATTTGAACCTACTTTCTATTCATTTGTCAAATAAATATTCACACTTGGGATTGCTAGCCTTCATAACTATAACATTTTCATAACTGGTCAATAATGAAAATAGTATTTTAACTTAACACAGATGGTTTAAAAATAAAAAGAAACTGTTTTTCTATTGTAATCTTATAAATATCCTTCTCCCATGCTGGTATTTTTAGAAGGTTGCTACCACTACCTTGTTGTAGTACAACTTTAGACAATGTCCAGATTCCAAAGGGCTGCCTACAAACCAAATGGCACCTGAGCAGGCTGAGCATCTCATTTTGGCTTCTCTCACTCCCTCTAGCGTTTGCAAAGTCCGTGTGCCTGATTATCCAGTTACCTCACTGAACAAGATCTCTGCTAAGTCCTGCCCATCTATGACATCACCCCCTTCTTCAACCACTGCGAGGTGAAGCTTTAACTTCAGACTTGGAGGTGGGCTGTGTGCTGTAAACTGGAATGCTCTCCCTCGCTCACTCCTCAGTGTAGGAGTGATCCGAAGCAGGACAAGCTCTCCCTGCCGCTGCCGTAGGCTTTGTGTGGACTGGACACGGAGCTTGCGAGAGGGGGAGGTATTACTCCAGTTCACAGTCAGTGGAATTACAGCTGTAGTGGCAGTATATATGGAATTGCTTTTTCGCATCTTCCTGGTAAGTGTTTCCCATGTTTTTCCTTATGATTGTCCCAGAAAGTTTGCTTGATTTTTACTCTTTAGAAAAAAATGACTTGGTACCATGAGGCATCCAAATCCAGTGTTTGCTCTGTCACCAGTACAAGCAATGTGTGTGCATGCCAGCCAGTAAAGAAAAATTTGACTACATAGCCAAATACAAGAAGTTATTTAAAACCTTCTTTCATTTAAAAAATAGTAAATGGCTATGTTCTGTCTCGTGTAGTTGCTATTTAAAAAGAGCCTTATGGAAAACATTAGATTGGAAAGTTAAATGTTAAATATTAAAGAATACGAGGAAGATTTTTTTTTCCACAGAGAGGAAAGCAAAAGGTCTTGCTAACTTGGCGTGTACTGTATGTGTGGTATGATCACCAATTGCTGTTTTTACAACTGTGAAAGAAAATCAATAATCTCTCAGCCCATGAGTATGCAGTACATGAAAATCATACGTCTTGCTCACAGCTAGCTGAGCTACTACTGGAGACTTATATGCCTCTGTAAAGATTAACAGCTACACCTAGATTTTAAAGCTTGCACTGCGCTCCTGCCAGAGCTACTTCAAGCATTTCAGATTTGCAAATCTCAACTAGTTAATTCAACTCAGAGGAGAGGGTGACTCTCTTCCTAACCATATCTCCTCTCCCATAGAAGGCCAATATCCATTGCTTGGGCAAATGTAGCATGTGACTAGCATAGTAATTGGCAAAGTCTACTGAGAAAAACTAACAAAGCTGAGCCTGGAAGCTATGTGTGATGTATGCAGTGAATTTGGGTGGCAGGGAAAAAAATGAGTAGAGCCCTCATCAAGCCGGATATGTAGACTATCCATTCACTTGCAACTTATAATAGGGAAATCTTATTACATTGAAAAAAATACTTTCATACAACAAAGCTTTCAAAAAGTAGTTAAATGTATTTTCTTAAAAACATTTTTTTTTTCAGTGAATTAGATCTAAAACAAAATGGTTGCACTGAAGTAAAGAGTGCAACAGGCCTGTATTTTCCCCACATTGGGGGTGGGGGGATTTCCATTTATTTATTGATTGATTTAGAAGTAAAAAAATAAATAAATCATAGATATTTTCCAATTACATAACCGAATTTTTGCATGGTTTTAAAAATCAACCATTTCAAATTTTCTTAATAAATCTATCTGCTCTAAAATGCACACATGTCATTTCATTAGCAGGAAACAGCATGAATAAAGCCACTAGAAAAGTGCTTCAGCTGTATCAGTGCCTTTCTTTTACCCCTAACTGCATAAGAATATCCTGACCAGCATAAACATAAAGAATGAATTTGTCTGTTTTAAGACAGGACCATTAATGCTTGCCCCAAAGTGACAAACGACTGATACCCTTCTCTTTTGAATGAAAAAGGAAAAAAAAATTCATCCTTTAAAAGTAACACAAAATATTAATATTACTACTATTACCAATATTAATATGCCAGGTGTTAATCTGTAAGATTAAATCAGAGATATGCCATTTCGTTTGCAAATATATGTGTGTGTACACCCACAACATATACACATACATATATACATATATTTATTAGCCTGAAATAAAAAACAAGGTTACAAAAATGTGAGTGCATATATTTAAGTAGAAAAGTTACGTCTAATTTATTTTTAAATAAAGCACTGCCAAAACACATCAAGTCGAAGGATCGGCAAATATATTATTGAATGAATAAACATAATGATTTCATAAATACTGAGTTGCTGTATAATACTACCCATCATTTATTAATTAGGCTTTTCATTTCTCTGTTCCCCTCCTTCTCACCTTTTAAATCAATTATGGTCAGGTTTAAAATGCCCAGTTCAATAAATACTTCCCAAACACTAACATTTGCAAAATACATAATTGGGCAGCAAATAAAGTTTTTACAAAAACAAAAACACTAAGAGAATTTGTCATAACTGAATATGGCAGCAAAATAGAAGGTATGTTTCTTTTGCTTTCAAGTGTTAATTAAGGAGCCATCAATTCTATCAAAACTTTTTCAGAGCTAAATGAAGCGGTGTGAAATAAATATGGTTGAAATCTTGTGGCTGTCAGACTTTGTTAGCAAGCTATTAATTATCTTTACCCCAGTTTCTTCTCCAGACTATATTGCCCAATCAAATAGAAACTCCAATTATGTTCAGCATCTCCTGCCTAGGGACACAAGACCCTAATGAACACTCAGTGTCCCCAGATGAAAAATACAATTATCAGCTCTAAACATGCAAGTGCACTGCAGAGAGATCTGTCTGTGCTTTTCTTGGCCATACAACTTAAGGCTGTCTCCTCTTTCTGGATTATTTTCAATAATTTTAAATCCTACAAAAATCAGCAACAGAGAACTCACCTTGTACTAATAATACGTAAATGCTTCTTCTTTCTGCTTTATTTTTAATATGCCAATGTTCATACCAATATTGGATTAAATCTGGTCAAAAAAAAATTGGTTTAAAACTGCCATTTCAGTGAATCTTAACTTCCCTCTGCTTTTTAAAGGTGGGTGGGCTACATCACAAAGAATGTGATTAATAGTATGCTCCAGAACTAACTTAAAAATTCTGTATAAAGCCCCCCAAACATTCTTTTATTCAGTGAGTTTATTTTAATAGCATTATAAATAATTGTTAAAAGTCAAATGAAGACCACCATAAATGAAGTCAATGAGGGAAATAAGATTCAGTAAATTTTTCAAAGGCTGTAATCTCTTCCCTCCTTTTTCCCCTGCATTCCCCCTTCCCTCTCACCCCCCACCTTTTGCCCCAGAGGCCTTCACTGTTCTTCTCAACGGGAGGCTTTGTTGTAATTAAACCAGAGAAAAACTGGCCGGCAGCAGCCCACATCTGACTTGCGGTTTCTGAAAGCAGTGTTCTGGTAGCGTGTACCACCCCCCAGCGGGCAAAAACTCTACAGTAAATCTCTCAGCAATATTAATTCTCAAAACTGCATTTTCCTCTTCAGAACATAAAAAGGGCTGTTTCTCAATTCCTTTTAACATTCCACCATTTCAAAAACTTATAAGTCGACAAACCAATTTCCAACAAAGAGAGGGTTTGTAAATGCCTTCTGGGGAAAAAAAAAACAAAAACCTTCTTTCTCTTAAGAACCAAAATAGAAATATACATTTCAGAACGCATTTTTCAGTTTCAGAATGCAGATCAACATCACTAAACTTGGTAAAATATCATACTAAAAAACAGTTTTGAAAACCACGTTTATACTGCACAGAAAAGCAGGTTTCAGGAGTTTGATTTGTCTATTGACAAGAACTCGAAAGAAAACAGATTTTAAGGGAAAAGGAAATATAATTTAAGCAGCAGCTAAAGTTGCATTTGTTTTACATATGCATAATATCCTTCCTAGCACCAAAATTAAGTTTCAGCAATGTATAAAAAGGCCTCTCCAGGTATTAGTCTGCTTAAATGAGAGGAGGGAGAAATTGCTCTTGCACTGATGAGACAATGATAGCTTTTGTTCTTTATTCTTTCACTTTTCATGTGCACAAGTTACCGTGGCAACTTTGAAAAGAAAACCTACAGACCATATTTGGTTAAACACCATATTTAAAGTGTGCCACTGGACTGTGGATCGATGAGTTTATGTATTGTTGATTCTTTTTCCTCTTTATTTGGCTTAAATCAATAATATGCTACTCTGACATGAGAAAACAAGGTGTTTTATGATATTGGATGTTCTCACCAGCCAGCACAGCCAAATATTTGTTGTACTAATGTATGGAAATTTAAATATTAGAAAATTTAAGCACCTCAGCCAAAATGTACTCATAACACTGAGAAGGGAGTTTCAAGTTTGCAACGGGAAAAATGTTTGAGGTTTAACAAAAGTAAGTATAGTTTTAATCGTAGCTGCTCAAAGTCAGTGCATACTTAAAGCATGTCCCCTGCCCCAAGCTCTCTATTGCTCACCTTTACCACTCCCTAAATTAATACCTTATTCAATCTTACAAGTCTTAGTTCTCTAATTTATTTAGTCTGGCTTTCAATATCATAAAAGAAGCAGCATTGACTATGATGAAATATAACATCCCAGCTTGCCTTTTTGATTTAAGGATGCAAGATTTAACTTTACAAGCCAAAATAAATGAAGCAGAATTTGATTCATTTATCACAAACCTGTTGGGGAAAAGCATCAGTAACATAAAAGGAGAAAGTAAAAATCCTTTGTTTTGAAACTTTTATCCCCTATATTGCATACATAAAACAAAAACTTTCTAGTCTGACTAGCAAACAATTCTGGATAAAACCAATGTGAAAAGGCACACTTCCTTCTCTGCCTCTCAGCAAACCCTTAAGACTTCATGACTCTCAAGAGGAGAGTTAGAGGTCCTTCTGCTTGCCTGGCATTAAACAAAAGAATTGGAACTTTCTTGAAATCTGATGATCGTGGAAAATTTAACTACCAGACAGGCTGCTTAGAAAGCATTTTGCTGTCACTATCAACTAACCTGATGTTCTCCAGTATTTCAGTTTAACCATATATGTAGTTTATCTGAAATACCATGTCCTTACAAAGACTTAGCAATCACAGGTTGATAATTTTGTTGTGCTTTTTCTAGCAGCAACTTAAGCCTTCATAAATAAATTACTTTCCTAAAATTCTAGACTATAATTATATAAATTCCAATTAACCTAGAAATAGTCACACACTTGCATAAATTTGATTAAGCATGTGGTTTTTTATTTCAATCTCAAGGTTTTAATAATAATGCAATTAACTTGGATGAGAAGTTCTACATGCCATTCTATTTTTAGAGTTAATATTTTTTAGTTATCAGCATTAGGAAACCATTATGTGAGACATATCATTAAACAGAAACTGAAATCTCAATACTCTATACTTGGTCTAAGATTTTTTAAAAATGAGCAATGATTTCAAATCAAAATTATTTTAAATCAAGGGTAGCCAATAAATGATATAGTGAGTTAGCAACATTAATATACAATATAACCTTAATCTAAGTGATCAAAGCAAAAAAAATACCTTCTCATCTCAAACATTCCCACCCTCAAAATATTGTAGTAGCAGAGAAGGAAATGCATAAACATGCAGATTGCCTCAACTTCTTGATCTTATTTAAATACCAGATTTCTATTCAGATACAACTTCTTAAATTAATTTTCTTAAAATATCTAAAAGTGATAGCATGCTTATATATTTACATACTTTCTTAAGCATATCATGGAAATGAGGTTTTTCACAAACATGATTACATTATAAATGCAATCTTTAAAAAAACACAATTTTTATTTATAAAAAGAAACTTAATAGAAAAGATCCCTATTAAAATTTTGATCTGCCAGTAAAGTGATTATGTTTTTCTTCTTTTTGTTACAGTTTTAAATGCAATGATGCATTTAAAAACTGATACAGTTTTAAAAGTAATGATTCACTAAAAATAATTTTAAAACATTGCTTTAAGTAAGCAGGGCTCCATTTATGTTTTTCCCCAAGATACCCCATTAACAATATTGTTCTAAAAGATCTTTGTTGTTTTTGTTGTTGTTGTTCAGAACTAATGGCCTCTTTTCAAGACGAGGCTCTGAAGTCGATGTTGTAGAAACCTAGCCACAGTGTCCATGCCAGTGGGGTCATTTTTCTTTTCATCATTCACACTCAACTACATGTCTCTATGTCTGTGAATATATAGTGCTAGCTCAGAAGGAGGGAAGTCTAAGCATGGGGGCAGGATTGCTTGTTTTGGAATTTTGGAAGGAGAGATCATTACAGTCTTTAATATGCAAAAAAAAACAAACAAACACAGAAAACACTGGTTAGCACTATAGTTTCAAATAGAAAAGGGAAGGGGAACATATATAATATAAAACACAATCTAACATGAATTTAACTGTTCGAGCTTAAGTAAAGGGAATAGGGATTGCTGAGGGATAGTCTTCATGTCTCAAAGAGCATACTTCTCTCCAGAGAAACCTGCTTGATGGTTTTGCCTTGTGTTTTAATGCAGTTTAGGGGAGAAAATTTTCCAAGAATTTAATGAGATTTAAGGCTTTCCATCAATCCCACATTATTACTACTGTTATATTAATGGCAACATGAGTGTGCACATCAAACAGAGGAAGAAGTTTCAGAATTGTAAAACAGAAAAAATAAATAAGTTAATTTCCTTCTTTTCACACCAATTTAGGTTTTTTCCTTTCTTTGAATTAAAAATGTGAAAATCAGTATACGCACACATACACACACACACACACCCCCTTAGAGCTTGATTTGGTGAAATATTTATATTTCAGATACAAGCTTTATCTCCGATTATCATGGTGCATCACCTTGGGCATAATCTTGGCTGACCTGACTCTAGAAACAATCAACAGTTTTAAAATCCCCATTCATCATATTCATCTTCTCACTTTGGAATATGTCCTGGAGTATAAGAAATGCCTGATTATTGGTAACATTTTAGCAGTTTCTCACAATTTTTATATTGTTTTTTAATTAGTATCTAATGCATTTTTTAAAAAGTAATTGTTTTTTAAGTGCAAATTAACCAAATTATATTTTTATAAATTTTCAAGCTTAAAAACACAGCAAATACTTGTTAGAGTTAACTTTTTAGTTATAATTTCAACAGCTTGGTTTTCCATTTTCACATACGAAGAAAGCAACAGTTTAAGGAAAAAAAAAATGCGCTATAAAAATTCAACAATAATGAGCAAAGCCCTAAAGGCATCACAGTAAAACCTCACATTAAACAATAAATCACTTAAACTTTCCTCTGTGGGCACTTTGCAATATCCACTTGAGACTACTTTGTGCAAGTGCTGTTATTTTTGTTTCAAGTTGCCTAAATAATAAATTTAAATTATCTATAATTATTTCTTAAGCTTTTGTTAATGCAGTCTATGATAGTATTGGTATCTGGTGACAAAGTAAAAGAAATTAAATTTTCAAAAACAACTGGAAACACAAATTTTGGGCTTATTTAACATTCACATTCAGTGGTGTTTGAATTCTGGAACAGATGCTATTCTTGTTGGATGCCAGGTAATTACAGGGGGAGAAGCAAATTACTTCTACTTTTTTCCTTAATTTCAGGGTCAAATATTTCCATGATATCCTAATGTTTTCTACATATACAGTAAGCCCCTGAACTGATAATCCTAAAATTCAGATACTGATCCTACCTACCTCCCCTAACCACCAAAAAAATCTTCATGTATGTTAGATAATGAAAAAGGCAGGCATCATTAAAATCACTGGTTTCTTTGGTCAAGATTTAAGTCTAGTTTCTGAAATAAAAAGTACACTTACTGGAAATTGGCCCGTTCATGTTTGAATTTAGAGAGAAATTCCTCATTGGGTTTTGATATGCTTTCCTAATGGTCATTACATTGGGTTTTGATATGCTTTCCTAATGGTCATTACAAAGAGACACATAGAATAGTGTCCTCTCTATTCTAGATACAGATTTTTCAAATTCACTCTGCTAAAAGAATATTAAAATTACATTCTCCTGAAAAGTGAATTCTGACTTTTGCCCAAGAAAACCTGAGTAATGAGAGTTTTAAGATCATCAACTAGTCCTCAGAAACACCTCTAAGGAAGAAGATATGGGGTCCACATTCTGCATTTGGGAAAATTGAGTCCTGCAGGGCATTGAGCATATCGAAAGAAATGCTTCTAAAGCAAACTCTTTTCAGCTCTTTAAATTGCAGATTGTATAACTTTGTAAACCATGTTCACAAATGTCTAAAGAGGCACAATGGGATTTTTGTCAAAAATCCTTGTTCTGTATTTGCTCACCTCTTTGACATAAAATTGTTTTCTGCTTTTTATGCACTTTATAGTTTATATCCAAGATTTAAAAGTGAACTTTTAAAGACTGGCCTGACCTGAATTCGAAAGCCATGGAGGGGGCTTACTGTCTCTTGAATGAAGCATCGTTTCTGTGTTTAATTCAAAGTGACACTAATAATCAGTTAACAGAAATTATTTGGTGACAATCTTAACTTCACCTCCTACTTTATGTAGTGAAATGGGCAGTACAAAACAAAGAGGTCATCTTATCCCTTTTCACCAACTACTATGATGAAAAATGTTTTGCTTTAAAGAAAGAATTGAAGTTAAATTTCTAGGAAATCTCTCTAGTATATTAAAGTTCATTATTAGAAGTTCATTAAAACCTTTTACTTTCACAGGAGATGCTCAGACTCAGTATGTTTTAAGGAAGAGAAATATAAAGGAAATCTAGTATGCTTCCTTTTTTTCCTACGAAGAATATTTGAATTCAGTTTTCTTTACCTCTTAAAAAAGAATACCTGTTCTTGCATAACGCGACTACACCAGATATTCTAAGAAAGCAGCAAGAAGCAAAAGCTGGAAATAGCTATTTCACAGCAGGTAATCATACCTCAGGATGTAGCTACTGTACAAAGTTTATACTTGGATAATCCTGGATGGGAATAAAGGTGGGGGGTAACTGCCTAAAAAACTTATTACTATACAGGCCTTAGCATCATGAATGGCTTTCTTCATGAGGATCTGAAGTTACTATTTCTGACCACATTGCACAGAAGAGCCAATAAGAATTTCAAAGAAAGCAATTTCCACTAAGGGAATTAAGCTACACAAAAGAAACCTTCACACAGAAACTCTATCAGAAAGAGAAAAAAAAAACATAGGAAACCATGTGTTCTACATAGTAACAGGAAGCTGAATTGTTTCTGGTCCCTACTTTAATGAGCTTGCCCACAATGCTGAACTACCGCTGGAATGTTCATTGACAACAGTGACCCTGATCTGGAGGTGTGTGCGTCATAGGATTACTTGAATAAACAGTGAAGAACATTTCCAAGGACTAAACAAGAGTTTATAAGTCCCAGCCACTCACTAGGAAAAAAAAATATATATGTGCATTGGATTTTCACTCACGTGAAATTTATTCACATCGTTCAATAAGGTAGGAAAAACACTAAAGTCTTCTATTTTCATGCCTGAAATTATAAAGGCTAATTAATATCTAAAAGTTCAGAAGAAATTATATTACACAGTAGATCAGTATAAATCTATAATTCTCCAGCCATGGAGAAAGTTGAATAATAATTTAGATTAGAACTTGACAACAGTTAAATGCACTGTGAAAACATGCTGTGAGATAAAATATAATGAAAAATGTGCATGAAGCCAGTAAAGCATGCGATACAAAGCATAACAGAATGGGAACAAAAGCAAGAACTAGTTTAACATGGAATGGAATTTCATTAGTTGGACGAATTACATATGTAATTCATTCCTTCTCTTAAAGTAAATGAAAAAAGATTTCTTCTGTTTTTCTTGCTAGAAATACCCATCTAACAACGTTTAATACTAATAATAATAAAAGAAAAAGAACATCAATAATCAAAGTCAACAGTTGGCTTTACTGTGATTCAGGATCTCAAGAGACGTGTAACTATTCCTGAATAGTAAAAGAATAGATTTTTTTACTACACATTTCTATACCTGTGCAGTCAACTGAACAAAAAGTAGACAAAGAAATTTTGGTTTTTAAAAATAGTAACATTATTGGCTTTAAATATAATAAATTATATTCTTATATGTCAATTCACTCTGAATATTAAGAAAAATAAGTATTTGATTAGCTTGGTCAGTGACTAGCTACAAAATTAATAACAAGTATTATTAAAATGCTTTTAAATATTCAATGAAACTTTAATTATATTTAACATTTCAAAATAAAATGAGTTTGGGACATGATACTTCTTAATTTAATACCAGAAGCATTTAAGGTAAAGAGATTATATGATTGTGTTCATTGTTTGTTAGGCAGCAAAAAACCCCAAGCATGCAAAGAAATTAAAATATTGAAAGTGATTATAGATGTTTTAATTTCCATATCTATTTTGAATACAATCTTAAGTATGCTGATCTGATTGCTTTCTGTCTTTTTTTTTTTTAATTCACTGCATTTTAGGGCTCTAAAGCTACCTTGTGTGAAGACCTCAACACTGCTGACCATGATCAGCCCAGCTTGGAGCATCTTCCTCATCGGGACTAAAATTGGGCTGATCCTTCAGATGGCACCTCTTTCAGTTATGGCTAAATCCTGTCCATCTGTGTGCCGCTGTGATGCAGGTTTCATTTACTGTAATGATCGCTTTCTGACATCCATTCCATCAGGAATACCAGAGGATGCTACAACTCTCTACCTTCAGAACAACCAAATAAATAACGCTGGGATTCCTTCAGATTTGAAAAACTTGCTGAAAGTAGAAAGAATATACCTGTACCACAACAGTTTAGATGAATTTCCTACCAACTTACCAAAGTATGTAAAAGAGTTACATTTACAAGAAAATAACATAAGGACTATCACTTATGATTCACTTTCAAAGATTCCCTATCTGGAAGAATTGCATTTAGATGATAACTCCGTCTCTGCTGTTAGCATCGAAGAAGGGGCATTCCGAGATAGCAACTATCTCCGACTGCTTTTCCTGTCCCGTAATCACCTTAGCACAATCCCCTGGGGTTTGCCCAGAACTATAGAAGAACTACGCTTGGATGATAATCGCATATCCACTATTTCATCACCATCTCTCCAAGGTCTCACTAGCCTAAAACGCCTGGTTTTGGATGGAAACCTGTTGAACAACCACGGTTTAGGTGATAAAGTTTTCTTCAACCTAGTCAACTTAACAGAACTGTCCCTGGTACGGAATTCCCTGACTGCTGCCCCAGTAAACCTTCCAGGTACAAACCTAAGGAAGCTTTACCTTCAGGATAATCACATCAATCGGGTACCCCCAAATGCTTTTTCTTATCTAAGGCAGCTGTATAGACTTGATATGTCCAATAATAACCTAAGTAATTTACCTCAGGGTATCTTTGATGATTTGGACAATATAACCCAATTGATTCTTCGCAACAATCCCTGGTATTGTGGGTGCAAAATGAAATGGGTACGTGACTGGTTACAGTCGCTACCTGTAAAAGTCAATGTGCGTGGGCTCATGTGCCAAGCCCCAGAAAAAGTTCGGGGGATGGCTATCAAGGACCTCAATGCAGAACTGTTTGATTGTAAAGACAGTGAAGTTATAAGCACCATTCAGATAACCACTGCAATACCCAACACAGTGTATCCTGCTCAAGGACAGTGGCCAGCTCCAGTGACCAAACAACCAGACATTAAGAACACTAAGCTCACTAAGGATCAGCGAACCACAGGGAGTCCAGCAAGAAAAACAATTGTAATTACTGTGAAATCTGTCACCTCTGACACAATTCATATCTCTTGGAAACTTGTCCTACCTATGACTGCTTTAAGACTCAGCTGGCTCAAACTGGGCCACAGCCCAGCATTTGGATCTATAACAGAAACAATCGTCACAGGGGAACGCAGTGAATACTTGGTCACAGCTCTGGAGCCTGATTCGCCCTACCGAGTCTGCATGGTTCCCATGGAAACCAGTAACCTCTACCTATTTGATGACACTCCTGTTTGTATTGAGACTGAAACTGCACCCCTTCGAATGTACAACCCTACAACCACCCTTAATCGAGAGCAAGAGAAAGAACCTTACAAAAACCCCAATTTGCCATTGGCTGCCATTATTGGTGGGGCCGTGGCCCTGGTGACCATTGCCCTTCTTGCTTTAGTGTGCTGGTATGTCCATAGGAATGGATCACTCTTCTCAAGGAACTGTGCGTACAGCAAAGGGAGGCGAAGAAAGGATGACTATGCGGAAGCTGGCACTAAGAAGGACAACTCCATCCTGGAAATCAGGGAGACTTCTTTTCAGATGTTACCAATAAGTAATGAACCAATCTCAAAGGAGGAGTTTGTAATACACACCATATTTCCTCCGAATGGAATGAATCTGTACAAAAACAATCACAGTGAAAGCAGTAGTAACCGAAGCTACAGAGACAGTGGAATTCCAGACTCAGATCACTCGCACTCATGATGCTGGATGACTTGCAGCAGACTGTGTCTTGGTTTTTTTTTAAACCTAAGGGAAGTGATGGTAGGAACTCTCTTCTACTGCAAAACACTGGAAAAAGAGACTGAAAAAAGCAATGTACTGTACATTTGCCATATAATTTATATTTAAGAACTTTTTATTAAAAGTTTCAAATTTCAGGTTACTGCTGCGATTGATGTAGTGGAGATGCCTGAACACAATTCTATATTTTAGTATTTTTTAGTAATTTGTACTGTATTTTCCTTGCAAATATTGAAGTTATAAACCATTTACTTTGTGTTCTACTGAGTAAGATGACTTGTTGACTGTGAAAGTGAATTTTCTTGCTGTGTTGAACAATCAGGACTGCGTTCACATGAGATCCTTGTAGTATAAGCACAGGCCATTTTTCACTTTGGTATTAATAAAATGTAAAAAAAAACCTGGCTGAATGAGAAAAATTACATTTCAAAAAATATTTATGAAATAATGTTCCAATTATTAAATTTGTATTATTCCAGTGGTATTCAATAAATCAAAATATGTGAAGTAATGGGCAATATCAAACTTGCTGCATATCTCCATTTTTACTCTAAGAAAATTAGATGTCCTTAAGAAAGTAAGTATATCTTCTGAACTGAATACGTTAGCTGGCTTCAAAGGAGAGTGTGAGGTCTATTGTTAAAGCCATTGTTAACAATGCTCTGAGAAGAAAGGACTTCACAAACACAATAAAGTAAGCATGTTTCCAAGTTAGGGGGGAAATTTGTACTTAAAAAAACATAAAAACTTAGACTTGAGTAGCATAGTGAACACAGATACCAGAATTGCATTTTGGTTTTGCCTATACCATCCTGATTTTTGAAAAGTGAATTCTAAAGACATAATTGTTAGTGTTTATAATGTTTTTATCACAAAGGACGTAAAACAAACCTTACACATATTAAAAAGGTAGTGTAACCATAAGAAATTCCCCTCAACAATACAGAGAAAGTAGTACTATAAATGAGAATTTAAAAGAAAATACTAGAAATCAAATTTAGATTTGGTTTATGTGAAATGTTTTAACACTGTACATAAATGTTTGATTTACTTTCACAATGATCAAGATTACTGCCCATTACTATCACAGTTTTCCAGATATTACATAATGAACTTGTAACATTTCTTTCAGGCTTCCTACTGAATCGTGAGCTATTACTTGTTTAAACACCACATCACTCTTCTGTTGCCATGATTTTTTTCCAATGAAAAACCAAAGTGCATTGTACGCCCTTTGGCCAGTCTTGTATGTGCCTTGATCCAACGCTACATGTATTCAGCTTTTAAAATTCGACAAATTTTTCATACTTCCTTAAATATGAAAAATTATGGTCTTATTGCTGAATAAAACAAGAAAAAAGTACAAAATAATCGTGCTTGCTTTTTCGAGACTATGTTACTATCACTAAAGTAGCAATTTGCCCAGCACATTAGTCTAAGTACCCCCATGTATTTTTCTAGGCATAAAAATAAATGTTGGCTACAAATAAAAAAATAGCAACATCTTGAGCTTGTGTATCATTTTCCCTCAAAGAGTGTAGAGTTTCATGCATAAATTAATTTCCTAATAGTCTTTTGGAATACTCTTATTTTACTTACTTATTCTAGTCTTGGGAAACTTCAGGAGTGGTTACGTGACCTTTCAGCCTTATACACTGTTACCATTGTCCTGACTGAAACTTTTTAAGGTGGTCTTTGAAAAACTAATATTTTTTAAGTAGCTTTTTGGTACTGTGATTTGGCACCAGAGGATTTGAAATATCAGATCTACCACTTCCTAGGTACATACTTAAAAACAAATCACTTATTCTTCTTAGCTTAGTTAATTTATCTATAAAATGGGGCTATTAATAGCACCCACCTCACAGGGTTGCTGTGAGGATTAAATGAGATGACATGTGAAAACTACAATATTTGACAAGTATAAGTTACTACTATTTGCTCAAGAAAATTTAGTCATGTGTTCCCAGAGGTTTGCTAGATATCTCTGCTTCTACTATACTAACAAATACCTCCAACTGCTTCAGTAACCTCATTTATTATTCATTTGCCATCTTCAAATGTTTACCAATACTTTCTCTTTTGCTTCCTGTTATGGGGGTTAGCTGTTTTCTAGGAATAATTTAGTAGAACTAAATATGAAAAGGTTTTGAGCAGTTCAGTTTCAGTTCTGCCTGAAGTCAGGGAAAGGGCTGGATAGTTCCATAAAGACTAAGTTAATTACATATATTTGCATATATCCAAAAATATTCACAATTTTTATTGATCAGGTACTAACAGGAACTGTAGGGAAAATATCCAATCTAGAATATAAAGTTTTTAGATTTAACAAGAATACAACTGGGAAAGTTACAAAAAAAGTGGGGGGTGGGGGGAATCACTCCCTTGCTGATTGACAAAAATCAGAAATTGTTTTTGGATGCAGCCACTTGTAACTGCAGTAAATCACTGCACTTACACTCTTGTTCCCTATTAAAAACAACACTGTGCTGTCTGATTTATTAAAAGTATTCCCCTGTGCCAAAAGAACTAGTAAAAAACTCTGATTTATAAACAATAGTTTCTGAGTAAAGCACATTTTATAGCTACATGCCAACATGACAGTTTTCATGAGGAATCCAAAGAGACCCACATGCTTTAAAACACCTGAAATATGACTGTTAAAGGAACCAATACACCACTAAATTTATATTAATACTGGCTCATCTGCAGCTGAAAACAGCAGTAGCATTTAAAATTCTAATTCCTTTCTCCTAGTTAGCATGATTAGCAAATCTTAATTTAGCATAGTCTTGGAACTAAAGCTACTATATTTTATGCTTTTGGACTTTAGTTAAATTAGCAAAAAATAACTTATTATGAGAATATAACAATACTTTACAAATAATGCTTATTATGAGAATATAACAATACAAATAATCTCAACAGCCAATGACCTTTACTGAGTGGTTTCTATATTAAAAATAGCAAAAGCCTTTCCTTCAAGAAGTGTGCTGTCTAAGGATTGTTAGACATAAATATAATCTAATGAAAGTTTCCTGGGACTGCAGGATAGAAAAAAATAATACATCTGTTTGAATGAACCAAGGATGGCTTCATGAAGGAGGTAAAATTAGGGCTGGGTATTGAATGATATGAAGGTATTTTAAAAGAAAGCAAGAAAAGCAGATACTGGCCATGGGGAGAAAATGGTGATCAAAGTCATGGAGACAGGAAAACAGGGGCGATGTTTTCAATGGCTTTGGTCAGGATTACTTAGGGAAGCTTTCATTAAGATAACCAGTCCTCAATAGAAACTTACTAAATTTAAATCTCTATGGATAAGTAAGGTTAAGTATTTAATTTTTTTTTAATTCCAAAGGTAATTCTGATGAGGTTAAAGACCACCGATTTAGATAATGTATGGAGAAAAACCGATAGTCAAACTGAAATACAGGGTCCATGAAGGATGTAAGACTGGAGAAGTTATTGGGATATTTATTTTTGTTTTTTATATCAGGCTTTGCAATGCATTGAATTTAAAACTCAGAAGTCTGCACGATATTATTTGGTAGATGGATACATAATCAGTGTACTTTAAGGACATTTTGCAGAAAGAAAAAATATCATATGAAGAATAAATGAGGAGTTATCTGGAAGTAATAAGACAAGTTAGATGCCTATGCAGTATTCCAGACTGTAAGAGGAAATAATGGTCTGAACAGTGGAATGGACTTATTTGTTTAAGGTGTAACTCAAAAGATATAAGAAAGATAGAATTACTAGGAATTGGAACTGAGGAAAGAATAAGTATTGAAGCTGATTTTCAGCTCAGGTAACTAGAATGCCAGGAAGGCAATTAATGATAGGAACACTAGAAAATCAAATTTCAGAGTATTTGGTGCACATTGGGTTTGAATAGGTGACCATATGTACAGTATGGTTTTACACTGGCTAACTATTAAAAGTGCCCTCTTTAAACTTCCATAGAGACTCAGTTTAAATGATAAACGGCAAGTGCCTTAGGTTTAAAGTATTTCTTGGCTTCCCTCTGGAAATGTCTACAGGAAGTTGGAAATAAATGTCTGGAAACAGATCCTCAGCATCGGGGAAAGGAATCCATATCTAACAGATTACTATCAAAGCTGAGAGAGTGGATGAGGTCACCAACAGAAAGTGAGCAGAGAGAAGAAAGAAATGAATGAGCCAAAGGTACATTTGCCCTTTGTAGCAATAGAACAGGGAAGAAGAGTCCAAAAACAAAAACAAAAATAAAAGAGTCACAAAAGAGGAAAAATTATGAGAAGAAAAAATAATATAAAGGAACTAGAAATATTAAAAAAGGAAAATGTCAAAAATGTAGTCAGAAACATTGACTTGGAAGAAGGTACCACTGAATATGGAAAAAGAGGAGATCTCTGGGGATTTTGAAAGCAATGTCAGCAGAGTAAGGAGGCAAAAGTCTCTAGGGTGTTGACAGGGTAATTGGAGATAAAGAAACCAAAAACAATGATTAAGACTCTAAGAAGTTTGGAAGGTGAAGGAATCTTGGTCATTGTGTGAAGGATCAAAATAGATAAAAGGGAAGTGAATTCCAGGAGGGATATTTGTTGACCACAGGAATGAGATGGGGTAGAGATAGGAACCTACAATGAGGACACGGAGCATATTTCATAGGAGAAAAAAAAAAAAACTTGAGATGCATAAGAGGTGTGGTCCAAGTCATGGCTCTGACTCTAAGATGACTAAAGGAAAGGCTGCATCTGACAGCCTACTGTTTTAAAAGTTCACCAGCAAGAACTACAAAGTCACTCAGAGAGATGGAAAAGGTTGGTATGGAGGTAAAGTCTATGAAACATGTCCCAAAGAAGATCAGAACACGTTCCAGAGATTAAAAGAAGAGAGGCAATGACTACATTAAGTAATATCAATGAAAACAAGAACTTCAAAAGAAAGGTTTGTGAATAATGGTTACAGAATCATAGTCAGGGAAGCAGTCTTTCAGGGGCAAAAAAAAAAAAAAGGTTTTTTTGAAACTCCCTACTTATATCCCACATCACTTCTCTCCCCTAGTGTCATCAAATAGTTACAGCAAGAGATGGAACAGGTAACAGGGAAGGTGTCATTCTCAGGGAACAAATGTCAATACAAGGTGGTGGAAAGAATGCTAAGAAAAATATCAGTTACATGGGGAGCTGGAACCCAAAAGTAAAGAATTGCAGTGGGCCCAGGGGAAGCAGTTAGCAGATGGGTCAAACAGGAGGTCAAACCCTCAGATAATACACAAAACAGAAAAGGAGGGCACTGGAGGGCATTGTACCTAGGACTCCAACAGATGGTCACAGTTAAAAAACAATGTTGGTCATGAGAGGTCGGTGGAAGCTCTTATTTAAATAGTACAGACGTTCTAAACAGATGAAAGAAAAAGAACTAGAATAACCAAACCAAACTTGCTCTATTTGAACATCAAAACAGAATTAAATCCAAATTTATCTCAAAATACACACCGAAGAAGTATTTCTATGCACCCACCCAAACTTTTAACAGGCTTTCCTACAAGTATCACAGGATTGCAGGCGAAGGGGTAAGCAAATCACGTTATGAACCCCTCCCACTTCCTAACCCCCAGCTCATTTTTATATTATTTGGGTGAAATGAGATTAGAAATAAACTTTAGGGCTCCCTTGAAAGTTTTTTTATTCTTTAAGAAATCTCAAAAGGAAGTATGCAGCCACAGGGGTGTGGAAGTTGGGGATAATGGGATTTTACAGGCTGATTGTGCGCACACATGAAAGCAGCACATCTTTTCCAATGCCAGCTGGCTGGAGTGGAGAGGGTGGGGTCGCTTAGGAAATTACTACCCAAAGTAATTACCCTTCTGAATGTACAGAATGGTTCTGATAATTGTGACATCACAAAGCTGAGGTTAGCTCATATCAATGTTCCATCAAAAGGCATGGATGGCATCACTGCTGGAATTCTACATTTTAATTTCTTAGATATGAAGACCAATGTTAAATACTTTTTAAAAAAAACGTTGTAAAGACTGGTAAAAGTCTAACAAAATTCTCTCTTAAAAGTGTGTTCTGTATATATTAGCAGTGCCTCACACACACAGTGGCCTTCAAAGAGTCTGGGCGTCAGGCCGCTGCTGCTGCTGCTGCTGCCGGCACAACCATTACATGAGGGCTTTGTCCAGAACAGTGCTAAGGGGTTTATATATTTTAATCTCATTTAATTCACACAATAACTTTACAGATAGGAATTACTATATGTATTTTTTTAAAAGATTTTATTTATTTGGCGGGGGGAGGGAAGGAGGAAAAAAGGGAGAGGAACATCAACGTGAGGGAGAAACATCTAATGGTTGCCTCTTGAAAACATCTCAACTATGGACAGAATTGGCAACCCAGGCACGTGCCCTGATTAAGAATGGAACCAGGAACCTTTCACTTTGCAGAATGACACCCAACCAACTGTAATCCACACTGGTCAGGGCTACTATGTATTTTTAAGATGAGCAAATTAAAGCTTTGAAAGGTCATGGACATATTTTATTCATTCAATGTTAACAATGATTTATTGAGTACCTACTCAATAACTGTGCCTGGGGCTGGGTATATAGCAGTGAACCCAAAAGAGATAAAGAGTATAAACAGGAGGAGGCAGGAGTTCAAATATTAACTTAAAACAAATGAATATAAAGTGAAAAACTGTGACAGGTGTCATGGATGGGAAAAACATGGTTCTATGAATGAGCATAACTGGAGAACTTATTTAGACTGCATGGTAAGGGAAAGTCTAAGATCTGAGAGACAAAGAGTCAGCCATGTAAAGAGTGAAGTAGAGTATGTTCTGAGCACAGGAAAGTGGATATGTTAAAGTTTCAAGTAAGGAATCAGCTTAGTTTAGGAATTGAAAAAATATCAGGGGGCTCAAGTTCAGTGAGCAAGACAGAGGTAAAGTCAGTGAGGCAAGGCTGGATCACATCATGCAGGGTCTTGTAGGCCAAGGTAAGAAGTCTGGTCTTCATTCTAGTGCAAGATAAAGCAATTGGAGGGGAGTTTTGGGGGAGGAAGAGGAAGAGAAGAATGATGTCTGCAGATCAAACTGTCAGACTTCAACTGTGATAAGGTCACTAGCAAATGTATGGGTAATAGAATGAGTAATACAGAACAGGACAGTGGTGGTGAGAAGAGAGAAGGGAAAAGATGCCAGATATATTTTTGGAGCTATAATGATATCCTTCTTAAAGTTTATAGTCAGTAAGTTGCAGAACAATGATCCTGTCTGCTCCTGAAGTTTGAGTTCTTAACCACTCTCTTCAAATAGTGAGCATAAATATTTCTTCAATAACTTTAAAAAGGAGTTTAAGTCCAGAAAAAACATTATTTCCCTTTCCTGAGATAACTAGAAGACATTTTTAGGATTAAATCTCAAAACATTTTAATGGGGCGAATGTGAATTTTCCTACCAAGGCCTACAAACTCTACTGTATGATGCTGAATAATGATTTCCAGCCAATAGTTGTAAACTACCCCGAGAATAACTTTTGTCTTTCTTGCAGCTTTCAATAAATTTAAACTCAGAGTTGGCAGACAAATACTAATGTTTACATTCACTACAACACCTTTTCATGATCCCTTTGTGTCTTCTAAGAGCCAGAATAGAGGTGACAGATCAATGAAGCTTTTTCCCAGGCTTGGTGCTGAATTTGAGACACACAAATAAGAAATGCCGAGATTACTTAATGCTTTTCAATAATGAATTATTTTTTTTAAATAATCTTTGAATTACTGGTATACTCTACTTGATTGGGGCTATACTTATTAAACATATATGTGTATAAATAGAGACAGGTATTAGAGATCTACATTTATTCCATGCCTTTAGCCAGTAAGTCATAGAATCTTAGAACTAGCTATAAGAGATTACATGTATTTTAGTGATGTGTGCTAACAATTAAATCAAAAAATCCCCTTATGGTTCTAAAACAACACAAAATTTGAAGAAAAAGAGTTTGTAGTTGAATTACAACTATTTTACACTTTTTAAACAGTCCATAATGGAAAAACATGTTGCTAGACTACAAATTAAAATATGGATCTAACTACTGAGTTATGCGTGGCTTATAACATTCATGGTACAAGAGTTGATATTACATTAATTATTGTTATTATCTAATATATGAAATATATCACTTAATATATTATCTATATTCCTCATTAAAATGCAAACTCCAGCCCTGGCTGAGTGGCTCAGTTGGTTGAATGTTATCCAGTACACCAAAAAGTTGCAGGTTCAATTCCCAGTCAGGCCACATACCTAGGTTGTGGGTTCAATCTCTGGTCAGGGAGCATGCAAAAGGCAACAGATTGACATTTCTCACATTGATATTTCCCTCTGCTTCTCTGTCTCCCTTCCTCACTCTCTAAAATCAATAAGCATGTCCTTGGGTGAGGATTTTTTAAAAAATGCAAACTCCATTAAGGCAAGTAATTTCTTCCCTGCTATTTCACTCCAACCTATAGGAACAATGCCAGACACCTAGCAGACACTCCAAAAACTATGTTGCATGAATGAAGAATGAACAAGTTTCAAAGGGTATATCACTAACTACCAACTGAGATAATCTTTGTTAAAGCTCTGCATAAACTGTAAAGTATTCCACAAATGTAGATAGAGTATTAATCACCATCTTTAGGATAATTAGGACAGACAATTTACTAGGCATTCCACATCCATTATCTCCTTTACTTCCCAATTCATGAAATAAATGGGATTATGCAACTTGCCCAATATTACACAGTAAAAATAGTAGAATTAGAACTCCAAAAAACATTTTGATTCCAAATGCAAGAATCTTAGCTCCCATTTCCTTTTCTATGTTGCTATCTTTGTTGTGAAATTCTGACCCCAAGTGTACACAACAAAATATACTAGAACATTCTATTAAATTATATGTACAATTGATAATTGAGATGATGATTATGAGAATTGTCTTTGAATTGGACAGATTTGGGTCTGCCTCCAGTTTCTGCCACTTATTTGGAGTATGCCCTTGGGCAGTTTAGTTAACCTTTCTAAGCCTGTTTCACCTTCTGTAAAATAAGATAATAATAGTCTCTCTCTAATTGTGAGGAATAAATTACATATTTCAAGTTGAGTACTTAACTCATACCTGGCTCTTAGTATATGCCCAGTAAATTTTATATTCATCTTTAATGATGAAGAAAGATTTGCCTGGTTTCTGATATTAGAACTGACATTTGAATATCGAGTAACAAAATTAAGATGCAGGGAAGCAAGATAAACAGACTTGTGTGGATTTCTATTTTCCCTCTGTGCCCTGTACTGATTTTACAGAAACAAATAGTGATAAAGGCATACTTTCTTGTCTCTCCGCAGCACAGGACTGGGTTCATTATATTGCTCTGCTACACTCTGGTAAAGGCACAAATAGGAATGTCAACTGCTAAAAAGTGTAAGAAATAACAATTTTTAAAAAGATGTGTTATCTTAAAGCTATTAAAATATTAAAAGTCTTCTTTATATTTTCTAGAACCCCAGGACGATTTATTTTTGTGTGTGTAAGAACAAAATATCTAGGTGGTTATTTAAGTCAGTCATAGAGTTATTACAGAGTATCAGTGCTCAAGCACCAGAGACAGTGTTGCAGCTGAATAAGTCCCTGCTGGTGGGAATCATTTTTATTGGGAGAGAGTGTAAACAGCCAGGTACGTGTCTCTGGCAACTACACAGTCCTCTGTTTAAGTGCAGCACCAAACTGTATAATCAAAATTAGCATGCCCTTTAGAGAGAGAGAGAGAGAGAGAGAGAGACCTATTTCTTGGTTTTATGAACATGTTTAAGCAAGGCATTCTTACTTCCTAATTTATTAGGTGCTGACCTTTTCCAGTACAGGAATTTCGTTAACATTTTTCTTCCAGAAACTCCTCCTTGAATATTAAAATATAAATAAATATACTTAAAGAGTTAGGTCTAAGAGTAAAAATTAGATTTCAATATTTATCATAGTGCAATAAGAGTGAAAATTAGATTTCGGTATTTATCATAGTGTAATCTTATTACCGAGAAGTGAGCTAGTTCACAAGCACATTAAGCTTCCTCAGTTCCCCAGACAGATTTCACAAGTTCTTCTCCAATTCTTCCCCTTTCCTTAGAAGTCCCAGGCAGAGTAGTAGCAGTAAAAGCCATTAAAACCAATTAACACTTCACCTTCATTTTGGGATAAGTCTTTAATAGCTACGTAAAAGTAAATTTATAAGTCATTTCAAAGTAAAGAAAAACATTTACTTGTAACAAAATGCACATGTGTGGAATATTTAAAGCTCAAATTAAAGAAATTAAGTGTGACTTCTTACCAAATGTTCACAAAATACATAAGTATCCACCAAATATACTGTCCTTTAATATATTTTTTAAACGTATAGGGTTAAGAACCTCTTAAAAGAATGTCAATCCTGTGCTCTATAGCAGTCTATAGCAGATAACAGAGTAACCAGTTTATTCTTTAAAAATCTTTTTGTAACAAGGAATTCTATAATATATTTCAGAATCTCTTCTAAAATTTAATGTCAACACTGAAGTGTTTTAATGTAGACGTTAAATGTAGATATTGAAGTGTTATACAATTATCCCCCAGAAAGCTGTAAGAGATAAGAAATCAGCATATTCAAACATGTCATTCTTGCATATAGGGCAGTGGTTAAGAGCACAGAGTTTTGGAGTTGAGCCAGCCCAACATCAAACCACACTGGTTCTACCACTTACTAGCAGGGTAACTCTGGGCACATTACTTAATCTCTCAAAACTTGCCTTTCTTAACTCTTCTTTATAGGAGTGGTAAATAAATTTAAAATATATTAAGTGCTTAGTACAGTAGTGCCTGACATATTAGTAAGTATATAGCACTTGGTGGCCATAGGCAATATATTCCAAGGGTTAATTTTGCAAATTATGAAATCCTACTTCTTAGGTTCAAAGCCAAGATTTCCTACTTATAACTTATTCGGCTTGGGAAAAATTATTTCACATCTCTATACTAACATTAGTAAACACATGAAAAAATATAGAGTACTTTGCATATGCTAAAGTGCTCAATAAATGATAATTTTTAAATTGCTTCAGCTGAAGTCTCAGAGAAGCTAAAATTTAAAGAGCATATCAGAGCATTTTTGCCTTCTGATATCTTAGTTGGTCAGCATTAGAAATAAATGAACACTATCAACTAAAACCACATCCTCATAACTTTCCTATATGCCAATATGCTATTATACATTGATCAAGCTCCTAGTGCAGACTCCCTAGTTTCAGGTTTCCCAGACCTGTCCGACGATACGAATCACGCTGAGATTGTGACTGAGCGGGTCTGGGGTGGGGCTTTGGAATATGCATGTATAATTTGCTTCCTAGGTGAATCCTACACCTAGGCAGGCTAGGAAGCCCTGAATTAACCAAAGTTGTGCTCAACTGCAGAACCTAAGAAGAAAATCTAGCAGTCACACACCAGAACAGAATTACTGTCTTAAGTATAATATGAGAGAAATGGGAATGTATAAAATATCATTTTTACTCAACATATTATTGAGTATTTATCAGTAATAAATATTTACTAACCATATATTATAGTACAATTCACAAAACAGTGTATAGGGGGTTAATTGGAAAATAGTCCTATTTTAAAAAATTAACATCATTTGTGAGGTGAGAGTGGCAAACAGAAAGAAAGAGTATCCTTGGCAAAGATGCTTATAATTATATACCATTTCTCCTGAGGAGTTCAGAAAATATTGAAACAAAAGTCCTGTTGTTCAAGAAGTACAGCTCTTCAGGAAGTCTGTTATAGTTATTTATGACATTGCTGCTATTGTGAATGAGCTAATAATTGAAGAACATTCAAATAACAAATTTACTGCAAAAGCAGTTGAAAGGGTATAACCATTTTTTCTTGACCCTTCTGAATATTAATTAGTCTTCAGAAAAATATTATAGTTTATCTCTTATGAGGAAGATTAGCACACTCTAGGATCTGAGGTTTTTTCAAGAAAATGATGAAAGGAAACACATACAATAAGCTTTCATTTTCCCAAGCCCCCATGCCCACTCTTAACATATACTACACACATGCTCATACAAACTGTGAGCAACTTCCACAACTGAGATCTGGAATCTACATCCTTATAGAAACACAAGCATAAATAATTATGTAAGACAACCCGAGTGCAATAACATCAAAAATGTATTACTGAATGTAGAACACACAAATTATAGTATAGAAAGACGTGTGTATGTTTCAACATAATATATCATTAATTACCTTAGCCAGTGTGATCAAGAATTACTGCTTAACAGTATAATCATTAAGTAATTCTCTGTAATCTCCTAGCTGGAGAATTACTGGTTACTTACATGAATTTGGAACACAATGGATTTAAATACAGTCATTATAGCTATCCAAATATGACTGGTCCATAGGAGCATGAGCTCAAATAAAGTATTAATAAGTATTACTTAAAATATGCTACAAGAGAGCAGGCACAAAAATTCAGGTTTTTCAGTTATTCACTGCCCTGTTAGAAAAATAAAGGGCCACTTAAGACTCCTGAGTGGCTGTTGCTGAGTGGTGAGATGATATATGGTTTTTGTGTTTTTGTTGTTGTTTTTTTTACTTTTCTGACTTTCTAAATATCCAATAAAAAAGTACTGTATTCTTTTTGTGGCTAGGGAAAATAACTCTATTTAAGGATATTATCTGAGAGATCAAATTTATTCGAATATTACATTAAGGCCATTTAAAAACACTGTCCTTGAAGAGATTTAATCATGTTCCTCCTCAAAGAAAATTTGTCTTGGGTCCTCCTTATTTCGTCCAATAATAAATAATACATGAAAAAATAATAATACAAGGACTGAAATTCCATGTGCTACCTTCAAATATAGGTTGCAAGAGTGGATCACAATAGCAATGCTAAGTGATAACAGTTTCACTGGTACTCCTCCTATTCATCTGGTATGTGATCCAAACAAGTACAGTGAAAACTGGCAAATGAAAAATATTTATCCCCTCTGAGAAAAAGGAGAGCCATTCCTGCTAGCGGATTTTGATTAAGAGTATAAGACATAACCATGAGTGGACTTTTAGTACCCATCCTTTGTCCTTTCAATCTCTAATTTATCATTCTCTCCATCTTCATTCTTTTTCTTTCCTCTCTTTAGCTTTGGCCTATTTCCACAACCATGCCCTTTAGGAGGTACACAAAGTCCTTTAATTTAAAAAGAAATGATTGTAGACAGGTCTTGGAATATGTGGAGAAGGCCTATGCGGCCTCTCCTGCGGACAAAATGGGCACTTCCTAGAGCTAGTCTAGAATTGATTTGTTAAGGGGCACTTTGTTTACAAGCTAGCTTTAGTCAATGTCCCTAGAGCCTTTTTCAAATTTTCTTGAGCACTATGCTGATATGCTGAGTCTAATTGCCCTGACTTAATGCTGTTAAAGAAGGCAATAAGGATCCATAGGGCAAGGGATTCACTATGAGTCTTTAAAAACGACAGCACACCCACAGAAAGCACCTATCAAAGTGAATTCCACACAGTAATATGGACAAAGTAAGAAGGTGTAAGTGCTCAGTGCAAGACTTAAGCTAACATATTCTTCAAAGAATCGACACAAGGGAACCGAACAATACCAAGTGCAGAGCTCTCTGAGGTTCTCATACTGAACGCTGTTTGCTTCGGGTTTACATAATAGGGAAGCAACTTAGGAGGCAAATAACATAAATGCTATCACCATGTTCCAGTCCAGGAGTTTTTATTACAGTAAGTTGAGCCAGGGCAAGCTGCCTCAATCAGCACATTGTAATGGCAAATACACTGACTGTATTTTCTTCCTAAGCAGTAAACAGCTCTTGGGCTGTTCCTAAGAAGAATTCATGAAGCAGCTCTAACCAACACATTACAGTTGGAACAGCTAGATGTAACACTCACAGTTCGTATGCCTTAATTGTCAAAACTGTTTGTTTTCCAGATGAAGTTAATTTTAACTTTCAGTACAATCACCTAAACGAGTTCATCAACTGACATGACAAAATAATCCCTACCCTTTCCCTACCAGCACCATCCCTTGAGATATAAATCGTTAGAAAAGAAAAAAAACAAACAACTAGTAATGAATACAAATAAAAAAAATATTTTACCAAAATGAAGTACCAGAAATAAAGTCAAATAAGAGAAAATTTTTCCAAAAATTTCAAAGACCATTGGTAAGGGTGAAATGTCTTGCTGACTTTATGATTATATAAGGCTTAATAAATGGGATAACTTCTGAAAGTTGAAAAAACTTGGTTTTCTTTCTACCTTATTGTTTTGTGATCTTCTGACATATTAATTTATTAAACTCAAATTTCATAGCTCTAAAAGTATCCTGACAATTGAATTCTAGACTATGAGAAACTATAAATTATTTGAGAAACTGTAGTTTCCCAAATCAATGAGAACAACTCAACAATTACTAAAATTATATTTAAAGAAAAAGTAAATAGATGAAGCCGATATCATCCTACAATTTCATTTTTAAAAGTCAAATTTCTTTATCAAGTCCCATAGTGAATGAAAAATGAGGGGTATTAAAAAAAGTGCCTGTCTCTTAACTACCCATGTTATCAGTTTAGGACAAGATTCAAGTGTCTTTCACATTCCCCAACCAAAATTCAGGACTACAAATGCAGAGGTCCCTTTGACTTTCGAATCAATATTAAGATTTCAAATTCTATGACAACTTTATTACATAAATGGGGAGGACAGCTCATTCTCGAATTATACTAAAGTTTATACATGAACTTTACTTCCCTCTCTGGTTATAAAATCCCTACATTTCCTCTCAATAGTTAAGTAAGCATGCGGGTGTGTGTGTGTGTGTGTGTGTTGTGTCTGGTCCATGGACCACACTTTGAGTAGGATAAAACGGCTAGGGTCCAACAGCAGTGATCAATATGTAACTCAGGTCCCACTATGGTTTGGTTTATGGTCACCAATTCTCTAGCTTAAAAATTCAAGGGGCAAGTGGGATTTTGGCTAACTGGCACTCCTGCAGTAGCTGCAACATCTTAGAGCCTTCTCTTTAATTGACCTTCATCTTGTCAACCCAATCAATCTGAGATTGGAAGGAGAGACATTAGGGACATGTTCACTCTCATCCTCTCTGCTCTAAGCCCCAGCTGCCTGCAGTTTTGCTCTCCTCCATAACTTGCTTTCTTCCCTAGAAGATAAGAATTGTAGCTTATCCCTATTTGAGAATGAGGTGCAGGCTCGAAGACACTTCAAATGTCAATTGTCAATTGCCTCATCCCATGCAGTTTACATTTGTTGATTTCTGTAAAGCATTTAACAATTTTTAATTATATTCTCCAGGACCAGATGGAGAACTGCAAGCTGCATAGTTCTGTTACTAGGTGCATTGAGTAACAAAACTCCAAAATTGATCAGCAACATCCTGACGGGAGGTCTCTAATGGTACTTTATAGGACTCTGTCCTTAACTGAAATTTTTCAAAATTTTTATCAGTATTTATGTCAATTTATCAAAAATTTGAATAATGACACATAAAACCTTCCTAAAAAGAACAGTGTCTTAGAGGTAGAATTAAGATGTTTAATAGTAGCAGATTTAAAATCATGAATTTGTACAAGACATTACTGAGTGATTACTATGTACTAGGTGGCAAATCCTGAGCAATATACAAATAAAACATATAATGTGTCTTCAACAAATTTATAACCTAGAAAAAGAGATAAAGAAACAAATGATTATGCTGCAATGTAAAAAGTGCTGCAATAGACAAAAGTGCACATGACTAAGAAAAAGTGAAGTGTTACCTGACTCTTACTGGGAGAGTCCAGGAAAATTTAGGATTTGAAGCTAAAGATACCACATGAGCCATCGTACTTATAATTCTGTCATTTGGGACACATGTATGCCCTGAGATGAAGATTACGGAGAATCAGAGCATAGGTTGTCATTAAAGTATGGGTATGGATGAGATAGTTCTAGAAGATAATACAGAAAAAAACAGTCAAAATCAGTGAGTGGAATCTTGGGGGACAGCAACTATTAAGACTTAGGCGGAAGGAGAGGGATAGCCAAGAGGAAGAGAGAACAGGATAAACTTACCAATTCTTTAAATGTTGTAGTTCTTGGGGTTTTGCTGGTGGGCATATTTTCTATATATACTCTTCCAGGTTCTCATCCATTCTTTTAGTTCTAATTACTATTGACAGTATGTTATTATATTCTGCTATTTGAGAGGAAAGGTCAAGTTCTAAGAGTGAAACAGGATAACTAGATAAGAACTTGAGAAGAACGGTGACGTTTTGAGTTAGCCACACTGGGGAATTCCACTCAACAACTCTTTGTTGAGTACTGTGGCAGGCCCTAGTGTAGATGGTAGAATATGGCAGTGAAAAAAACAACTTAAGAAAAGGGGTAACACCTCACCGATTCCCTAAAAGGTGCAGTTACTTGGAGGTCTGTTCAATGCCTTCTCTCTGTCTTATACTCTTCCAGAGCAGTAACATCCATTCTTTTGTTCCAATTACTATTGATAATGTTACATAATATGTATATGATAATATGTAAATGCAAGCCTCATGAAGCTTACATTCTATTTAGAAAAAGGACACAGTATAATAAAGTACACAACAGCAATTTACCTGGCAAATGATATGAAGAAAAATAAAGTAGGGGAAGGATACAGAAAATGAAAGAGGTCTATATCTTAGATAGACAGGAAAATCCTTGGTGAGGAGGTGGTAATTTTAGCATAAAACCAATTAAAGTGAGAGAGCAAAGTAGGCACCTATATAGAGCAATGGTGTTTAACCATGACTACACATTAGCATCACATGGGATTTTTTAAAACAAAGAATTTCTCAGTCCCACCCCTCTGAAATTCTGAATTAATTGGTCCAGGATAAGGTTTGGGCACCAATTTTTTTTAACCCATCTCTTCTAATGTACAGCCAAGATTAAGAATTACCAATGGAGTGGAAGAGCATTAGAGGTAATTACCAAGTTCAAAAGCCCAGAGGGAAGAGAGCATACTTACAATCTAGGAGAAAAATATGGTGCAGTTAACCAGATCGGAATAAAATATTTGAATAATGGTGCTGAGGAATAGCAGAATTACTGAATTTATACTTATACAGACCAAAACAAAAAACAAAAAACAAAAAACCACAACTCTGTGATTTTCAAGAGCACTACTCAGCAGCCTAAAGGTAGTTGTAGAAGAGATAATTTGGCTAGACTGACCCAGTCCTGGGAGTTTGGACTCTGAATGTAAAGAAAGTACAATAGAACATTCTTAAATAATAGACTGTTGTGTATAAACTGAAGCAAGGAGGAACTGAAGCCAAAACTCAAGGAGAAATGTGAGGGATCAGGTGACAGAATGTACATGGATTTTTTCAGATAAACCAAAAAAGGTGAGTGTGGGGGGACTCAGCTGACCACAATTTCATTATGAGCCAGAGACATATGATGTCTACCCAATGTCCTAAAACGGTCTTAGATTTCTTTTAAAATGTAGTGGTTGGCCTTCACCAGATAATCAATAACTTCCTCTGTAGAGTGAATACTGACTTGAACGTGGGAAAGTAAAAGCTATACATCATGGAAGGAGGCAACCTCATCTACTCTGGGCTGGGCAAAAATGTTTGGAATATTATGTTCAGTTAGGATAAGCCATTTTAAGAGAGACTGTGATAAGCTTAAAGTATCTAAAGATAGGCCACAAAGAAAAATAATCTGAGAGTCATTTCTATTAGGAATATTAGTCATTTTTCTAACCTGGAAAATAAGATGACATGAAATTTCTCTTTCATAAGTATAAGAGAGTGGAAAAGTTCTCAGGCATAAAGGAGGAGTTCCTATTTATATTAGTAGTAAAGTAGCACAGAATAATGAATAGACTCAAAGTGTGATCATTCTGGTAAATGATAAAAGACTGGAGTGGAAAAGCTAAGAGGTCACAATGTTTCAAGGGGCACCAATGTAGATGCTGAATTCATACAAAAGAATCATAGAAGGGGCCATGACATAGTTGGCCCCTATCCTTCATTAGAAGACTCCCAGTGCACATCATGAATAAGCCCCTGTATGTTTCTAATTGAACATACAGGGAATTTTGTTCTGATATGTCTTTAAATACATTTGGGGCTATGGGATGGGGGAAAGTAGAGAGGGGTGTCAGGGAGGCTTAAACTCATTAAAAAATATTTGAAACTATACTGAACTAAAAGACTATAAACTTTTAAAAAGAAACAACTGATGCATATTAAGCACCAATTATATAGGAAACAGATGTCAGCTGAAAGGCTCCTCAAATGGTGGAGTCAGCACATCCTGTTCAAAATCTGTCTCTTCAATAAATAAAAGCCAAACAGGGCAAAGATGAATGTGAAGTCTTACAACTTGAGGATGACTCCTCTTCCAGGCATTGAGAGGATATAATGAATGTGACCACTGTGATATGACCATTCCACCGCAGAAAAGCAAGCTTTGGGGCACGGAGAAAGCTGGCAAAGTCTGTCTGCAACCAGAGTCAGGCTGAGGAAAAGATGCACGATCCCTTCTGCCCTTGTTTGTTTCCTCAAGCCTTGGGAATTGGCAGTGGGAAATAGCTGGGGGGATATGATTTGAATTAGGCATGAAAATACATTTCATTGCAAAAACATCCCATAGCAAAGCTATGTTACTCTAAATCAAGAAAATTGAAAAGATAACTTCTCCATGGAATTAAATTCACTATCAACATGTTCTGCCCTTACCTTGAATAAAAGCCACAGTAAATGGTTTCACCTTTCCACTGACATGACAGAGAAAGGGACTTTGGAATCAGAGTTAGGTTACTTACCATCACCTTTACTGATTTTTTAAGAATATTTCAGTGAACACAGAAGAAATAAATACATTTTTATTAATTTTAAGATGACCTCTAGGTTTGAATTCTAATATGTGTGAAAGGAATAATATTTTTTAAAAACTTATTCCTTTTAAAACATCATATTTTAAAAAGATTTTATTTACTTATTCGTAGAGAGAGAGGAAGGGAAGGAGAAAGAGAGGGATAGAAACATCAATGTGTGGTTGCCTCTCACATGCTCTGGGGACCTGGCCTGCAGCCCAGACATGTGCCCTGACTGGGAATCAAACAAGTAACCCTTTGGTTTGCAGGTCAGCACTCAATCCACTGAGCCACATCAGCCAGGACTAAAACATCATTAGATATAAGGATATTAAAATACTCATGTAAAGCAAGTTGCTCATTTGTCAGTATCAGATCTCAAAGAAATACCATAGTCATATATACTTTGCTATCTCTCTGTGGTAGGTAGAATGCTAAAAGAGGTCTCCACTACCTTTCACCCTAGTATAATACCCTCCGTTTTGAGTGTGGGTAGAAGTGAAGTCAGAAAACTTCCAAACCAGAGAAGGATTTAATGTATCATTGCTGGCTTTGAAAATGGAGATGACCAAAGGATGCTGAGAGTGGCTCTCTGCTGACAGTCAGCAAGGAAAGAGGGATCTCAGACAGTCCAACTGCAAAGAATTGAATTCGGCCAACAATGTGAATGATGAATTGACTGTGGACGCTGATTTTTCCCCTGGATCTCCAGGTAACAGCCCAGTAGGCTGACACCATGATTTCAGCCTTCAAAAACTCTAAGCAGAGACCCTAGTCAAGGCTGCTAGACTACTAATCTGCAAGAATTTTTAGATAATAAATCCATGTTGTTTTAAGTCACTAAATTTGGGGTAATTACACAGCAATAGAAAACTAAGATACTTTCTATACATAGTTCTTCTAAATCTATCCACAGAAATAAAGATTTAAAAAAATCTGATTTTCTACATTGCTACAAAAAAAGTTTTAAAGAGAATTAAAAAGTCAAAAAACTTCACAGATTTTATGTTACAAAAGAGATGAATTAAAATAAAATGTATATTTTGTAAATATATACGAACTGATATCCAGAAACCCATGTTGTATACATTAAAATAAACTTCATAGCTTTTTGCAAAAAAAGGGAAACATGTTAGATAAATTATTCTAAAATATTTCAGTAAAAATATGTGTATATGTTTTGGATAAAACAACTATGGGGCATTTACACAATGGGCTAGTACTCAGCAGTAAAAAAAATAAATAAATTTTACCTTTTGCAACAGCATGGATGGACCCAAAGAATATTATGCTTAGTGAAATAAGCCAGTCATGTCAGGGCGAGCAGAGGCCATTGCCCCTTTGCTGAGCCCTGCCCCACAGAGCCGGTAGGCCGGTGCCATATCTGAGACTCCATCAACCTGGCTAACACTGTGTGACCCACCTTGGAGATGCACAGAGGCCCACCCAACTTATGGGCCCACCCAAGTTGCTTTTCCATAGGAATGGCTGGTCTTGGCTCCTAAATCCTATCAGACAAGCAAGAGCTGGCTTCAGTGAGCCCTAGCGGTAGCCGGATTAGAGTAACTGCTTGGCTTCACCTGGGAATCTCCAAGCCCAGCACAAGTAGCAGCCATCTCAGATTGCTTTACAGCTCAGGCAGGGTACCCCAGGCAAAACGCAGGTAGGGGCTGACCTTGGCCTGCCTGCGCCATCCAGGGAAACCCCAGGGCCAAAGTACCCAGTGGAAAGCTACAGACCATGTCAGAGCACCACCACCCTGCCCCAGCACAGTGGACCCTCCACGGAAGGCAGAGGTTGGTGGTCAGTGGTCAGCCAGTGTTTGCAGCTGACTGGCCTGGGTAAGTCCCTCCCACTGATCTGCCAACAGCAACCAAGGCTCAGCTACAAGAGGAGGGTGTACTCAGCCCACAGAAAGGGCCCACCTTGAGTACCCAGTTTGGGTGATAGAGGAAGCTGTGCCACTGGACCCTAGAGGACACCTACTACATTAGGTCACATTACCAAGTCACAGAGTCAAAGCAGCTCTACCTAACACATAGAAACAAACACAGGGAAGCTTCCAAAATGAGGAGATAAAGAAACATGGCCCAAATGAAAGAACAGATCAAACTCCAGAAAAAAAGCTAAACAAAATGGAGATAATCTATCAGATGCTGAGTTCAAAACACTGGTTATAAGGATGCTCAAGGAGCTTAGTGAGAACCTCGGCAGCATAAAAAGACCCAGAAAGAAATGAAGGATGCCCTAATTGAAATAAAGAACAATTTACAGGGAAACAACACTAGAATGGGTAAAGCTGAGATTCAAATCAATGACTTGGAACATAAGGAACCAAAAAACAACCAATTAGAACAAGAAGAAAAAAAGAATCCAGAAAAATGAGGACAGTATAAACAGACTCTGGGACAACTTTAAGAGGCCCAACATTTGCCTCATAGAGGTGCTGGAAGGAAAAGAGAAAGAGCAAGAAACTGGAAATCTACCTGAAAAAATAGTGAAAGAAAACTTCCCTGATTTGATGAAGGAAATAGACATGAAAGTCCAGGAAGTACAGAGAGCCCCAAACAAGATGGATACAGGGGATCACTCCAAGACACATCATAATTAAAAGGCCAAAGTTTAAAGATAAAGAGAGACTCTTAAAAGCAAGAGAAATTAGTTACCAGAAGGTTGCCAGATGGGAGTGGGGAGCAGGAGAATGGGTGAAAAGGCAGAGGATTAAGAAGCCCAAATAGGTAGTTACAGAATAGCTCTGGGGATGTAAAATACAGTATAGGAAATGGAGTAGCCAAAGAACTTATAAACATGACCCATGGACATGAACAATGGTGGGGAGATTGCCTGAGGGAGTGGCTGTGCTGGTTGGAGGGGATCAAAGGGGGGAAAATCAGGACAACTGTAATAGCATAATCAATAAAGTATAATAAAAAAAATAAGCCAGTCAGAGAAAGACAAACACCACATGATTTCACTCTTATGTGGAATCTAATGAACAAACTGAACTAACAAGCAAAATAGAGAGCAGGATGACAGCTATGGGCAGGGGGAGTTTAAGGGGTAAAGGGATCAAGCAAAAAGGTAAAAGGACTTGTGGACATAGACAACAATGTGGTGATTGTGGGGAGAGGAAGGTATAGGGCTGCTAAGTGGAAATAGAAAAAAATATAATAAAAAATATATGTACATATTTATAGTGATTTAGGAGGAAGACAATATATCTTTTCTGATTTAAATCTTGGTAGAATAAAAGTATTTTATTTTTACGGAGAAGCAGGAATCAATAGATATAAAGGTCACTTTTTAATAAGGAATGACAAGGGACCAATACAACTAGTCACCGTTTGTTTCATAGTGTTGTTGCTTTAGGGAGATCCAAAAGAACATTTCTTTGGTACATGATCTCTACATACTCAGCGATTCATGAAAATAAAAGGAGTTCACAAGTAAATGCTTGGCAGTTTTATAAACCTATACTACAAGGTTTATTGCCTTACAGATAATAAGGCAACCAAATTATAAATGCCTTTCTCCCTCTGCAAGTAAATCATTTTGAAATAAATTAAAAGGTTCAATCTGATGTCCTTCCATTTTCTTAATATAGAGCATATCCATATCTAAATCTTTGTTCAACTCAAGAAAAGGGAGCATAATATAGTGGTTAACACAAGGGGGACCACTCAAAAATGGAATTATATTCTGGAAGGTGGGCCCCTTGTTGTACAGACTTCCCCCACTAGGTGAATGTTCTAGGAACCCATCTATACCAGTGTACCAGATGGTGGTGTTGTGAGAGGCTGTGTTTGGCTTCAGTGAATTTTTTTTTTAAACTCTTTCAACGTGTGGGCCCATTTCATGATGGGTGATTTACAAGTGTACTTGCCCACGCTGTGCTGAGTGTACAGTAGTTTTTGACAAAAACGGCATGACTCCCATATCCCACCCTTCTTATTCACCCAATCTCGCCTCAAGTGACATTTTTTTTGTTTCCCTAGAAGAAAAAACTCCACATTTTTGCTCATGTGGGAGAAATGAAACAAAAAGTAGTAGAAGCACTAAAAGGCACCAAAATTGACAAGTTCAAAAACTGTTTTTGAGCAGTGGAAAAAACCATCTTGATAGGTATATTGAATCAAATGGAGAATATTTTGAAGGTGACTGAAGTTTAAACCTGTAAGAATAATTTACAATTTATTGTATTAAGAATTAATACAATATTGTATTAAGAATACAAAAATCGTATTAAGAATAACACAATTTTTTAATGAATAAATTAGTTGATTGGAGTCCCCTCTCACATGTGAATTCTAAATTTAGTCTTTCTGAGTTCAAATCCTATATCTGCCGTTTACTATCTGTGTGATTTACACAAATTAGGTAAATTCTTTGTGCCTCCATTTCCTCTTTGTAAATGGAGAAAATAAGAATACATACCTCATGCTCTGGCTGGTGTGGCTCAGTGGATTGAGTGCTGGTCTGCAAACCAAAGGGTCACTGGTTCAATTCCCAGTCAGAGCACATGCCTGGGCTGTAGGCCAGGTCCCCAGTAGGGGGCATGTGAGAGGCAACTACATCTTAATGTTTCTTTTGCTCTCTTTCTCTCTCCCTTCCCCTCTCTCTAAAAATAAATAAATAAAACCTTTACAAAAAATCATACCTCATAAAAGTGAGTATTAAATGAATTAGTATGTAAAAAGTCTTTACAACATTGCCTGAAATACTGAGTGCTCACTAAATCTTAGCTATTAAGAAAATTGCCAAAACTTTTCCTTATAAGCATCTCTTTCATTCGGGCAATATTAGGCATACTATAAATGGATACATTTTTGCAAACAATAACCTTGTGCTACATGGTTGCCTACTACAAAACTTCACCTATTTCTTCTGCCTGCCCCCATTATCCCTGCATTACACACAAGGTCTTTTATTTAAGAGCTGCTTTTAAGTAAGACAGAAATTGGATATGGAAAACATAGGAGGGGCTCTCAAACTGGCCAGGTGAGTCTCAGACATTAGTCCATAAATGTAGTCTAAAACTGAACCAGTCTTTGAGATAGGTGGTTTGACCATCTCTTATTTGAGTTCTGCCTAAAATCATAAGTGTTTAGTCAAGGAAGTCTCAAAGACACAAAAAAAAATCAGTGGGAAAGGAATAAAATGCTTGTCAACTCCTTAAAGTTTCCACTTGAATAAAGGTATCATTAATAGATAAAAGCATGTTTAATTTCTTTTACAGTTTTGAACAAAATGAACCCACCATCAGATATACAACCTAGCAATAAGGAGCATGGACTTTGGACCTAGACCTCTTTTCAAGGTCCCCTTCTGAATCTAAGCTTCATCCCCAAAATGGGAATAATATTAATATATAGCCTCTTGGGGTAGTGGTGAGATTCATATGAGATAATACATGTATACACATATAACAGAATTTGTGGTACATAATTAATTATCAAATAGAGATGTTGTAACACATGTTACCTGTTGTTAGTAAATGTATGTTTTACTTCTAAGTAAAATCAATAACTTCCTTATAAAAGCTGTAGCTAAGTCTGTCTCAAATGACCAGTAATCCCATCTTTATGATTTGAAAAATCTTAAAAATAGGTAAAAATATACGTGTGGAGGTGGAAAGAAAAGCTGCACTGGCAGCTCAAGGCATGATTCAGATACATCATATTCCACCTGCATCTAATATTACAATCCTATCTTAGGATCAGTGAGTGATATTAAATCCCTATTCTTCTGAGTGTTTTTAAATGAATTCAAGGGTCTAAAACATACAGACTATCAAATTTAGGACTGATAATATGAGAATCTCAATCAGCACCTCTCTGTATATATCGAAAGCAAGTCTCAGTGTAAGAAATTAAATCTTCGGCCAGTACTTCTGCTTTCTGTTCAGAATTTCCTACAAATAACATTATCCTTTCTACTCTAAAAGGTACTTTACAAATATTAATACTCAGAAGAGTCCCAGGGTTAAGTGGTTATATTCGGTTTTTCTTTCAAGTTTTATTTGTGAAATATAAATCACCTGTATATGTACATAACATATAACTGAATAGCTTAATAAATTAATATAAAGTAAATACTCCTACACCACCATCTGGATAAAGAAAAAAAGATTCCTGGAATCCTCCACTTGCCTCTTCATAATCATAACCCTCAACTAAAGTAATTCCTATTTTTGCTTTTATGGTGATCATTTCTGAAAGGAAAAAGCCAGCCCCATTTGCTAACAGGCCTATGAACTTCCTAAACATGACTCCCATTTTACTCTTCTGAGCTTGTCCCCAGGACTGGAAATTACTAGAAAGCAAGAACAGAACTAAGGGTTCCCTACAGCCGCAAGTGGAAGATAACATTGGAACAAACTGCAGCCTCATGATACCCAGGGGCCACGCAGCAGCAATCCCCTCACCCTTTTTTAATCCAGTTATAATCCAATAAAAGCTCAGAGCCCCCACTCCTCAAGGCTGGTGTAGCTCTCCACACTATGCTCCTCTCCTTTCTTGGAGAGTAAATATAATCTTTATTCTCTACGCTTTCTTCTCTTTGTGATTTCTTTCACAGCCCACATCACCCACTACCTTAACGATTTCCTTGCTCTGCTCTTAGTTTCCTAAATTTGCATGTCTCCTACTATATTTTAGTTTTGCCTGTTTTCAAACTTCTTTTAAATGGAATCACTCATCCTGTATCCCTTTATGTCTGGTTCCTTTCATACAAACATTACATTTATGTGATTCATATATGTTATGTATACATGCAATTTCTTCATTTTTACCACCATGCACTTTTCACATTATACAAATCTACCAAAATATACTCATCCATTTTACTGCTAATGGGTATGTGAGCTGCTCTGAGTTTTGCGTTATTGTGAACAATGCAGCTATGGACTTCTTGTATAATACATGTCTCTTAAGGGTACAGAAGCATAGCTAAATACATGGGATATACATATGGGATAGAATTACTAAGTCTCTAGATATGCATATCTTCAATTTATTGGATGATACCAAATTTTCCCAAGGTGGTTCTACCCTAAGTATCATTTATACATGCTAATAAATATGGGAATTTATTCCAATTCTGAGTCATAGTCTATAGGCAAGGCTGTAAAAATAGTTCTAGAAAATGCTGTCACTGTAACTATGAATCAGATTGATGAGCATGGCTCCAGCTAATTCATGTGCATTTTCCATGTCTGTCTAGCTAGGTTTCCATATAGATAGATGACTCCATAAGGTTAAATCAGGATGGATTATGAAACTATTTTATTGCTGTACAAGTACAGTCAGAGTAACAGAAAGACCAAGAATAGGATGTCAAAGTTCCATCTGAAATGGGACCAGAGCCCAGCATACCTAATGAGTTTTTACAATTCCTGAATACTGGAAACTGATGATTTAGTGGACAGTAACATGTGCAATAAAGTTTTATCATCCAGTAGCATGTCAGTGGAAGAAACATAGGTTCATAAAGTCTATTCAAGTTACAGCTCTGGCAAAGTATCTCTGGAAAACCACAGGACAATTCTGACCATTTTAAAGGACATATAATGTCACCTGACTTGAAAAAGTAATAATACATATACAAACTTAAGTTGCCTCTTGACCACTTAGTGAAAAAGTTTTTAGCATGTTACTTCTTCTGCTGTGCCTTTTTGGATTATTATTTTTAAAATTAGAGCCATTACACTTACCCTATTTGTAAATAAGGACTACAAAATGGAATACACATAGATAATAAAGGTAATCACACAGATATACTGAACTGTACCTGCATACTCACAAAAGAACCAGGAATTTGGGGAGCTATATAGAATAATGACTAGTGAAACTGCTATGATGTGACATGGATAGAAATCAAAGCACAACCCTTATTTCTCTGACCAAAGACAGTTCTGTCATATCATGCATTTAAATACATCTCAGCATTATAAAGTAATTGCATGTCAGAAACAGCTTCTACTGGGTTTATAATTAGGTGACATATTAATAAATTGCCAGGGTTAAAGTAAAATGAAAACTTGCTTATTCGTTTTCATTTCAAATGGACATTTAGAGCAATTACAATTCCTGCTAAACATACCATTAATTTGAAAAGTCAACTTAAACAAGCTCCATCTTTGCCAAATTTATAATTTATAAACTTTGAAAATACTATGTCTCAAAAGGGAAGATTATACCAAAATAGCATCTTAATGCCCACTCTTTATAGTGGAATAATGCTGGTTGTATATTATATATATATATAATATATACATACATTCATATATATGTATATTTTATATATATATATATAATATATAATCAGCTAATTTTAAAGTAAACTATTGGACTACAAAAATCTCCATAAAATATTCAAATTACTCTGGGCTTCCTGTTAAAGTATCAAAATTTTATTACTACTAAACATAAAAGAATGTATTTTACATGCTGCTCTCTGTGAATAAACAAAGAATGTCATTCAAACTCAAATCAAGCACACCGATGCTTACTGCTTACTAAAAGTCTATGAGAAAATTGTAATTAGGTTGTAAATGTTGAGTTCCAAGCTCTTCTCAAAAGTCATTCTAGAGACTACGAATCTAGCAGCCCTCTTATTTATATCCTGGGAAAAAGTCAATTCTCAGTCACTGTGTTTTACTCACACACACACACACATACACACACACACACCCATGCATGCACACACTCAAAAGAAATTATTCAATGATTATTCATCCTATGCTCCCTAATCTTTCAAAGTAAAGAACTACATCCATTAAAAACGAAAATAATTTGGTTTGATTGGGAATCTATACCAAATAAATTTTAGGTAGTTAGAGTCTTTTGTTGTTGTTGTTGTTTAGCAACAAGATTTTATGGTTTGGCAAAACAACAAAGTGTACAGTGAGCTCCAACTTATGCGCTTAGCATCTAACTTTTGATGACAAAGATGGACCTGTTTATGGCATCACAAGGTTTAAAGTGGTGTCTACTGACATTAAAGGGGACTCAGAGAATGACTTTAGGTTGCTCCCAACTGAATACACTTAGAAGGAATCTTCAGAGATGAGGTACATTTCCTAGAGTGCGCATGCCATTAAAAAAAAAGAAAACAACAAAAACTCCCATAAATTTGTAAGAGTTTTAATAAAAAAAATACTGTCGCTATTTTAATATTTCCTTTTCTTAAATGAGGCTGGTGTGTCAGTATAGACTGCTGATGTGTTGCTAAAGCATGAGCCTGAATGTCACCCAAGGAAACCCAGACCAGAGTGGAATAAATAAGACATCAGATATTCAGAGTTTGTTGACAGAATAGGTTAATTCAACAGTAGTCTCATGGTAAATAGGGGTAACTGCAACAACTCCTAGTCTCTCATCTCCCACGCATCCCAAAGGGAGGTCCTTCAGTTCTTGAACTATGCACATTGTCAGGTTCTGCCAGAGTGGCAGTTCCCTGTAGACTCGCCCTGGGGAGTTTCTTTTTGACTGAATTTTAGGTGTTTACTCTCTTTGTGTTTAGAAAAAATGACTAGAATTTCTTTATATCACTCTGTAGTTTTCCACTGGAAAGTACAGGCACTATCCGCACAGGGCTGGGACTGCTCCTTCATCACAGGTAGAAGTATAGGTACTCCATGGACTCTTTTGGCCGTCAGTCTCTGTTAATCCTATCACAGTAGTTCGTCCAAAAGATGCAGGGCCTGGGGCTCACAAGATGTCTTTTCTCACTATGGATAAAGTATTCCCAGCGTTTCTATGAATGTTGTCCCAGGATATCTTCAACGGGGTGATCTAGGTCTATGTGATCTTCTTCACATACCCATACAGCTCATCTATACCCAGAACCTTGGCAATGCTAACGAGCTGGTCATGGCTGCCCTGTCCATGTAAGAAGGGTTCTTTTTGAAAGATTATGCTTGCTGACATACAGCCCAAACTCCACATATACAAGCTAAAATCATACATCTGATAGCCCACAAGATTTCTGGTCCCTTGAAGTACCTGGGGGCCACAAGGATATCGTTTTCCTGTGCAAGATGGTAGAACTCTGCCAGACACAAGTCTATCAGTCATAGCTCTTCCTACTGGTGATTTATCAGGACCTTGTGAGGTCTCACATCCTTGAGCATGATTCCCTTGCTGTGGCAGTAACCCAGAGCTTTAAGTAGTTCATACATATAAAGTTGGTTATCAAAGACTGTCAGGATCTGGAAAAGATGCTTAATATCTTTACTATTTATATATTCAAATACCAAAGCTGGTGACACAGGGTTCTTCACAGTGTCAATCAGTTCAATACTATCTGTTCCATCACAAATGTTCTCCAGAATCTTAACCTCTCATTTTATCTTCTTTTTCTTCACTTGAGAATTTTTATAACCACTCTTTCATTGTTGATGATGTTAATGGTCCCAAAGACTTCACTATACTTTCCCCAACCAAATTTTCAAACCAGTTGGTAATCATCTCAATCAACAGTAGAAAGCCCCATTGGAGCTGCAAACCTCTATGTCTGCTCTGCCATAGTGGAAACATAGTTGGAACTGAAAAGACCTAAATGGTAGCTAAAGTCTTAGTTCACTAATCTGAAAGCCTTCCTCTTTCTGTTGATATGTCCAACTTGGGATACAGCATAATGAACGCGCCTTGACAGCTAAAACCTAATGCCCACTCACCTCTTTAAAAATAATGCGCTGCTGTTAGTAAAGGCAAATTGTTAAATATATTTCGGTATTTCCACACTTTTTCAATGGTAGATATTTTATCCAATAAAGTGATAGTATAAGATAGGAAAGATATGCTATATTGCCCTTCTGAAAGGGATAAAAACAAGTTGGAAGATACTGCAAGCAGGCAGAAAATGCCCTTTCTGGTGATTATTATCCTCCATTGGGTCACTACATGAATCCCCTTGCTAGGCCATCACATGTATGCCAAGATGGTCATCTCAAAAAAAAAAAAATCAGATCATGTCATCATGCTGTTTTAAAAACCTCCAATGGTTTCCCATTGCAATTAGATTAGACTCCAAACTGTTTTAGTGATCTAGTGGGCCCTCCATCATCGGGCCCCTGCTCACCTGTCTAAACTTATCCCTTACCACTCCTCCACTTCTGCACTAGGACACCACTACACTGGGCTTTTGGTTCCTCAATGAGTCTAAACATCTTTCTCTTCCTGAAACAGACCTTCTTCTTCCCACAGAAATTCACATGACTCACTCCCTCTCATCATTAAGGTCTCACCCAAACTGTCATCTCTTCAAAAAGGCTTTCTCTGATCACCTTGCTAAAATATGGTACCCTCAACTCTATTCCAACTCACTTTCTAGTCCATTTTTTCCTTCTGTGTTCTTCATAGCACTTATCTCTAAAATATTATTGTTTATATATTTGTTTGTTTGAATCATTATTAGCTATACACATTGATAACAGGATTTTTTCCATATTGTTCACTGCTATATATCCAGTGCCTAGAATACCACCTAATATATAATAGGTACTCAATAATAAATAATATATAATGGATAAATAATAGAAATATTTCTGTTTTGGTTAGTACAGTGAACCTGTGCTTACATTTGTCAAAGTCACTAGGCTTTATCTCTCCCACTAAATTTTCTGAGCTTTCTGAGAGCAAAAGCCATGTACTTATCTTTACAACCCACTGCTGAGCCTAGTGCCTAGTACATAGTAAGAGTTCAATATTTACTTGATAAATCAACCTGCTGAATAAATGCATGGACGGATAGATGGATGAATGGATGGATGGATGGATGGATGGATGGATGGATGGATGGATGGATGGATGGATGGGTGGATGGATGGGTGGATGGATGGATGGGTGGATGGATAGATGGGTGGATGGATAGATGGATGGATGGATAAATTACGGTTTTGACTTTTTGGGTTTCTTTTTCACCTGATGTGGTCCAAGCAAGAATGACTCCTGTTGTCATCATGGTTTGCAAATACAGCCTAATGCATGCATGGGAAGGGAGGTACAGTTGTCACTTCTTGTGCCCTGCTCAGATTCTTTTACCCAGGGTTTCTCAAGCTTAGCACTATTGGCATTTTTGACTAGATAATTCTTTGTTGTAGAGGGACCGTCCTGTGCATTGGTTTAGAAGCATCCCTAGCTTCCACACAATGCATGCCAGTAGCAATGCCATTACCACTCCTTCCCCTGAGTCATGACAACCAAAATTATCTCCAGAAATTGTTAAATGTCTCTCAGGGGCAGAATTGTCCCAGTCAAAAACTACTATCCTTTATCTGCAGTTATCCTTCTTCCAGCTGCTGAGAGTATTGGCTGCTAACGAGAGTGCCCTTCTCCTGAGAAATGCCCTCAGTCTCTGGGGAACTGCCTCTGTGGGTATTTATGCCTTCCCTTCAAGAATAGTTTTAGGCACTGAATGAATGATGGAAGAGAGAAATACAAGATTTGAGTCCCTTTGTCCCTGGCTGGAACAACTCTGAGATGCTGCTCGTCATGATCCAGAGCTCCCAGCAGGATTAGGCCAAGACTAGTATTCAGGTAAAACTATCCCTTAGCAAAGCTCTTTCTCCTGTCCTATCCTACTTCCCTCTCTCTCTTACAGGATTCTCTTGAGAGCACTATTTCAATAAACCACTTGCGTAAAAATTCCCCTCTCAGGGTCAGTTTTTAGGGAACCCAATCTAAGACATGTAAGACAATAGGTAATAAATAAATACATACATAAATAAATAAAATAATGATCAGGCAAGCATCAAAAATATACACCCAAAATTTAAGAAACAGATTTATTCAGGGTGTTCAATGATACCTGATCTTTCTGCAGAAACGGAGTACAAATTCAGTACTTATATGTGGGAAGTTGACAGAGTATGGATAGGTGAAGATATACAGGTGGTAGGTCAGTTGTGCCTTTCAAGATTTTCAACATGTTGATTTCACTTATATAATCCTAAATTTCCCCTATATTATCGGTGAATATGCAATACTTATCAAATTTGAAAATCCATATGACTCTCATTCACCACATATTTTCACTTGATGCAAAACAAAGAGCATGTCTTTCTCCATTTGGAAGCCACATTTTTTTTCACAATGTGTATTTAATGGCCATTCCACCAAAATTAAGCAGAATAACAGTTCATCTCAAAAGCATTATATATATAATATATATAAAATATATATAATATATTATATATAAAAACACATATTATATATAATATATGTTATTTTTAAGATCCAAGTTCAAATTTTATTTGAAAATAAAAACCCAGAATTTTATTTATACTGTATCTTCTTCCTGGAACATCTTTGATGTTATTTTAAAATGTCCATATTTGACTCACATTTTAAGTCCAAATTTCAAGATCAAAATGCTCCATAGAAGATTCCCAGATTACTATGGCTAAAAGTAATCTTTCCCTCCTCTGTTGCTTCTTCCATGCATTATATTTATTTGTATTTAATTCATATCATCTCTAATAAAATTCCCTAGGGTCAAATGAATGTTCTGCTCTTAATTGTGTCATTCCTTGCCTCCAGCCTTATCCAATGTTCATCAAAGAAATGAACAAACAAATGAGTGAGGAAAGGTTATTTCCATGGACTCATAAACTCATTCCTTGTTTTGATAAAAGTTGTACAAATAAGTGACAATTAACATAAGAAAAATTAAGAGAATATCAACTAATATACAAGCATAATTTTAAGGGAGATAGCTTAATATACCAGCCAACTATGGATATGACATTTTATTGAATTTTTTAAAGTTCTTGTGTCATAAATTGTGTTCCCAAATTAATTTTCAAGCAGTTATGATAAAAACAAGGCCCACCTTAAGAGTTTTTTTCAGAAACTCTTAAATAACAATCTTTAAAAATACGACTACCTTGTACTCACTCTTGAGATTCTGTGGGATTCTCACTCTTGTGATTCCATTAGATCTCAGGTGGGACAATGGAATGCTCAGCCAGGTCTAGGGGCAGTTTCTCTGCTTCATGTCAAGAAATCTCATGGCAGTCCCAATTCTCTCTGCTCTCCCTAGTCTAGTCTAAGACCCAACTTAAGTCACACCTCCCTTTCAAGAAACACCTTTGGCCTTTCCAAACCTTTATACATCTTCTCTTTATACACACACACACACACATAGACAGACACACACATGCATATTTGTAGTGTTAACTGCCTGATTAAAAAAGATGAAGTACATGATTAGCTTTCGTATTCACTGTTTCAATTATTTAAGCCTTTCACCCTCTAACTTAGTTTTAAGTTCCTACTGGGAAAAACTAATGAATCCTTACCACCAATCTGTCTCCAGAGTGCCAGGCAATTTTATGTATTTTATATTTAAAAAATTATTCTTTGTTTAGGCCAAAAATATTTTAAAACCCTGAAAAAACTGAAATAAAGAATGGGAGAAGTATTGAATTGGATCATTTTTTTAAAATGAATATTTTATCGACATAAGCCTAAAAAAAAAAAATAAGTGAAAGGAACACTGAAGGGCAGAGGACTTTCTGAGAGAAAAAGCATCTGTTTTAAACATGAGGCCACACCTTTGTATTATTCAACTTACAATAGTGAGCAATAGTTACTTTGATAATTTTTATAAGTCCAATAATAAATTTAAATACATTTTGCCCCAAAATAAAGATTATAGGTGTGAAGAATGACACCCAATTTAGGAAAGGTGAATCACTTTAACATGCTCATATCTGCAGTCCATAAGCACAGGGATATCAATTATCGCCACTCACATGAATGTCTCTGAGACCTACACCAATTCCACTTGAGTCAGTTATGACTAATACTATTGTACTCAGGGAGACACAGAAATTCTCTGAGTCATTTCCATGCTATTTCTAACCACAAGACTAGCACGGAAGCTTCCTCTAGACTAGTCCCTAAACATCAGTCATTGTTATAAAGCAGTCTGGTTTGTTTAATGGTCCATGAGCCATCTCCACCAAGAAATAAGTTCAAGAGTGAGGTGAATCCTATTTCTCCCTGGAATAGAATCAGGGGCTGGAATGGAAAATATGGTTAGTCAGAATTATTGCTATATAGAGGTATTACCATAATTTCTCAGTGAAAATTTTGAGATTCACTCTGATTAGAGTAGCATAAGTCATTCTTCCACCCATATAAGCAAAAAACAGAATATTCTGATGGCTTATCTTGGATCTAAGGGTGATTTCAAGTTCCTTGGGGGGGAAAAAAACAAAACCATAACCATAACATGAAAATGAAAAGCTGTTGGAAAGAGGAAAGGGGAAAATAGATGATAGAAAAAAACATGAGTTAATATTAGGTTCAGGGGCAAGAGACAGCCAAAAATAACAATGGCTTAAACAAAATAAAAGTTTATTATTTCCTCAAAGAAGTCACAATTAGAGAATCTTCAAAGGCTGGTAGGGTGGTTCCAGATTCTTTTATTCTACTCTTCTGCCATGTTTCAGTCACATGATCATACCTAACTACAAGGAATCTAGGGAATGAAGTCTTTATTTCAGGTGACCATATATCCACTTAACAATAAGGTACTTTCTATTTTTGTAGGGTAAAAAAGAAAGAATAGACACTGGGAGACAAATAGCACTCTCTTCCAGTGATGTATGGACTCTCAAGTTGATTCCCATGTTTCCCACTTATGTTCATATCTTTGTGTAAGGTCCTCCTCTTGAGTATGGGCAGAACCTATAACGTGCTTCTAAGCAATAGAATACAAAAAGAAGATGGGGAGTAAATCATTAGTATACATGAATATGTTACATAAGATTCAGTATTTGTCTTGCAGATTTTATCTCTCCCAGGAATGGCCAAGGGGGAGGAAGTGGCCATGTTGGGAAATGTCTCATGCAAAGAAATGTGGAAGGCCTCTGGGAACTGAGGGTGGCCTCAGGCCAACAGCCAGCAAAAATGAAGTTCTTGGTCTAACAACCACAGGAGTAAGGAAGGAGAAGTGCAGAAGACTCACATAAGCTGTGCCCAGACTCCTGATACACAGAAACAAAGACAATAAATGTGTAATGTATTAAGCCACTAAGTTCGTGGCAATTTCTTATGCAGTAACATAAAACTAAGATACTGACACAGAAGGCAGCCAACAGATGTTCACATGCTGCAAGACTTAACTCAGTCCTTAATACATAATAAGAGTTCAATAAATGTTTGCAACGATCAGCAGCATCATCACCATCCTCATCATATAATCATTACCATTTCCTAAACCTGAATTCCTCCAACATTGCCATTACCTTGCCTAGCAGCTTAGTAGCAAGGAATAAAATCCCAACAGGGAAAGTAATTTAATTCATATTGTTTCTAGACTTTTTGGAAGCAAACAACTTTAAAATTTAATTGGAGTTGAATTTCCATTAGCACTGCACTGGTGATTCTTGTATATCCATCTGCCACTCCATTCCAAGAACTTGCCTCTCAAGGATATAACAATGTCTCTGTCATGCCTCATTGAGGAAGAACTGAAAAGAGTAAGATAGGTCATAGTGCTCTAGAGGTTCAGTTAAGAATTGCAGGCAAGTCTTCAGATCCATCACTCTACAGAGTCAGGCTGAGGCAAAAAAAAACAAAACAAAACAAAACAACAAAAAAAAACCCCAACAATTAGCTAGAGGTTAAGTAACAAAACAGTTGCTAGAAGACTTAGATAAAAAGTTTCATGAAGTAGGAGTAAAATATTTGAAAAATAATGTGGGAAAGTAAGTTATCAATTTCTTTGAAACCTGAATTTTTATACATTTTAATATTATCTAGCAGAATTAATCTGTGCTTCTGCTTAAAATCCTGGTGACAAGAATACCAGGAGGGATTTTTTAAAAAATTTTAAACTGAGTTAAAAATAAAGAACCTTTCAGAGCATTTCAAGATAAAGTTTTTAGACCATACAAACCTGAGCTATTTTTGATAGTAATGTGTAAAAGCAAATTAATGTCCCCTAAATCAAGCAAAGATTTCAAAGCTAAGCCATTTCATATAATGGAGTGAGGCAGAAAATGAAATCTACCCTATGAAGTATACTAAACAAACAGAAATTGCTGTTATGAGACACCATAAGATACTCAATAATTCAAAAGATGATTAAAAATAAATAACATATTAGTAATAAAATTCTGGCATTATGAACATTCTAATAATGGACCTTTGGGTTTTGGCTTATAGCAACTCAAGGATCTTAGAGGGAGTATGAGGAAAAATTATTGCAGTCATACCTCGGTACTTGTTGGCGTCAAAACTCTTCAAAACCTGTACTTGTCACATTTTGAAGAGAAAAATAATATTACAGCACTCGGCGCTTGCTTGGGACACTTCGTGCTTGCTAGAACATATATGAGTCACAATGTCACCCCACAAGAGAAAATGCTTTATCATTCGCTACTCCTCGGTTTCACCACTCATCCTGAGTTCTGGAGCAAATTAATGACTAGTAATGAGGTACCACTGTATACCAAAAAGCTCTTGTAGTTTTGCTTATGTTTATTTTTATAGGAAAAAATAATGTAAAATAGCACATTTTCTGTGGAATAAGGTCTACCTGAAAATAATTGAAAACTAAAGCATGGTAAAAATAGAAAAGATTTATCCCAGAAATACATGACATTGATGGAAGATATCAGAATTATTATATACATTTTTAACTACTATAATATCGATAGTAATCTTTAAGTTATTGGAATCAATTAGGGTTTATTTTCCTAGATGGTTCATACTTTTTTCTTTTCATTTTCATTGAATTTATTGGGGTAACAATGGTTAACAAAATTATACAGGTTTCAGGTGCATAACTCTACAAAACATCATCTGTACACTGTATTGTGTGTTCACCACCCCAAGTCAAATGCCTCTCCACCATCATTTATCCCCCATATAACTTCCTCTACCTCTTCCCACCCTCTTCATCCCAACTCCCAGAATCACCACATTGTTGACAGTGTACATAACTTTTTTTTATTTTTTCTTTTTTGGTCAATTCCTCCACCCGCTATCCAACAGCTATCAGTCTGCTCTCTATGAGCCTGTCTTTATTTTGCTCGTTAGTTCATTTTGTTTATTAGATTCTACATATAAGTGAAATCATATGGCACTTTTTTCTCTGCCTGGCTCATTTCACTTAGCATAGTACTCTACAGGTCCATCCATGCTATCTCAAATGGTAAGATTTCCTTCTTTTTTAAGGCCCAGTAGTATTCCACTGTGTAAATACAGAACACCATTTTTATCCATTCATCTACTGATGGACAATAGGGCTGCTTCCAAATCTTGGTTATTACAAATAACTACAATGAACATAGGGGTGCATACATTCTTTCAAATTAATGTTTTGAGTTTCTTTGGATATATTGCCAGAAGTGTAATCACTGGATCATAAAGCATTTCCATTTAAAAATTTTTTAGGTAGCTCAATACTGCTTTCTACAGTGGCTGCACTAACCTGTATTCCCACCAACATTTGCTGTTTGCTATTTATTGATGATAGCCATTCCAACAGGTGGGAGGTAATATCTCATTGTGATTTTAATTTGCATTTCTCTGATGATCAGTGATTTTGAGTTCCTTTCATATGTATATTGGCTATCTGTATGTCATCTTTGGAGAAGTGTCTATTCAGGTTCTTTGTTCATTTTTAACTGGATTTTTTTTTTTTTGGTGTTGAGTTTTTTAAGATATTAAAAATTGTGGATATTAACCCCTTATCAGATGTACCAGCAAATTATTCTCCCATTCAGTAGGTTGTCATTTTTATTTTGTTGATGGTTTCCTTTGTTGAGCAGGAACTTTTTAGTTTGATATAGTCTTATTTGTTTATTTTTTCGTTTGTTTCCCTTGCTGAAAAGGTATATCTGAAAAAATATTACTATGGAAAATGACTGAAATTTTACTACCTGTGTTTTCTTCTAGGGTTTTTATGGTTTTGACACTAAAATTTCACTCTTTGAGTTTATTCTTGCTTACAGAGTAATAAGGTGATTAGTGTCATTTTTTTTTTTTTTGCATATATGTGTCCAATTACCAACACCATTTATTGAATAGACTATCATTACTCCATGGAACGCTTTTGCCTCCTTTGTCAAATATTAATTAACTATAAAGGCATGGGGTTTATTTCCGGGCTTTCTATTCTTATCCACTGCTCTATATGTATGTTCATTTTTTAGATTTTATTTATTATTATATATTTATTTTTAATTTTTTTTATTTTTTATTATTGTTTATGTTGCTGCAGTTTTCCCAATTTTCCCCTAGGCCCCCTCTGCACAGCCTGCCCCCCACTTCCATAGTCAATCCCAGCACCATTTGTCCATGTACATAGTTCTTTCGCATAGGTTCTTTGGCTAATCTCTTCACCTCTTTCAATCCATCCCCACCTCCCTCTTCCCCTCTTACTGCTAACAGTCTATTCCATGATTCTATGCCCCTGGTCTATTTAGCTCATTAGTTTATTTTGCTCATTAGATTGCTCTTATAAGTGAGATCATATTATATTTGTCTTTCACCGACTGGCTTATTCCACTTAGTATAATAGTCTCCAGCTCTGTCCATGCTGCAGCAAAATATAGGAATGCCTTCTTTCTTGTGTTGTATAGTATTCCATTGTGTAAATGTATCATAACTTTTTAATCCACTCATTTACTGATGGGCATATAGACTATTTCCAACTCTTGGCTATTGTAAACAGCACTGCTATGAACATAGGGGTGCATATGGTCTTTCCAATTGGCATTTTCGGATTCTTAGGGTATATTCCCATGAGTGAAATCACTGGGTCAAAAGGTAGTTCCATTTCTAATTTTTTGAGGTAACCCCATACTGTTTTCCACAGTGGCTGCACCAGTCTGCATTCCCACCAACAGTGCACTAGGGTTCCCTTTTCTCCACCTCCTTACCAGCACTTGTTTTTTGATTCATTAATGATGGCCATTTTGGCAGGTATGAAGCAATATCTTATTGTGGTTTTAATTTGCATCTCTCTGACGGCTAGTGATGTTGAGCATTTTTTCATGTTTATGGGCCCTCTGTATGTCCTCCTTGGAGAAGTGTTAAGGTTCTTTGCCCATTTTTTAATTGGATTGTTTGTCTTCCTGCTGTTGAGTTATATCAGTTCTTTATACATTTTGGAGATTAAACCCTTGTCCAATATATCTCCAAAAAATATGTTCTCCCATATAGTTGGTACTCTTTTCTTTTTGATGATTTTTTTTTAGCCGTGTAGAAGCCTTTTAATCCAATGCAGTCCCATATGTTCATTTTTTCTTTATGTCCCTTGCCCTAGGGGATATATCAACAAAAATATTATTATGTGAGATACCTAAAATTTTGCTGCCTACTGGCACCCCTATGATTCAGATATTGGAATCTTTAAAGTTATCCTGGAAGTTTCTAAGCCTCTCCTTATTTTTTTGAATTCTTGTTTCTTGCTTCTGTTCCAGTTGATTGTTTATTTCTTCCTTCTGCTCCAAATCACTGATTTGAGTCCCAGTTTCCTTCCCTTCACTGTTGGTTCCCTGTGTATTTTTCACTGAAAACTAATTTCAAAAAATAATGAAGGGGAACTTCTCTAGCCTGGCAAAGGAAATAGACTTCCAGGAAGTCTAAGAAGCTCAGAGAGTCCTAAAGAAGTTGGACTCAAGGAAACACACACCAAAACACTTCATAATTACATTACACAAGATTAAAGATAAAAAGAGAATCTTAAAGGCAGCAAGAGAAAAGGAGACAGTTGACTACAAAGGAGTTCCCATAAGACTCTGAGTTGATTTCTCAAAAGAAGCCTTACAGGCAAGAAGGGGCTGGAAAGAAGTATTCAAAGTCATGAAAGGGAAGGACCAACATCCAAGATGACTCTATCCAGCAAAGCTATCATTTAGAATGGAAGGGCAGATAAAGTGCTTCCCAGATAAGGTAAAGTTAAAGGAGTTCATCATCATCAAGCCCTTATTATATGAAATATTAAAAGGATTTATCTAAGAAAAAGAAGATCAAAACTATGAACAGTAAAATGACAACAAACTCACAACTATCAACAACTGAATCTAAAAAAACAAAACAAAAACAAAAACAAACTAAGCAAACAAATAGAACAGGAACAGGATCAAGGAAATGGAGATCACATAGAGGGTTATCAGTGGGAAGGAGGAGGTGGAGAATGGGGGAAAAGGTGCAGGGATTAAGAAGTATAGATGGTGTGTACAAAATAGACAAGGGGAGGTTAAGGACAGTATAGGAAATGGAGAAGCCAAATAACTTATATGTACAACCCATGAACATGAACTAAGGGGGGGTGGAATGCTGGTGGAAGTGGGGTGCAGGGCAGAGAATAAAGGAGAGAAAAAAATGGGACAATTGTAATAGCATAATCAATAAAATATACTTAAAAAATAAAATTAACTTAAAAAATAAAATTTTACTGCCTATGCTTTCTGCTAGGACTTTTATAGTATCACAGCTTATATTAAGTCTTTTATCCATTCTGAGTTTATTCTGTTCTATGGTATAAGTTGGTGGTCTAGTTTCATATTTTTGCATGTACCAGTCCAGTTCTCCGAACACCATTTATTGAAGAGACGATCTATACTCCATTGTATGTTTGTGCTCCCTTTGTCAAAAGGGAATTGACCATAGAAACATGTGTTTATTTCTAGACTCTGTATTCTGTTCCATTGATCTGTTTGTCTCTTCTTATACCAGTACCAAGCTGTTTTGATTACAGTGGCCAGGTAGTATAGTTATCAGATATTGTGATCCTCCAACTTTGTTCTTCTTTCTCAAGTTTGCTGAGTCCATTCGGAGTGTTTTTTAGTTCCATATAAATTTTTGGAGTATTTGCTCTAGATCTGTGTAATATGCCATGGGTATTTTAACAGGAATTGCATTAAATCTACAGATTGCTTAGGATAGTATGACCATTTGGTGACATTAATTTTTCCAGTCCATGAACATCTCCAGTCCATCTTCCTCAATTTCTTTCTTCAGCGTTCTATAGTTTTCTGAGTATAGTCTTTTACCTCCTTGGTTAAATTTATTCCTGGTACTTTTTGTTGTTGTTGCCGTAGTAAACAGGATTTTTTTCATAGTTTCTCTTTCTGATAGTTCATTGTTGGTGCACAAAACTGCCATCAATTTCTGAATGCTGACTTTGTAACCTACTACTTTGCCTCATTCACTTATTAGGCTGAGCAGTTTTTGGTGGACTCCATAGGATTTGCTATGTACACTATCATGTCATCTGCAAATAATGATAGTTTTACAACCTCCTTTACAATTTGAATGCCTTTTATTTCTTCTTGTCTGATCACAGTGGCTAGAACTTCCACTACTATGTTGAATAAGAGTGGCAAAAGTGGACACACTCATCTTGTCCCTGATCTTAAGGGAAACAATTCCAGTTGTTTCCCATTGAGTATGATGTTGGTAGTAGGTTTCTCATATACGGCCTTTATTATGTTGAGGTATGCTCCCTCTATTTCCATTTTGCTGAGCATTTTTATCATAAATGGTGTTGGGTTTTATCAAATGCTTTTTTGGCATCTATTTATATAATCATCATGTGATTTTTGTCCTTCATATTATTTATATGATATATTACACTTATTGAATTTCAAATATTGTACCATCTTTGCATCCCTCGAAAAAATTCCACCTGCCCATGGTGTATGATCTTTTTAATGTATTGCTGGATCCAGTTTGCTAATATTTTGTTGATGATTTTAGCATCTATGTTCATCAGAGATATTGGCCTATAATTTCCTTTCTGTGTTGTGTCTTTACTTGGTTTTTGAGTTAGGACAATATGGGTCTTGTAAAAATGGATTGGGGGTCTTCCCTTTTCTTGAATTTTCTGGAATAGCTTGAGAAAGATAGGTATTAGTTCTTCTTTGAATATTTAGCAAAATTTGGCTGTGAAGCCATCTGGTCCAGGCCTTTTGTGTGCCTGGAATTTTTTGATTACTGCTTAAATTTCACCTGTTGTTACGGATCTTTTCAGAATTGCTGTTTCTTCCTGATTCATTTTGGAAGTCTGTATGTTTCTAGAAATTTTCCCATTTCATCCAAGTTGTCCAATTTCTTGGCATATAGTTGTTCATAGTAATTCCTTATAATTCCTTGTATTTCTGAGGTATCAGTTACTTCTCCTGTTTCACCTCTGACTTTACTTATTTGGGTCCTCTTTTTTTCTTGATGGTGTAGTTATATGTTTGTCCATTTCATTTACCTTTTCAAAGACCCAGCTCCTGGATTCATTGATCCTTTGAATTTTTTTTTTAGTCTCTATGTCATTTAATTCTGCCCCAGTCTTGATTATTTCCTTCCTTCTACTCATTCTGGGCTTTGTTGTCATTTCTCTAGTTCTTTTAGATGAAGGGTTAGGTTGTTTATTTGAGATTTTTCTATCTTCTTTAGGTAGACCTGTATTGCTATGAACTTCCCTGTCAGTATAGCTTTCATTGTGTCCCATAGGTTTTGGGTTGTTGTGTGTTCATTTTCATTTGTTTCCAGATACTTTTTGATTCCTTCCTTGATCTCATTGTTGATCCATTCATTATTAAGTAACATGTTTGGTATTCAACCTCCAGGTATTGAATGTTTTCAAGTTTTGTTCTTGAGATTGGTTTCTAGTTTCAAGCCATTGTGACCCAAGAAGATGGTCGATGTGATTTCAATTCTTTTGACTTTGTTAAGGCTTGTTTTGTGTCCTACCATGTGATTTGTCTTTTAAAATGGTCCATGGGCATTTGAGAAAAATGTATATTTTGCTTCTTTGGGGTGAAGTGTTCTATAAATATCAATTAAGTCCATATTTTAAGAAAGAGGGCAAGGGAGGGAGGAAGAGAAGGAAAGAAACATCAATGTGTGAGAGAAACCAGTGTCCTGGCCTGCAACCTAGGCATGTGCCCTTACTGGAAATCAAACCAGCAACTCCTCGGTTCACGGGATGATGCCCAACCCACTGAGCCACACCAGTCAGGGCAATCTATATGTCTGTTTTTATGTGAGCACCATGCTTTTTGATTCCTATGGACTTGTAGTATATTTTGGTATCAGGTAGCATGATTCCCCCAACTTTGTTCTTCTGTCTCAAGATTCCTGTGGCTATTTGGGGTCTTTTTTGGTCTGTTCTAGTTCTATGAAATATGCCATTGGTACCTTGATAAAAACTGTGTTGAAATTATAGAATGTTTTGGGTAGTATGGACATTTGCCTATCAAGATCTCCCTTTGGATGTGCTGCTTGTGAAGATCATTGGGTTCTGCTCTGATGTTGTCTGTAGCTAGCCACTGGATGTGTTGGTTCTGGTCCTCTTGAGAGGGATGCTGATGCAATCCTATGTAAGATGCTGCCTATAACTGGCCCTCAGCAACCTGTTTGGGGCAATAGCAATCCAGTTTTGTGGCTGCTTCTTGCTGGGTCTGGGTGTATATGGGAAGGACCAAGCTCCACACCAAGGCCAATTTTTACCAGCACCTGGCTTGGGAGCAAGTCAACACATGTCCCAAAGTGTCCTCAATTAGATCTGCCCCCACGTGACTCCACCTGCCTCTGCCTGCCAGTGGCCTGTTAGGCTAAGTCACTGAAAGAGCCTTTGACTATATTCCTCTGCAGGGTATACACTACACAGGGTGGGAGTAGAGGGAGTCCAGAGGGTGGGACTAATACTTTCTCCAAGACTGATGCTGCACAGAGAAGTGTTCTCCACCCAAAAAAGATGGTGTCTGAGTTGTGGGAGAATGACTCAGCACATGGGTCCTGGCAGTTGTTGCTTCAGCTCCCTCTTCAGAGCAGAAACCCGAGATGCTCCACACGTGACTCTTGATGTTCCAATCTTCCTCTACCAGAGCCTAGGGTGAGTGGTTGCAATGGAAAGTTTGTGTTTTGGCCATTCAAGAAGGTGCATGTGCCTCAAGCAGATTTCTGCCACTCCCTGGCAGGCAGAAACCCTACTGCTTTTCACATCCAGATGTTATGCAGGAGCCTCTTCCTGGCTCCTGTGCTCTGGGCTGAGGAGGCTGGTTTGGGGTGTAGACTCCATGCTTCTCAGTGGAAAACCACCCACAGCTGAGATATCCTTCCAGAACCTCAACCACTGCTAATAGGAATGAGGCTAGCTATTTTTGCATCTCTGTCCTTCCTACCAGTGTCGATGTGGCTTCTTCTATAAGTCTTTGGTCATAAGACTTCTCTTCAGTTAATCTTTAGTTGGTTATTCAGGATGATTATTCCATAATTTAGTCATAATTCCACTTTGGTCGTGGGAGGAGGTGACTATAGCTTCCACCTACTCTGTTATAATCTTTTCTCCTCATAACTCTTATCCTCCAAACATGGTGTATTTGTCCTAAAAATGCTAGTTAATGTACAAAGAAAATATTTTAACACTGTTTCTGTGTAGAAAATTCCATTCTACAGGACTGTTTCACTTTTTTTTTTTTTGCGCTGCAGAATTTGTCTCTAATTCTGACATCAGTGACAGTATAATAACAAGGTCGCTATCTCAGAGTTTCTTCCCATGATGGAGTCATCTTTGTACAGAGATACATGACTATAAAGCAAGACCTTAGAGACCACTAAACTTCATCAACAAATATCACTGGCCATTATGGGGTAAGGAGATTATATCTCCATGAAGGAGATAGTCTAACTGTTAGTGCTTTCAACAGAAACAATTACCACATCAATACTAACAATGGAAATCACAGAAAACCATGGTATTACCTTCCTGTGAAATGTAGGAATGACAAAGACAGAGAAAGGGAGAGATAAAAGTCCTCAAGGTTTTCTTCCTCTAAATATAGTTTTATTTGTTTGTTTTTCACGGTCCACTAAAGAGGTACACTCATACTCAGATCAAAAATCTTCTTAATGGACTGAACTATGAGCAAAGTGAGGACATATTAATTCAAAGGTGAACCTTACAAAGTAACTGAATAGGGTTCTTTCTGATATGTTTTCTTTCTAGGGGAAATGGTATGTCCTCATTACAGTACAAAGAATGGGCTTCCTTGGTTACTGTGAAATTCCAAATAAAACACTAATTGTACTATTTTTATGACTTCTAGAAGTTTATATTTTTTCACCATTTTCACAATCAATCCATAAGCAAGCAATCTGATGCCATATAATAGAATTTGTTGTTGTCTTTGAATAGTTTTTAAAATATTGTGAACAATTTTTTATGGAACAGAATACCAACACAGGTTGAGACTAATGTTAATGTATAGAGATCCAAAGTGAAATCAGAAGTCAAGGCAGATTTCTGAAGCTAGAGATACTGACATATTTTTAATAAAATAAAAATCATTAATGTACTTACCTAGAGATCATCTGAAATCCTCCAAACTCAATCTATTATTCCTCACTCTTGTGTTTTCTAACTTAGTTCTTTCTACAAGAAATGCTATCTTATACCATCTTTTCCACCTTGCAAAACCTTACCCATCTATCTTTTAGCGTCCAGCTCAATTCCCATTCTCCATGATGTCTTCATCCTGATCACCACACCAAAAGTGATCCTTTTTTTTGGGGAGGGGGGGTTATTTGTTTTTTAATGGGAGAGAGTCTATTTGGGGAAATAATCAAAATAAATTCCAGTGGCACTATGCTACACATGGTGCCTTATATTATGACTATTATTCTTTATGTGCCTCATTTTGAGAGTACAGATTGAATAAAACTTTATTTCCACTACAGAAACAAGAACAGAGCCTTGCAAATTATACTGAAAAGTAGAACAAATGTTTATTCAATGAAAAAATGAATGAGTGAGTGGATAAAAGAATGAAATGATTAGAGAATAGGTAATTGATTAATGGTGTGCTACTAAATCTAATCACTAGGAATACAAAGAAGGGAGAGATGAAAAATGGTTAAAGTAGTTTGAATTTAAAAACTACAATCATGGAGACATGAGCTGGTAAAGGAAAGCAAGGAGTAGGTAGGCAATGGGATGAGGATTAACACATAAAGTCAAGATGAGGAATCTAGCCTCTCATCTAGGGTGTGACCTTTCCTACAATCTACCATGAAAACATTACAAAGTTATTTATACAACAATAAACTCACTTTTCACATTGAAATGTGAACTCCTCAAAATGGACCATCAACTTAAACTGATCAGAGAAAGCAACAAGCTGGCAAAGTAGAACTAAAGGAAATATGGAGCACTCATAGAATTTAAAATTGCCCTGGAATTACTCCAGGCATTTAAGAAGTATTATGCAATTTAGAACAGTCTGTAACTCACAAGGGTTGTTCCCTTTATAGTCAATAAGCTACAGAGGGTGTGGTAGCTACACACTAGCCCAAATCAAATCTGGAATTTCATCTTAATGAGAATTTAGTAGCCAGTAAAAATTTAGCTGAAATGATGCCCATAACTCTATATCTTCCTCTCAAGAAATACTTAAAATCCATATTTTGGGTTTTCAGATGTGACTAAAATATCCAGAGGGTTTCTGAGAGACATCCATTTATCCTGGTAAGGTAATTTGCTACATCAAATGGCAATAGTGACCAATTATGCTTTGGTAGTCCCAACACTTAGAGTTGACAGCAATGCTCTGGGGAAATTTTGTGCACTAGGTTCCAAGTTTTATAATGTCTTTCTGCCAAATATTTTGAAACAAGTTTAACATTAGGTTTTCCAGTTTGTTGAGCTGTTAATCAAACTTTAGTTCCTCTGATACTGCTCTTTTGAGAAAGCACAGTGCACTACTTACCCATGATCAGTAACAGCAGGCATGACCAACCTAATGCCCCTGCTAACAGTCTACAGACACTTTGCCATTTTGCAACAGAAAAAAAGCTTAATTTTTATATATAGCATGAATAAGGCTTTCCGAAAGCAATTTCAGGGCAGATTTCTAGAAACAACTTCTAAGGGCAGCTAAAAGAAAGATGCTTTTAGCATGCTTTGATATAACTCTCAAAATTTCCAAATTACATAAATGCATAGTAACAAGTAAGGATTTCTAACCTGGACTTGCAAAAATACTACATTTTCTGGAGAAACTAAAAGAAAACTTGAAAGGCATTTCATTAGCACTTTAACTTACGGACATGTAAAAAACAATTTGAAAACTGTATCCAGTTAAAAAAATTTTTTGCTCACTGTTTTTTTCTGTCCACATTAAGAAACACATTTTTTTTTAATTTACTGTTTTTGTGGGTTTACTTCTTCCCAAAGGAGAAAACAATTATGTGACCATGTGAATTAAGTCCTGGTGTATCTTGTAACTAACTCTGATAGCTAACCATTAAGGGCAAAACCATGGAAATTTTACAGAATAAACATTGAGAGGAAATAAAGATATGTAATATAGAAATAACAGACTGACACTAAAGCAGACAGTATTCTATTTATATTATGCTTTTTTATATCACACTTAAAGAAATTGTTTTTAACTAATTGAATATCAAAAACAAAACTGAACAATAATGTCAAAATCATAAAACAGGAGAATGGGCAGATAATAAAAAACCATAGGGCACTCAATTTTCATTGCATTAAATACATTGCAATTGATAATATATTTTAAATAATTCAAACAAAAATATCCAACTAAGATGCTGCTCCTTTACAACATAGAAGTTGCAACAGTATAAAGAATAATACTTAATCACAGTATAAACCCAGTTGTCACAAGCATGACATTCAAGGTTTCAGAAAAGGTCATATAGTGGAAAATACATAGTTATATATTCTTGTCACCCTTCCCATCAAGAAGTGGAGACTAATTTTCCTGCCCTTGAATCTGGACCTACCCTGCAACTTTGTCCAACAGGATGTAGGCAAAGCAACAATTTAACTTCTGAGGCTGGGCCTTAAGATATCAGCAGCTTTTACTTTCTCACAAGAAAAACTTCTCCAGCAACCATGCAGTGAGAAGGCCAAGTCACATGGAAAAGCCATACAGAGGAAAATTGAGGCATGCTGGTCAACTGAGCATCCAGTTGACAGCTCCAAGTGTCAGCCACATGAGTGAGTCATCTTGAACTTCCCAGCCCAGACTTGGCTTTGATTACTGCAGGCTAGCCAACATTACTTGAAGATTGAGGTTACAGTATAACTAACCTTTAAGAATCATCACAAGTCAAGTTTGTATATATAATGTCAGAGAAAGATATCCACAATTATCTGAATAATCTATTATAATACCCTTTCTTTTTCTGATCTATCTGTGTAAGGCCAGTTCTTACATATTTCAACCAAAACAATATATTACAATACATGGAATGCAGAATCAGACAAGAGAACCCAATTATTCTCATTAAGCAAACAACAAAAAGATTTGTAAAAACACATAAACAATGTAACTCATTAATATATTTTATCTGGAAAAATAGTTATTTCTTATAAAATTATATGTTGAAATATAATATTTATTATAGTTTTATTGAGATATAACTTCCATACCATAAAATTCACTGTAATAAAGTACACAGTTCAGTGGTTTTTATACCCACAAAGTTGTGTCAACATCACCACTAATTCCAGAATACTTTCATCACCCTCAAAAGAAACTTTATGTCCATTAGCAGTCATTTCCCATTTCCCACTCTCCCTAGTCCCTGGTAACACTCTCTCCATTCCCAGGTAACTACTAATCTACTTTCTGTCTCTATGTATTTCTCTGTTCTCGTCATTTCACATCCACAGTATCACATAATATGTGATCTTCGTGTCTGGCTTCCTTTAGCATTGTATTTTCAAGGTTCATCTATATGGTAGCATGTATCACTACCTCATTCCTTTTTATGACCAAATACTACTCCATTGTATGCATATGCTGAATTTTGTTTATTCATTCATCAGCTGATGGGCCTTTGAGTTGTTTCTTTTTTTTTTTTGCTATTATGAATAATTATGAACATTTCTGTACAAGCTTTTGTGTAGGCATATATTTGTAATTTTCTTAGGTATTATTATTGACTATTATTATGTTTATATATATTAATTACTTTACATATTTGTAAACTATAGTATAAAATCTACCTAAATTCAAGCTCTTTGGAGCCTGAATTAATTTTTGAAGGTATGACTAAGTCTTGAGACCAAAAAGTTAGAAATGACTATGATATAGAAATTTTCTGCTGCTTCTTTTAAAGAAAATATGAAAATATAATTTTTATCATATTTTCTTTATATTACTGATTCAGAGGAATTCAGAATAATTTTTAACTTTTATAAAACATGCTATCTTGACAGCTTTATTTCCTAGATTTATTTCTCCCTCAGGAGAAATAATTATCAACCAATATAATAGTCAGCCAAAAGATAGTACCATGATAGTGTATAATTTTTTCCCCATAAAGATGCTCAAAGGATCATGTTTTATTAATTTTTATAAACTGTGAGAGCTTTCTAAGAATACTGAACTTCAATTTTGATACACAAGCTCTTCAATCCCATTATCTAAATGGACGCAGTCTCCTTTGTCAATCCTCAGACCTTTGAGATAATTTCCTTGATTCCTTTGTACTCGGGAGAGAGATCTCTGTCCCAGCCTCCCCAGATGCCTGCCAATCTGTTTTTTATGAAAACTCTGGTAGTTTGCATTCCTCTAGCCTCTATTCATTGCTCACAGAATATTCTTTTTATTAGGCATTTTATTCACGATTATAATTCTTAAATCATTAATGTATATTTAATCCTAAGAAAAAGTCAAAGTTTCCTATTAAAAACACATTCAGTGCATACTTTTTTCCAAAAGATATTGTCATAAACATATACTGTATCTCTTCGGTGAGTTTAAATGACTACATATGTGGCCAAATCTACGATCCACAACTGTGCTTCTCCCATTGTGAGTTTCTCCAAATTGATGTAGTGAACCAGATGCTTAAAGGCTTTAGATTAGGTTTCTGTGTGTGATGAAGTTGTAAATAGACACTACAAAACAGAAATATCAGAAGATACTTAGTTATTCTCCCTTAAAAAGACTATTTTCAAAAACAAGCATATGTTCTGGGATAACAGTTTATTGTTCTTGAGGAATGAAAGTGAAATCCTCTTTTACTGGATGACTGTTCCATGGAGTAGAGTAGAAATTTCCCTCTGACAGCCAATCTTAATTTTCTCAAAGGTCATCTAATTATTCCTGGTTGAATCTCCATGTGATGCACTAATTTAGAAATGTTTCCTCATTAGTGCCAATATCTCTCAAGTGTTGGAAAGACCTTCACATACTACATTATTCATTTGAAATGTAGATTCAGAAAGGGGAAAAAACTATGCTTTTAGATATTTGCATATAATTTATATTATATACATGTATCCAATAAAAGAAAAGCTATGTTAGAATCAAAAGGCATTAGAGTAGCATAAAAATTCAAATTCTTTGGAGTCCAAATCCTCTCTCTGTCTTGTATCAACTGAGAGATTACAAGGAAGTGTTTGGGAGTATCTGAGATTTAATTTCGTCATCTGCAAAAACAGAAGAATCTTTGCAACTAATCACCAAAATGCAAGTAAACTGATAAAATATAGAGGATCGGTATATTGCTATCTTTTATTAAACTTTACTACTATTATGACAGTAAAAGTCACCTTAAGACAAAATAGACCTACCATGAAATTCACTGCAGTCCCAAGTAGCAGAATGGCTATTACCTAACTGCATGAAGAGTAAGCATAATGGTACTGGAAGGAAAGGTATGATTGCCCTGGATGTCAGCTAGTCAAATATAATATTGTATATCACTCATTTTTGTTTTTGTTTTTGTTTTTTCTCCAGGAGGAAGAGGAGAAAGGACAGCCTATAAGAAGAAAACCATTGTCCTCTTTCACCACAAGGGACCAGGAGGGGAAATAATTTTTGCTGAAGCACCCCCTAATTTTCTCTTACTTGGTGCCCCAGCCTTTAGCATCTTCTATCTTCAACATACACCACAAACATCAAATACAATTATTTTCCTTTAACACCATGTGACCTGCCCAGAAGTGTACAAAATTCCACAATAGTCTCTGAGGTCCAATACACACTCTTGCCCAAGTCCTACCCCACTACTCCTCATGAACTTTGTTTCACAGTAACTCTGCATTATACTAACCAAAACTTAATTTAAGAATGGATCCAAAGGAAACTGTCAATTAAAACTCACTGATTGTATTCTCTGATACACTCACAAGGCAGAAGACCATTCATGTATATGTGGTAGTAATTTATTCAAAATGGCAGTGCTTTGAAGTACTGATTATTTTCCTGTACTGCTGCCCTCTACTAAAATTGCTGGGTGATCTACACACAATGTAAAGTACATTCCATTTCATTTCTTAAAATTTAATTAGAGGTCATATTTATACTACACATACATATTTACTTATAGTGATACCAAAATTCAGTTTTTTCAAAACCAATTAGTTTAAGAAAGGAGAGAGAATAGTACTCAAAAGGATGACAAAAACTCATAGCAAATATCACTGTGCTTCTCAAACAACTAGTTGAGTAGTGTGGTTTCATTTACAGGCTAGTTATACCAATTAATTTTCAATCTTTAAAAGTTAAATTTTGGTACCTTACTGAGTAGTGGATAACCTGTGGCCTTCTCCTCTCCACTGGTCAGTACATTCCAAATAGAAAGCTACAAAGGTGGGTGAAAATTGTGAGTGTTACGAGTGTTGTGTATGTGTATATGTATATGCCCATGTGAATATCTGAATACTTTTGAAATAATATTTACTTCATTGAAACTATTAACTGTCTTGAAATAGCTGAATGTTAGGGTTAATATTTAAAATCAATCTGAGAGCAAATTTAAAAGTAAACAATTAGCTGTGAGACTCACTGTTCATTAACTATTATTGGCATTTTCTAAACATTACCTTACATAGTAGTTCTAATCGAATGTTATTATGCTTCATCTCACTCATCTTAGCCTGAAGTCAAAAGCTCTTTCCAATACAGATATAGTCCACCTTCAGGAAAACTAAGTGTCGAGGTGCTTCTCTCCAGGATGCCAAGTTAGTGTTTCAACCTTGAAAACTTTCTTTTGCCTGCTATGTTTTTCCTCCACCCGATACTGAATGTTGAAATAGTTCTGCAAATTTTGTTTCATCCTGCCAGCATTATGTTTTCTTCCCTCTCACATGGAAGAAGTAAAAAATGAGAAAAATTTTTGCAGGAGGCTAAGATTATCTTTTTCTATTTTTAAATATCAAACAGGTACGTTATTTTTGTTTTGTTTCCTTTAAATCCTTAAGATCTGCAAAAGGGTTTACAAAGACAAATGAAACAATATATTAAAAGCTAACATATTTTTAGTAGAATGAATGTGCAATCTAGATGTATCTAGTTCTTCTACCCTTCTGATTAGATTATAGTGCAGTATGTTCTCTTACTATTTATTTCCTTCCTTTTCATAAGAGTGCAATGCCTGGCACTAAAGTGGTACCAAATAAATATTTGATAAATGAATGAATAAGTAGGAGTGAAACTACAGTCTCCACCCTTTTCCTTGATGTAAGATCTTCCAGCCCACAATGTTTAATTATTTAACCACCAGATTTTCAGTGAAGTTATTCAAACACTACTTAGTCATCCAAAACCTTTAAATTATCAAGTAAACTAGTTCTTTGCAAGACATTTCTGAGTTTATAGGTCTTAAACTGAATACTTTGAACATATTCATTCAACAAGTTGTTTCTTGAGCACCTATTCTGTCAACTTAAGTAAGGTTTGTAAAGATTTAATGTGCTTTCATTAATGTATTTCTAACTGTACTCCAAATTTATATCTATAGCTCCTCGCTTCAAAATTATTATTCCAGGTTGATTGTTATTTAAAGGCTATATTATAAGAAAGCTTCTTTGGAGTAAAATAACAACAGTAAGAGTAACAAGGTATAGAATTCACAGAATCACATATAGGGCCAAGCAAAGCACCTTGCTCACAAGTGTCTCATCAATATTTATTGAATTGATAGACTATGTGATTTTTCTCTATGTTAAAGGGTTCTTAGGTTAATTTTGGAAAAAGTTACAAGAAATAAGGAATAAGGGAACTAAAGAAGGCTTCTATTTTCAATTTAGCACTTATTAGTCATCAAAAAAATGACAAGAGTTCCTACCTAAGAATCAGCTGTGAACTAAAAAGTAGCCCATGTCCATTGTACTACTTCCCAACACTCTCTGACAGGAAGCCAAATGATTCTGTGTCAAAATTCTCTATGTGTTTAAAATCAAATGGTGCTATAGATGAAGCTTGATAAATATCAGAATACATTCGATTGTCTTCACACTTTTAACTATCTTGGAAAAAAAACTGCCTCTGCACTGACATTTTATATGGATTAGTGACATGCATAACAACTGGGCAAAAAAGGCAAGAACAGGATAAAAAGCAGTGGAAAGGGCTTTACCATTTTTTATTGGTCACATACATATGACATCATCTAGTTTCAAGAAAAATAACCTTATCACTGCACTTCTCTATAGGGTTCACAGTTCCTGTGGTGAAGAAAAAAAATTTTTTAAGTCTAAATCAGAGAATTTCTTTAAACGGCAATGTGAACAAATCTTGATTTCCAGGGTGAATATATTTTCTATTATATATCAGAAGGATGTGTGTGTTTTTTAACTTGATTTTTGTTGTCAGCACTATTACAGATGTCTCCATTTCCCGCCCTCTTTGCCCATCTCTGCCCAGCTCCTGCCCCTCCTTCCCTCTGGCCAAACAAGACACCACACTCTTGTTTGTGTCTAGGGGTTACATATATGTGATCTTTGACTACTCCATTCACCTCCTTTCATCCAGTCCTCTCCCTCTCCCTCCCCTCTGGCTGCTGTCAGTCTGTTCCATGTATCCATGCCTGTTTCTACGATGTGTTTTGTTTTAAATTCAAACTTATTTAGAGTTCTCTCCACCTTTTCCCCAACAGAAATTAGTCAGGGTCTTAACAAGAACAGGGTTTGAAAACAGTATGGGCTTAGGATATATTCAGCAAGTGGTTGATTACTATAAATTCTATGTACAAACTCAACAATGGGAAGAAAGTGAAAATTTATCAAATGTCTTCTATATTCCAGGTACTATGCTAAAAGCCGTGCATGTAATATCTCACTTAACCTTCACACCTAAAGTTTAAAGAGTCTCAATACCTTACCCACAGCCTTAAAACTTGTGAGAGAGTTGGTTTAGAACTCAAATCTCTTTCCAAAGACCAATAGTGAAAGAGATTTTGGACTAATACAAAGCATATAAAGCTACGAGTTATATGTGCATATAAAGCTATCAGCATGTTGTATGATAGAACAAGGTTCAAAACATCAACTAACTACACATAAGTTGGGAATTATATGGTCAGACAGTATTTTCTGATATATAAAAAAAAAATGACAGTGACATAAAGATTATTTGAGCAAAGTATTCTGTGGTTTTGCAACTAAAAAAATACCTCATGTTAGGCTGTATTAATGGAAAACACAATAATTCAGAATTCAGATGTAAAGAAATAATAGATTCAATGATCTGACCAGACCACACCTGGATAGTGCATTTGGTCAATACTAAGTACTGTAACCCCAAAATGTAGTCAAATTACAATAATTTAAAGGAGCTTGAATAGAATTATGATGTCTTGAAATGATGACATATGAAAAAGAGTTGAGAAAATGGGAGAGAATTGGCCTTGAAAAAAGAGATTGAAAAGACACCTGTTTCTGTCTTCACACATTTGAAAACCTTCTAAGTTACAGGAAAAGAATGGTACATTCAGTATTTCGTCACAAGACAGAAGTAAGTAGAAATTTTAAAGTAGAGAATTTTAATTCAGTTTAGAGTTCATATTCTAATAATTAGATCTATCTTAGAATACAATGTGGGTGGAGAGAGAGAGAGAGCATGCTTTATAAGTTGCTGTGGAAAGGAACTCATATATATGGACATACAAATTTAATAAAGATTTATGGGTCTTAAAATTTTTAATTTTATTTAATATCACTTTCTAAAATGAAACAATACTAAAGAAATAATTTTGCATGTGGCATCTGTTTAATGCCCTGCCCTATAATTTCTTTATTGAACATAATACATATTAATGTACATTTTATGCAAATTTCTTGGACTAGATAAAAATGCTTGCAAATTATCCCTAAGCAATGGGAGTGTCCGCCAATAGGAATTTTTCCCAGGGTTAGAAGTAGGAGTGGCACACAAGAGCAATATGTAACAATACATATTGCTAAAGAGCAATACAAATTTTAAAAAAAGATCTTTAAAATCAATGTAATAAAAAACACATATAAAAGAGGTGGAAGAAAATCTGACTCCCAAATTATAGCTTCATTAAAGAATGGCTTTGGTGTTACAGAAATTCTTCAAATTTTTAGCCAGTAAACTCTTTATCATTATTTTATTAATATCTATTTCTATAATAAAGCTCAAAGGAATTGTACAAAAAATAATTTTCACATTATTTTCCTGAAAACTCCAAATAAAAGGATAAAAATATTTAACTCTTTTCTAATTTGCTCCTTGTTCCCATTCTTCTTATGTTGCTAAGAATAATAAACCCTAACTTGTCAATACTAACTTAAAAGATAATAAAGAGGAAAATAAGCCAGCTTAATAATTTATTTCAGCCAAAAACTCATCCATTCCTTGTAGTATCCTTGTCTTCAGCAATGCAAATCAAACCTTAGCCAATCAAAACATTTCAGTTCTGAGACGACAGATACCAGCTCATTTTCCAGACAAGTGCCAGTTAAACTGGATATATCCTTACATTCTAATTTCCAAATTAAAAGCCACTACATAATATCCTTTTCCCCCAGTGATTTGACGTATGCTTCATTTGGGCAGTTTAATCTCCTTTTGGTTGATCTGTATATTATCTAAAAAAAAAAAAATTACGAAGGTTGGCACTAATTTCCATACACACAATAAGGCAATACAACATTCACAGCAGGTCCTAACAAAGCTGCTTATATCACCAAATCTTGATTATGTAGTGCTTAAAGAAGTCCTCTGAGGCATTTTGATATGTTTACAGACTAGCTTGCTACCCTCAGTGGCTATTAGCAACGTGCTCAAGTCTCTGTGTGTTATTACGCCAACACACAAATTGTAGGATAATTGCTGGCACTGTGCTTTGGTATTTCATCCATGATGTTGATATTTATCTATCTTGGTAAAGGCTGCTATGGGAACTGAAGACCTGTTTTTAAAAGGATGAAATAAAGGAAGCCAGAAAAAGAAGGGACAAGAATAAAAAGCACATGTTCCATGTAATAATTTAAATGTATATTAGAGGGATATCCATTTGACACCTTACTTTTTATAAATATTTCATATACGTTATTATTATTTTTATGGTCAAAAGAACTTTGGGGGAGACCACAGACATTTAGGGTGGGGTGCAGGAGAAGGATAAGTCATGGTATTCCTTTTGGTCATAAGATTATAATTTCTGCTTATCAACATCTGCTAAAATAAAACTTCACAATTTTATATAGCATCATCTCTGGAAAAGTTCGTGAAAAAAGGAAATAAACTGAACCTGAATCTAACCAAGCCTAATAACTCACTTCTTTAACAGAAATAAAGGGGCTAAGACATCTCTGTGGGGGAGCAAACACACAAATCTAGAATATGAGATAACTACCTAACCCAGTTCATTTCAATAAGAGAGCCCTGGCCAAGAAGCTCAGTTGTTGAGTGTCATCCTATACACCAAAAGGTTATGGGTTCAATTCTCAGTCAGGGTACATACCTGGGTTGTAAGTTCAATCCCTGGGTGGGGCACCTATGAGAGGCAACCACCAATTGATGTTTCTTTCTCTTTCTCTCTCTCTCTCTCTTTCTCTCTCTGCCTTCTTCTCTCTAAAATCTATAATAGCTATCCTTGGGTGAGGAATAAATTTTATAAATAAATAAATAAGTAGACGTAGAGGGGCTGTAAAAAAAACAAAATGCACCCTGACTAGTGTGACTCAGTGTATTAAGCACCAGCCTGTAAACCAAAGGGTTGCTGGTTCAATTTCCAGTCAGGGCACATGCCTAGGTTGCAAGCCAGGTCCCCAGCAGGGGACACATACGAGGCAACCACACAATGATGTTTCTCTCCATCTCTTTCTCCTACTCTTTATCTCTGTCTAAAAATAAATAAATGAAATCTTAAAGGAAAAAAATGCAATATGTGGTATTCTCTTGGATACCAATTCAAATAAAGCAAAAGGGGAATAACATTTTTAACACAACCAAAAATTCTGAATGTGAACAGGATATTACATGAACCAAAGAATCAGTGTAAATTTTGTTAGTTGTGATAATGACATTGTGTCATCGTGTAAAGTAAAAAATATCCTTCTTTATTTTTTAAAAATAAAGATATGTGGGAGAGAAAATAGAACCTGGGATTTGATTTAAAATGCTTTGGCAACAAATACAATGAAAAAGGAATGCATGTAACAACTGCAGAAAAATCTTGGTGATTCTTGAGTTTGGGTGATAGTTACACAGGGACTCATTAGAATATTCTTTCTATTCTTATATATGTTTGAATTATTTACAATAAAATATTTTAACTATGTAGTATGGTTCATTAAAATAAATGATAGCAGTTATGGGTAGCTTTTTACCCTAATAAAACAATTAATACCCTATTTTTTCCCTGACTTTGAGCTGAAATTCTTGCCTGTGGAAGGGTGTCAGGGGTCTATGAATCCCCTGATTTTTCATTCTCAATTCACTTGCCTGCGAGAGAGTCAAGTGTCACCATATGTTCCAAGATATTAGTGGTACTGATTAGGAACCGCTGGAATAGAAGCTTACTGACTGAGAAAGGATTTTGTCTATTTCTCTTTAGTTGGCATTTTAATTAGTGCATTTATAGACATTTCAGCAATCAGTCAGAAATGAGAGTGGACACATGGTAGATTCTAACTAGAGCAAGTATTCATCCCTGTTTGCTTGCAATAGACTGACTTAATGCTTGTTGCCCAAGTTTGAAAGATAAATTACATGGTCACTCTAAACTCTAGGCCATGCTTTAAGTCTAAAGTAGCAAATCTGAAATGTAAATACAAATACTTGAAATAGGTTTGTTTTTGTTGTTGCTGTTGTTTTGTACTCGTTTGATTCTAATTGCCCAAATTGACTCTCTAATAACTGTATAAATCATTAACTAAGTCAGGGCTTCCCTACCAATTATCCTGAATTTCTTTGATGGTTGCAAACTTTTCATTTATTTTTATGCTTTAGCATGCATATTAAATTTTTCCCCTAAAAGGAATACATACATTTCCTTGTAGCATACTTGTGGTCTTAGTCTGTGTATTCACTAAAGGATTGCGGGAGGGTGCAAATAACTACAAAGTAAAGAATACTTAAAGAAATTTTACTAGAACTTTATAAGAAACTATTGGATTCCTACTAGTTTTCTTGTGAATGAGGCCATTACTATACATTTCTCTTGGGTCACTGTTCCCCTCTCGTGATAATCTGACACGGTATCTACTCTGTAATTAAGACCTGACAATAGCATTACTGCTCCCTGGGGTGCGGGGGGTTGGGGGGGACAGAAATCAATGGACATAGTATCTAGTCCAAAAGCAATCACTTGACACATAATGAGAACTATTTTTATTTGCAAATGAGTTTATTTTTTAGGATTTATCATTGTTAAAAAATACTGACTATAATATGTGTTACATCAACAACCATTTCAATTCTATTAGGTGGTACACATTCCCCACTTTCTGGGTGATCTGATGATAAAAGTGATCTGATTTTTATCTATCTTATTTTATGGTATACTTGCTATATACATATATGCATGTGATGATCCACAGAAAATAATCTTTTCTAAAGTTTCAACTGTGAGACTATATCTTCATTTATGCTAGAGACAACAGGAGATAATAATTTCCAAGGAAAGAATTAAGTATCCAAATTATTCACTACAAAAATGTACTGAATCTTTGCACCATACATGAAGAGAGGGACTATACTCATATTACTTCTTTCTAGTAGATCTATGTAACCAAAGATGATGTTTCTGAATACCTATATCCAGATATACACCTTTAGCCCCCTGTGGTTTGGCAGTAACAAAAGTCTGAGGATATGCAATTTTAAGAGATGAGTCTGAAAAGAGAGGCAGAATTCTCTATACCACTACCCTTCTGTGCTCATTTCTCAGAAAACCATGGCCCAAAGAGGCTGAATGACACCCATTCAAGGGCCACATGATAACTAATAAAGGAGCCTGGTCTGGAGAGTTTTCACTGCATGGCATCTTCCTAAAACTGAGGTTTTGGAGAAAAAAAAAAACAGTATTCTATGTAGACAATAAATAAACCAGAAGAAAAATGAAGTTGGAATAAAATGTATATGGAAAACAAGTCGAATACTTCGTACTGTTTGAGAATTTAAGGAAATTAAGCACATGGAACATGAAAGAGCTTTAAAAATTTGAAACAAAGTAGGGGGTGGATGAGAACAGAATTCACTAAATCTAAGATGGTATTTTATGGGCCAATGCAAAAGAAAAGAAAACAACCAACTCTAATTGTAACATGCCACTGATTTAACATTTCACAAATATTAAAATGTGAAAAAAATATGTTTCTTAGAATCAGTGAAATCTGGTAAATGGACAGGATGGTATATTTTAGGTTTGACACACGGAGGTGTTAGTGAGTTCATTAATTTATTACTCCCTATTTTCCTTCTCTTCTTTCTCCTCTCCATCATTTTCTAAAGATCATTATCATTAACTTTCTACTAAATACCTCCTCTCTGAAAGCAAAACAATCCCACAAGTAGGAATCATTGTTATCCTCATTTTATAGTTAGGGAAACCAGAGCACAGAAAGGTTAAGTGATATGTTAAAAGTAAAAAATGGTGAAAGTTAAAATCAAACCCAGGCAGTCTGGCTCCAGAATCTGAGCTCTTAGCCAATATTCACATGGTCTCTTGAAGAGGTGCTTAAGGTTATCCAAAGTGCCATTGAGAATGGAGGACATGACAATATGATGACGCTCCTTTGAAATAAGAAACCCTGAAAGTCAGTTCTGAGAGCTTCCACTAACACTGTGCATTTGTAGTATATATATGTTTAAGCAGAGTTCATTTGTAATGTACAACAATATAAATACACACTATATATATACACATATGCACCTACACACAAACACAAAATATTGTTTTTAAAACATTTCTATCACATTACTGTATTTCATGGTATTTCAACCAATATCCATGTTCTACATTTCTCTTTTAAGATCTGATGACAGTATAATGAATAACATAAACTGGGGGAAGATACAGGTCAATAAAATGACAAACTATCTTTCATGCATTACAACTTGACAACAGAAAGCATAGTTGGCCCCAAACATTTCTAGGGCTTCAAGAATTAAGGAATTTCAATCTATTTCCAATTCATTTATACAGCTCATTGGAATGTTGTTCTGTAACAACTGATTGATTCACAAGTTCTCCCCTCATCCCTTCCAATTCCTTATAAACAAAGGACAGAAGAGGGTCCTATTTTTACACATATCCAAAACACTGTTCAGAGGCTGTTTGAAAAGAATGTCATTCCATGTTATGCTCTATTTCATTCTAGAGTTGTACTTGTCACACAATATGCAACTTTCTTTTTCCTAGTCTGTATCCCCAGTAGACTGGCAGCTCCTGAGAAAAATGCTTTATTCAGTTCATTTGTGGGTCCCCAGCATCTAGCACAGCACTAGACACATAGCAGAAGCAACAAATCATGAATAGTACATGAACAAACAGCTTCTTTTTCTGCTTTTTGTTTTCAACAGTTGGTTTTGCATGGAGTTATAGTCATAATCTTTTGTAATAAATAGCATTCATTCAAAGAATGAAAAACTTAACATAGTGTGCAGACTATAGTAACAAAACAAAATAGCTCCCAAAGGATAAACCTAGTATATTATAACTAACTGGGCCAAAAGGAGTAATAAAACTGAATTGTAAATTTAAGAGAAAAAGAACTATTTTTACATGTGAATTTGTACTTAGTTTAAAATATTTCCCATTAGTTTTCAAACCATTCTAATTACTCAAGTTAAGGGATTTGACATTGAATAAATCTTTATTTTAATCAATATATTATCATCAACATAATTATAACTGTGAAATGTTTCCAGTTTAGAGATGAAAGATACTCAAATAATAGATATTAATTGACATGATCTAGTGGAGGTGTCCAAACTTTTGGCGTCTCTGGGCCACACTTGAAGAAGAAGGGTTGTCTTGGGTCACACATTAAATATACAAACACTAACAAAAACTGATAAGCAAAAAAAAAGGTTTTAAGTAAATTTACAACTTTGTGTTGGGCTGCATTCATAGCCATCCTTGGTCACATGCAGCCTACAGGCTGTGGGTTGGACATCGCTGGTTAGTAAAAGCAGTTAATTCCTGTTTATTTCTAATTAGCTGTCAACTTTTACCATAAAATCTCAAAATAACTAATTGTTACTCATTTAATAAAATAATAAGCTACTTTATAAATCATCACCAAATTGTAGGGTTCCTTCATATAAAAAATGTGAAAAAGTTATGAAAACAAATTCCCTCTCTTTGTATTTAAAAATAATCTCTTCCTTTTTTAGTTGAATTTATTGGGGTTACATTGGTTAATAAAATTATATAGATATCTACTGTACAACTCTATAATATATCATCTGTATATTGTATTATGTATTCACCACCTGAAGTCTAGCCTCCTTCCTTCACCATATATTCCCCCCTTCACCCTCTTTTACCTGTCCCAACCCCCTTACTCTCTGGTAATCACCATACTGTTGTCTGTGTCTATGAGAGTTTTTGTTCATTTGTTTTGCTTAATCCCTTCACCTAGCCCCCAACCTTAGTCCCCTCTGATAGATGTCAGTCTGTTCTCTGTATCTATGAGTCTCTTTCTATTTTGTTTATTTTTTATTATGATAGATTGCACATATAAGTGAACTCATATCATGTTTGTCTTTCTCTCACTGGCTTACTGCACTTAGCACAATACCCACTAGAATCTTAATAGAAAGTGAGTATTATGTTAACAAGATTTACTTACATTTATATTGAAATATTGCCTTATAGAGATTTTATACAAAATATAGTGATACTGTATTTTTTATTAAAAATGTAAAAGTTTTAAATTGACCACTGTTAGTCTTATAATAATATTGAGAAATTAAAATTTATTTAAATACCTTTGTTACCCCTTCTTATTAAATAAAAAGCTATTTTAAAAATTGGCATCTTAATTTATGACAGCTGTGTAGGGTACAGAATTAGATTTTCCTGAGGGATACAATATTTTAATATTATTATTTCCCTTCAGCTTAGTGCTAAGAGAAGCTGTCCCTTAAATTTTGACTGCATGAAAATAATAAGTCATTACATAACAACCATCTTTGTCATGGAAGTTTTACATTAATAGTCTCTCTTGCATCTAAATATACCCCAAATCTACGGAGTAAAGAACAAGAATCATGGTGAATTATTTGCTGTTTTTGTTTTATTTGTTTCCTTTCTGTATAATCTCTTTGGGAAGCATGAAGGACTAGGAGCTGGAACCAGAGCACCATGCCAGCTCTTTGTTTCTGCTTCTGGCAATGGTGAAATAAATTATACAGGACCGAACATCAGACTGAAAACAGCTACAAAATCTCAGAAAAATAAAAAATAAAGATTTAAGGCATCAGAAAAGTACTAAGGCAGGAATAAATTTGCAGGGACCAAGGTAGAAAAGAAAGTGTATCCCCAAGAACAAGGCCTGTATTTAGAATCATCAATGGCATCCAGGAGGTCAGGAAACTGAACAGAGCTTTCAAAAGATTCTGAAGCTTGAAGGGAGGGATAAAAAATAAACTTTATGAGTCAACATACAGGAAGGCCCTGGGCAGAAATACCTTCTTATAGGTCACCTTAGAAATAGGATGAACCTAAAGTGATTACTCCAAAGACTTCCTCCAAAGACCACTCACCTCAAGGAATGAAGCCCACCTTCCAATAATCTCAATCTTTGATGGTATTAAGGTGATTTTGGAATTTTAGCATTACTCCCAAAAACAAAAGTAAATCTTTGGAGTAAGATAACATCTTCTATAGCCTAAAAATATTGCTACATTTAAAAATTATAAATTGTCTAGTAGAAAACAAAAAATAACCAGTTGTTAAAGAAGGTAAGACATCACCAAAAGAAACTAACAGAAAACAAATAGGGTACTATAAAGAGACACAGTAGAAATTCATGTAATGCAACTATTAGTCATAAACTTTGAAAATAATTATGATCAATGTGTTCAAGAATTCCTTTAAAAGTTAGTAATATCTGAAAACAAACAGAAACTAAAAAAAGGAAACAAATTAAAATTTTGAAAAAAAATGTAAATGAAAATAAGTAGTCCATTATGGCATAAGCAGATGATTAGACAAAACTGAAAATCAAGTAACAACTCTAGAATATGAGTAGATTAAGGCACAAAAAGACAAAATCATATAAAAATCAGGGGGAAAAAATATAAGAAATCTTTTGAAGAAAAGGCCCTATATATGGGCAGCTGAAGGTCCAAAAAGGGAATAGAGTAAAAGAGAAAAGGAGCAAACCAATTTAAACAAATAATGGTGGAGAACTTTTCCAAACTGACTATATTAAGCCACAAATTCAAGCAGCATTGTGAAACTCTAGCAAAATAAAAAAGAATAAATACCTTCAACTTTCATGGTAGAACTGTTTAAAAACAAGGGCAAAAATGTTTTAAACAGTTGAAATGCTGTCTTCAAAAAAGTTACAACTGACTTTTTGGAATGAGCCAGAGGACTACAAAGGTCTGGGAAAGGAAAAGCTCCCCAAATAGCCTGCCATCATGAGGGCCAAACAGTTTGGCAGAAGAGCTGATATGATTAAGGGTGCTGGAGCCCCTGTCCAGGTAGCTTTAATCCACAGGGAGGGAAGTTCATTAAATGCTCACAAGTGAAAAAAAAAAAAATCTCCTGTCAAAGCCATTAGACTACATTTACTAACAAAAGACCAAACATACCATAAATCTAAAATTAAAGGTGTTTATTAATAAAAGCAAGAGGGGAATGGAAACTCTGAAATGCTTTTCATAAAATCACTATCCATAAGATGTATTTTTTATGTAGTATTTGTATCAAATGACCAAAGTTCAAAGCATAATGGGTATAACCACAAGGAAAACAACAGGAAATTATATTGCAAAACTGAATTTTATAAAGAAAAAAATTAATTGTGCACACCTAATGTTTTGCAATTTCAACTCTAATTTCAATTAAATAAAAATATAGTTCTAAAATATAAGTCTAACCCTGCCTGGTATGGCTCAGTGGGTTGAGTATCATCCCACAAACTGAAAGGTCACCAATTCGATTCCCAATCAGGGTACATGCCTAGGTTGCAAACCAAGTCCCCAGTTGGGTGTGTGCAAAAGGCAATGGATCAATATTTCTCTTCCGCTCTTTCTCCCTCCATTTCCCTCTCTCTAAAAATGAATAAATAAAATCTTTTTAAAAATAAAAAATAAAATCTAAGTCTGCATAAAAGAAAAAGATAACTCTGTGTGACCAAGTGAAAGAAAAAAATCAATCTTAAGTGTTGAGAGGAAATTGTTGTTATCAAGGTAGGCAGCACTGAATATAAGGCAATATTCAAGGCTAAAACCATTCATTCAACAACTATTTACTAAGCACCTACTATTGTCAGATTCTGTTTTAGAAGTTCAGGATACAGCAGCAAGCAAAACACGCAAATCTCTTTCTTCAAGTAACTATGCCCTAATAAGGGGAAAGAGACCAAAAACAAAATAAGTAACATTTATAGTGTGAGAATATTTAAGTAGAGGTGCACAGAATAAGTGGGGAAATAGTAATAGATTTTAAGAGTTTTTATATGAAGGAGAAGAAAAAAAGAACATCCGCAGTAAAGCCTCTAGGTGAAAATGAGGCCAACCAAAGCCCGTTGCACAATTTTTCTGATCTCAGAGAACCAGTATAATTGTTGGGAGGGTGAGCAGAGAAAGAGACAGGAAAGTCTCCAAATAGGTTCATATCACCCACTCATAATGTGAGAGGAAAAACCTGGTTTGGAAAAACTTTGCATAGATTTAGTGTAATTTTCTCTTGCTTCTATTAATTACATGATTCTGTATTTTAGCTTCCTGTGTTTCTTCCTTCATTTTTTATCTCTTATCTTATAGGGACAGTTTCCTTCTGATACATTTAACATAATTTTCTCAAGGCAATGTATCCACAGTTTAACACATACAATGATTTTAAGTGTAGACAATTTAAAATTTTTAAACGTTTATTTACAGATATTGTGCTTAAAATAAGACTTAGTACTTTTAAACAGTGAGTAAATTTAAAGTCAACCTCAAGAAAAAAGTAAATAAGTGACAGTGCGTGTTTGCAGATGAGATCCTCAGGAGAGTAAGTTACTGTCAGAAACTTGAGAAAGTCTCCAGGAAATCTAGCTTCCTTAAATTCATTGGTTTTAATAATTATAGACCTTTTTCTAGTATTTGCCTAAATTTAGCAAACTTCACACTTTGATAGTCTCTTTTTTGCTACCAATTATGTCAATATATAGAAAAATACAGTGAAGAAATTTTGAAAACATAACTCTTCCTCAGTGTCTATATACTACTATTACCTTAAATAAGTGTTTCTTTTCCACTGGCTTCAGAAGTTGTCATTTTCAAAACTTAAATTAATAAATGCTAGGGGCACTATTATTTTGGTTCCTTTTATTTAATTTTAAATTGTTTTTAGCTATTTTACATTTGGTATTCTAGCATGTGTGGAAACATTACCATTTACTTTGCTCTATCTTTAACACAATCATTTCTTACTTGAGAAAAATATCCAGCAGTCCAAAAGAGCATGGTGAGTTCAGTTAAATTTTACCCAGACATACCCTTGGAAACAAAAAGTTAGATAAAACAGATTGTAATATAAGACCAAAATTAAATGTTTTAAAGGTAAAAATATAAACACTTCATTTATAAACAGGTGAAAGAGTATACAGAAAATTCTCCAATTGCAGCAGCTCAAATTCACCTTACTATCTTGAGTATACTTAGCAAACGCTTTACAAGAGAAAAGGAAGATATGCAATTAGAGAGCAGAGGAAAAACCAAGCTGCATAGTGCAATAAGGCTGATGATTTAGTCTCCAGATCCATTTTTTGATGCATGGTAATTATGAAGTTTGTTGTGATTTGATAGTACATAGGTCTTCAAACACATTTGAATTCATCTGTCACTTAATTTCATGAATTTGGTAATGCCAACAATAAAAGTATGTGTAGCTTTCAAAATTAGCATATAATGTTATCAAACTATTAAAAATATTACTTTCCAGTTAGGTAATAAATATTCATTTCAATCATAGTATTTGTTGACAATTGATTAGAACTCCATGAGGAACAACAACAACAACAAAACCGTTAAAATAGCGGTACTGTTACTGGTTTCAGATTATTTTATAAAGTCATACTTTTAGCTATGATTATTGCATTTTTTATTAGTTTCAAGTAACTGGCAAAAAAGGGCATTATTATTATTATTGCTATAGCAAGCTGGGACTCTGGAGGATTAATTTAAATGTACTAAAAACAACTTGATATATTTGAAAAGGTAATAAGATAGCACATTTTGTGAGTGAAAGAAGATGAAGGAATAAGACAATTCCTACCCTTCTAATTCTTCAGAGGCAATCAAGAATTTTCCATATGAACAGTCAGTTCTATAAGGATATGATGGCCCAAGCAGAGATGTCAGGAACTAGAACTAGGGAAAGGAACTAGATCTGCCTCAAAGAGTATCTTTCAATCTGCTTTTCATGGGGCTAGTAGCACGGGGCTAGAAGAGCTGGTAAGTATTCACATTATTTTTAGAAAATGAAGTAAAGCTAAAATAAATTAATAATGATAATCACTTATTCCGGTGATGATTAAACTAAAAGTAAAGTAAAACTAAAAGAAACGTAAATGAGGAAACCACCGTATCTGGAGATGGAGGTGGGGGCAGGGGAAAATCTGTTTATAATTATAACACAGACATACGATTCCTTAAAGTTGGCAACTGAGCAATTATTTATGTAATCCCCTAACTCTGCCATTAATATCATAAAGATGAAACACTACACCTCCTCACTACACCTGTACATTGCCCCGAAGAAGAGTTCTTTATTTAAGAAGGATAAAAACTATGCATAGTCAATCTTGGTTGGAAAAGGTGAGCTATTTCACCTTTTCACCATTACTATCTAGTCCTGGGTAGGCCAGACTTCACAGCTGTTACCCTAAACTTTGTAAAGTAATTTTCCTATATCTACTCCACCTCTTCCATGAATCTCTGAGTTCTTAAACTTCAGCTCCAAAGTCCTGCTTCTTCTTCTTCCAAACTTTGACTTGGGCTGATGATCATTTTATTCAGGCTGGTTATAGCTCTAGGTAAGGGTGTCCAAACTGTGGCCCGCAGGCTGCATGCAGCACAGGATGGCAGCACAGGATGGCCCAACACAAAATAGTAAATTTACTTAAAACATTATGAGACTTTTTTTGTGATTACAAGTTGCAATGTATTTAATGTGTGGCCCAGGACAACTCTTCTTCCAGTGTGGCTCAGAGACACCAAAAGGCTGGACACCCCTGCTAGAGTACTTCCAATTATTTAGTTGCTCCACTATCAGTTGTATTATAAAATACCACTTTATGTTTTCCCAGCTTACATCTTTCTGTTCTCAGAAAAGTGGTAAGGTATACATTGTCATACGTATAACTCAAAATCACTCTGAAGTATTAAAAAAAGCTTTAACTCGATTGCAATGGATTCTGCTACAAAAACAAACTCAGTATGCCAAGAATCAGGTAGGATCCTGGTAGCATATATAATTGGGGAACTTCAAAAATAGGTGGAATCCAAACCCCCTGAATAATGTCTTAAAGCCCTCTCATACTTTAACACTGGAGAGAGTGTGCTGTGACCCTTTGCATCCTACTCCAATGCTCGGTGGTGCAGCTAGGCAAGCAAAACCAGAGAAAGACTCTCTCTTGAGAATTTTCTCCATCCCTGACACATTCACCTTGGTTTTTCCCTTTCTCATTTTTTGTCAAAATCTGTATGATTGAACATCATGCCTCTCTAATCTTGCCTTTCTGATTCATCGAATCACTTTTCTATTTGGCTCCTGACTCTGGCTTTTGCCATTATCATCCTATTCTTGCCCTTTGAACACAGGAATGATAGTGCTGTCTCTCTTGCTTCTCTCTTGACTCTTCCTCAAGCTTTGAGCTTGGACCTACCCTATGCCCTGCTACTTCCTGCCACTGCAGGATGAAGTCCTTGTCGCAATACACCCTTTAGCACTCCTGCTTGATCTGGTCCTCTAGCCAAACCTACCTGCTCCTCCTCCTCCCAGAGAGGACTGTGCCTAGTCATTGTAATATTTTTAAAAAATCCAAATTCTGTTGCTTGGTACCTATAGTGGAAGATCTGTGTTTTTGTTTTCCCAGCATTCACTCTGCTTCTTCTAGGAACAGTACCTTGCTTTCCCTTGGAAATGTATGATACTACCATTAGATGCTGTCTTGGTAGAATTTTCTATCATGGTATACCCACTTTTGCTAAGGAGTACAAAGGTGATTTAAAAAACAAAACAAAACATGGCCAATAAGATGCCCTTTCCTTAGAACATAATTCCCAAGAGAGTGACAAAAGACTGCATAAAGTTTAATGCCGTCATCCTATTGAGGCTGTTCATTAGAGGCTAATACTTTGATCTGCACAAAAGCCTAGTGTGTCTGCTTGTTCCTAAGATGGTTCATCAAAATTTCCTTCAAATGTGGTATCTGTGAGCACCCAGTTAGTCTTCCAATATACAGCGTGGGGCAAAAGAAGGTTTGCAGTTCTTCATATGGAAAATAATACAATAATTAATAAATAATAATACAAGGATAAACTGTTTCATGTACTCACAAGTGTAAACCTACTTTTGCCCCACCCAATAGCCTTTTTCTGTTTATTAGCAGATAGACTTCTGTGGCTTATAATTAAGGAACTCTACCTTTTTCAGTCTTAAAAAATATCATGACTGAATCTGTCCACTTCTATATATTTCTTTCACCTTACCCACCAATATGGAACCTTTGGTATATCCTTCAAGGCCTGCCTCACATCTTTGTCATTATTGCCATGCTGCCCTGCCCTGTACTTAGAAATGCCACACCCTCTTCCCAGAAAGATGTTTCATCCATTTCCATTTCCAAAACTAGAATAACAGTCTATGTCTTATTTCTACACTATGTCCCTTATTTGAACTCATTCTACCATACTAGAATTCTTTGTTTGCTAGTTCATTTTCTCTGAGTAAAAGTACTGTAGCTTTGTCATATATCCAGCACAGTGCTAAACTATCATAGGCACCTGAATTCTTGTTAAGTAATGAATGGAGAACAAAAACTCTAAGATAAGACATGTGGCACACAGTATTGGTGACCTTCTCAAACCCCCTTTACTGGTCAGTGCACCCATCACCTACTAGCTATAACTATTGACTGCTCATGTCTTCCAGTCACCTCCTTCTCTGGAAAAATGCACTGAAACTGCTGACTGACCACAGGAGTATGAAATGCCAGCTCCTCGCCTCAGTGTAGGACCAACACTAGTATAATTCACAGATATAACTGATTTATAACCTAATCTTGCTTAGGTCCTTCTTCACTTTGCCTTGTTTCCCTCCCTCCTCTTTGGCTGAGAATCTCCCTTCTCCGGTTATGTTTGTAGGAAACCCAAACTCTGGAGACGATACTGAGGCAAGATTTTTCACATATTTACTGCCACAATTCAGGCTATTAGGATTAATTCAGGGGACTCCATCACAGCAAATCTATTTTAGATAATGTAGTAGAACAAACTGAAAAGTTGGTATGTTTCCTACAAAAAGATCTTTGAGGCCATAGAAAAGAAGACCCTAGTCAGAACAAAGAAGCCAAAAAATGCTCTTTTAGTTATTTTTGACAAGCTCCTGTCTCTAGGAAAACTCTCCATCAGACATTAAATCAGAGTAATGATAGAAATGAAAAATGGCTATTCATTTAATCAGTGCTACATAAATTGACACAGAATGTAAAAATTATTGTTTCTTAACTGACTCAGCAACACTAAAGAAAATATATTTTAAAAATATATTATTATATCCAAAGAAAGGCATGAGTTATTTTTATTTAATATATAATAAAGGAGAATTTTTATGTAAAAATATTATATACCAATAGTTTCTAATAATATTCTCCAAAGTTACATATAAAAACTCTACCATCTAACAAACTTGACTAGGCTGAATAAAATATTAAGGACATGGCTTCAAAGATTATGACCAAATTTGAGTCATTCCTTACACATTATGTAGATAAGTACTACGAAGTACACATAACTACAACAATTACTAAGATGGTGACAATGACATTGCACAAAATAGGCTAGTGTCAGCCATCTCTAGTACAGGAAAACATCTTTCCATCCTCCCATTTATCAGTGGAAGGAGCTCCACACTGGAAGTCCTGAAGACTGGGGTCCAAGTGTTGGATCTGTCTGTATTTGAAGTTGAACCTTCTTTAACTTACATCAATCCTATAGATATGTTCCTCTATTGTTAATCAATTATTTATTATTTATGTATCCATTCTAAAAATGGGAAAAGTTTATAAGATCAGTAATAGTGGAAAGTTGGTGAAATCAGCTAAACATTTTGGATACTGTATTAGTTATGTATTGCTATGGTAAAGAAAGACCCCAAAATTTAGCAGACTAAAATAACAGCATTTATTATCTTATATAGCTCTAGGGTCAGGAATCTAGGTGTGGCTTAGCTGGGTGCTTCATGTTCAGGTCTCTCAAGAGGTCTCAGGAGGAGGGAGAATACACTTCCAAGCTCACCTACATGTTGTGCACATGCCTCAGCTCCTTGTTGACAGTCTGCTGGAGGCTTCTATTTCTCACAATGTGGGCCTCCCCATGGGCTGCCTAAATGTCCCTGAGACAGGAGGCTGGCTTTCCCCAAAGTGACTGATCCAAGATAGAGAAAGCCCGTGACTGAGCAAGAGATTATCCAAGGTGAAAGCAGAGTTCTTTTATAACCACACAGTGACATACTAACACTTCTGCCATATGCTATTGATCATACCGATGAACCCTGGTTTGACGTGGGATGAGAACTACACAGGGTGTAACTAGTAAGAGGTGAGAGTCAGAGGGGCCGATTTTATAGGCAGGCTACCATGGAAACTTTTTTTTGGAGAGAGGGAAAGGGAAGGAGAGAAACATCAATGTGTGGTTGCCTCTCAAGCACCCCCCACTGGGGACCCAGCCGCAACCCAAGCACGTGCCCTGACTGGGGAATTGAACCAGCAACCCCTTGGTTCGCAAGCCAGCACTCAATCCACTGAGCTACACCAGTCAGGGGCATAGAGACATTTTTGAAAGACAGAGGCCACTGGAATTGCATGGATGATGGCTGCTGCAGAGGTGGGAATCACTGTTCATTGTTAAAGCAACAGGGAGGCTCTAGCCCAGTCAGCTGACAGCAAGTGCAGAGTGAGACGGAAGGGAGAAAAGGAGCAATAAATTAAATGACCATTGTAGGAAGCATGAGAACACCCGCCCTCCACATTCCAGCAGTCCTTAGTCTAGGCTGAAGGTCTAATATAAGAACAGTACACTGTTATGGTGGAGGACAAGAGTTAAGGACAGCAAGGAACTTCAATGAGTAAAGAAGACATTTCTGGGACTTGAGGTAACATTTACTCTAAATATTAAACAGAAAGCAATATTCTTTATATCCACAAAAAATATAATCTCTTCCATTTTCTTAAAATGCACAACCTGTCTTTTACTTTTCCTCCTTTCATTGGGAAATTGTTAGTCAGTAATTTTGCCAATAAACATTTCCTAAACACTTGCTAAGTGCCAAGCACTGTTCTAGGAATAGTATGTAAAACAAGAAAGCCCAAAGCTTTGCTCTCTAGGAGGTCATGTTCTCATGTGGCAGTAACAGAAATAAGCATGAAAAGGAACAGATAAATGGTGCTTGGAAAAAATTATATAGTAATATGCCAGAAAGGGGGTCTGGGCTACTTCAGCTAAGTGGTCATAGGAAACCTCTTCAAAAAGATACCAAATGAAAGAAAACCTTAATGATGAGAAGGAAGCACACGAAGACTTGGAGAAAGTGGTTCTAGGCAGAGGGAACAACCAATACAAAGACTAAAAGAAGAACAAGTTTGACATGGCTAAGGGAATAAAAGAGTACAATCTGGATGAGGCAGAAAGAGACACAGTCCCCTAATAACACTAGCATGGTAACAAACAGTGATAAACATTCAGCCCCAGTGTTGGTCAAACAAAAGCAGTGGGAACTATGCCAGACTGAAGAGCAAATAGTTTTTGTCTCAATGGGGCAGCTACGCTGAAGTCCCAGGTGATTCTTGTCATATCTACACGTTTCAAGAGGAGCCACAAATCTAGTTTTGTGAAAAAATCTCAGTTTTGAAAAGTTGGTTCAAATTTTAAAACAAACAAACAAACAAACAAAACAATATCCATCTGGTTGCCAGCATGTCGCCTTTATTATAAAGAAATTAATTTGGTGACTTACATGGAGGACTTAAGGTTCTTGGTATGGTGGGTATCACCTTAGAAAAAGGCCCTCTTCATTTTACATAGCAGTGGACAAGAAGTAAAACAGTCTGTCTGCTCTCTCCTTGCCCATAAATCCTTAAGAAAAAAAAAATTAAAGGGATATAGGGAAGAACCAGAATAAAAAGTTATGAAACCTCATAGAAAACAGAGCAAAAGGCAGAACTGAGGGAAAAGAAAAACAAAAATGAGAGATACAGGCAGTCAACATTAGAAAATTAGAATTTAAAAAGGATAAATTAAAATTTAGAGCTTATAAAAGAAAAAGGTGTTCAGATTTAAATGGTCTACTGAGTGTCAACAGAACGTATGTAAGCAGGACTACGCCTAGACATATAAGCCTGACATATCAGAACACCAAAGGAAAAAGATTTAAAAATTTTCCAGAACAAAGTAACATAAACATAAATCAGATAGTCTATAAAGATTAAAGAATTAACCTGCCCTGAACCCTTTTTATTAGCAATAGGTATCCTAGAAATCAATGAGACAAATGACAGAAACATGTTGAGACAATGATTTTGTACTTAGAATTGTATTCACAATGATCAGTCAGTCAAGGAGGTACAATAAAAAGATTTTCAGAAATTTTCAGATATAAAAGAATTCAAAGTTTACTTCTACCAGAAATAATATTTATATAATATCATATAAATGTTACAGACAATGCATAATTTCATCATAAATGTAGAAAAGAATGTAACATTTATAAGCTATGGCAAAAAAAAGTAATGATATAGAAGGGGGAAGATCAAAAGAAAAGAGAGGGGGGTTGCCGATTTTTAAGAAATAATTAAGTTATTGTGAAATAGAAAATACATGTCCTCCAGCAATAATGTATCTAGTTTATGAAAATTGTTCAATTACATGATGCAGGAGTCCAGACGCATAACTCCAGGTGTCATAAAACATTCTTATACTGGGACAGAGTAGTTTTATGAATAATTTGTTTTTGTTTTCTTATTATATAGTACTTCTGAAATAAGAACTACATGTACTTGTCTCTGCCTCTGGATCTTTATACAGGGCCCCTAAAACCCTCATAAACAGGGATGCTAGGAGAAACCCTCATAAACAGTCATTAACCTCCTGACACAAAGCACCTAAAATTCTTGTAATTTACTAAATGATAAGGGCACTAGGGGTATCTCTTGTTCTAATATTTAATTATTGACCCATGTTCCTGACACAAAGCTCCTAAATCCCTTGGCATTTCCTGTGTGATAGCATTGTCTTCTGTTCTAATGAGGTGACACTTGGTGACTCCTGGACAGTAGCTTAATCACCAGGAAGACCAAGCCATGATTATAAGCTTGAGATTTTCAGCTCAACTCTCCATTCTCCAGAGAGGGGGAGGGGCTAGAAATGGAGTTAATGATATTGGATTGGCAAAAAAAGTTAGTTTATTCTTTTCCATACAATAGATCTAGTGCTGCTTAGTTGTCTTTAACTTCATTCAAAACAATTTTGTTAGGTTGTATTGTGGCAGCTGCCATATCAGCGTGCATTTTTAAAAAACTTATCAAAACTGGTGAATTTTTATGTAGCCATTTTAATACTGAAGAAGGAAAATGATATACAACATTTTTGGTGTATTATGTTTTATTATTTCAAGACAGGTAAAAACACAACTGAACCACAAAAGAAGATTTGTGCAGTGTATGGAGAAGGTGCTGTGACTAATCTAAGGTGTCAAAAGTGGTATGCAAAGTTTCTTGGCACTATTGATACTTTGGCCAAATAATTCTTTGCTCTGGGACCATCTTATGCTTTGGAAATGTTCCTCAGCATCTTGGCCTCTAGATGCCAATAGTGGGAGATAGTTGGCATACTCAAAATATCCAAATCAATAAAGTTATTGGTGCAAATGAAAAATGCCTTTTATTTTACAAAAAAAACTAAACAAACTTTAGTTTTAGAAAGATTCTTCTTTGTGATAAGCTTCCATAATATCTCAGTAGTATGGCACTCAAAGAGTTTCTGGGTCGTGAACACATCTAATGCTTGGAAGGTGGTGCAGCTCAACTCCACAGGAACAGAAATTCTTGGGCTTGGGACCCTGTTGGGCTTTCCATGATGTATCACTTTACCTGTTTATTATTCATTTGTATCCTTTATCATATCCTTCATTATATAATAAACTGGTAAATGTAAGTAAGTATTTACCTGAATTCTGTGAATTGTTCTAACAAATAATAAAAATCAAGGTGAGGTACACCATGGGACCCTCTGATTTGTAGCCATGTCAGAAAGAAGTTGTGGGTAGCCTAGGCACCTACTACTTGCAATTGGCATCTGAAGTTGGGGGTGGTCTTTCAGTAGACACCTATAATCTGTGGGGTCTGTGCTAATTCTAGTTAGTGTAAGGATTGGCTTGAATTGTAGAACACTCATCTGGTATCACAGAGAATGAATATCTTGGTGTGTGAAAAAAAAAACCAAATCCATGCACCTGGTGTTAGAAGTGTTTTGGCTGTGGCAGTGTGAGAGTAAAGGAGAAACACACAGGGGAAGTGAGTGTTCCCCACATATTTACAAGGTAACTAATAGAATGAAAACTGACAGTAATGCTCTAGTTCTGGGCTTCTCAGGGCTGACTGTTTTAGCACCATGCAAGGCACTGTACAGAAGACTGGAGCTATGTGAGCCATATCTTCTGAAATAAAACAAACACAATCTAGTCTATAGAATGTCTTCAACATTTTTAGTTTTCTCAGAAAGGGAGAAAATTGTCAAAAGGCATTGCTACAAATGTGCCATATTCTAAATATTTAGATTATTCAAACATTTTATAAACAGGTATTGAGTGACTACACTGTGCTATATACTGTGCTGGGTACAAAAGCATCACAATACAAGGGACAAGCCAGTATGACATTTGATGAGGGAGAAAGTTAATATATTAGAGAAGGTAAATAACCTAGAGGCCAACATGACTTATTTTAGGAATGAGTACACTAATCCAGAAAGCCTTATAGTTAGAGAGAAAACAGAGAACAGCTGGGGAAACTATAAAACATTTTAGGGTTTTTTTTGTTTGTTTTTTTTAATCACAAGTATGAGAGGGGCTGATAAGGCATTTTGGAATTCAACCAAGTAAAGGTTTTGCTGAAGGCAAAATTTCAGTCCTGGTTGTCCTGGAAATGAGGACCCAACTTTTGATAATTACAGTACAATGTGAAGTAGCCCATAAGAATGAAGTACTTTATAATTACAAGTGGACCATCACCTCGGGGAACAGCTGGATAAGAGTTTGTACAGCAGAATAAAGAGAAGAATTTCATTATCTTTAAAAGGATTAAACTGTATCTGTGTGAGACAAAGTTTCTGATTCTGAGAAACCTGTTGTTTGGTAAGAGTCAGAGTAAATAAGGAAATGGATGTATAATTACATTTGACTATCAATTTGGAAGACTGAGACTATCAGGAAAGAAAGCTAAAGCAGAACTAGGAGTTAACAAGGTGTGGTTTATACAGACATCAGAGGATAAACAGACTAATTTAATTCAGGAATTAGCAAAGTCTTCACAGAATGGAGATACTTAATCTAGATTCAGAGCTGACTGGGTTTTTCTCAGGTATTAATTAGAAAAAGGAGTTTTCTGAGGGACAGTACAGGCATGCCTTTTTTAGGGAAGATTTATCATGCCTTATTCTGACCTAATGTACATGGTAGTAAAAGTATCATAGAAAGAGATAGAAGTTATAGCGATGATGACGATATCTTAGTTCTTTGAGCAGAGGCACGCCAGCCTGCATGTTGAAGCATCTGGTATATGTGTGTTCTGAAATTCTTTAGTGAGCCCTAAACACATAAAGAAGCACTGTCAACCTCAGGTAGAAGCAAACATTTTCTTGGCAGAAAACTTCATACAAAATGTTAATTTCATCTAACCTTATAGTAGATGATGGTTAGTAATAATTACAAACTAGAATTTATGCTAAAGGAGAAATCTGACACTAGAAGTATACCAACCTGGCTGTCCCCATCTTTAAATGATAGGTTAGCCTGAGAGAAAACAGCAATACTTACAGCAGTACTAATGTCTACTTTGTAAGATTGCAGAACTTGATTGTGCAGAATTTAGGATTGCAGGAGGCATGGGGAGCTTGCTTGAATATAAGCCAGAACAGCTTGAAAGGAATGAGAGGAATGAAATGGTATCTATGAACTTTCAAATTGCAGGATGAAGTGTGTCTGTTAGTGTCTGGAACACAGATGATAGCAATGGGAACAAGGATCCTGCCCTGACTGGTATGGCTCAGCGAGCTGGACATCATCCTGCAAACTGAAATGTTGGTTCGATTCCCCGTCAGGGCATATTCCTGGGTTGTGGGCCAGGTTCCCAGTGGGCAGCATGTGAGAGGCAACCGACTGATGTTTCTCTCACACATCAGTGTTCCTCTCCCTTTCTTTCTCCTTCCCTTCCCATCTCTCTAAAAGTAAATAAATAAAGTCTTTAAAAATAATAAAAGAAAAAGATCCCACTCTCAATTTTTGCATCCATATAAGCTGTACTAATAAGTGCTACAGGCTGGTTCTAATGAGCTTGGAATAACCCTTTGTTATTCAAAAGGAAACTAGTAGATGTCATTTTAATCTTTGATATATTAAAGTTGCCTATTTTACAATACCTACAGATGAGAAAACAAAAGCAAAGGATTAGGAATTCTTCAGACCTGTTCTCTGATCCCAGATCCAATGCTTACTAACTACTCTACTTTGTGCAAGTTACTCAGCCTCTTTGGGCTCCACTTCTCTCCACTAAAAAGTATAAATTAATATACTTTAATTTTCAGAGTCCCTGTGAGGAATACATATAACGCAAAGAAAGTGCCTTGCAAAGGCATTTGAAATCATTACCTTCTATTGGCCCTGATTGAGCCTATTTTCCCTCATACAGAAAGCAGGCACGCCTTTCCCGTAAAGAGAAGGACGTCTGGTGCTTAAATTTTTCTATGGCTGAAACAAGAAAAATCAGGTTCAATTAAAAAAAAGAAAAAAACTTTAGTGAACAACCATGTGTTTGATGCTTTATGTGAAAGTACAAGAATATTACATTAGTACTTATGGCTGATAACCAGGTTAATCTTTTCCTAAAAGGTGGAGGCTGTTTCACATTTACTAAGGACTCATATTAAGCCAAGTAATACCAGAGCACACAGAAGGTTCCCTGTATTCAGGCTCTAAAAGTAATGAGGAGCAATTTATCTCTTAAAAACATCATGGCCCCCGAGGCTCCAGCCATTAGCTGCCATCACCTACACCTGCTGTGGAGAATAGGCTGCCTCTGCCCATGTCATATGACCATACTAAAAAGTTACTTTTGAAGGAGGCCACAGAAGGGACAAACCTGTTTTCAGTTAAGGCTTGTGCTCTGTGTAGATCTATCCATTGGCTCACTAGAGATCTTTGTGCCAGGTTCCAAATCCATTTGCAACTCAGAGCCTGCCCACTGTGAAATCACACCTTCCTCCTGGGGTGGGCCACCTAGTATTAACAGCGCAAACAAGCATTCTTAATGACACCTTTCTGCTCACCATTGGATGTGATTCGCTGAACATCGCCCACAACATATGCTCTTGGGTGTAGAATTTTGCTTCTCTTTCCACATTTGACTTAACATACCAGGTTCTGACCTCTCCCTCAGCCTGAGAAGCAACATTACACAATGATTGAGTTTCCCAGGGTCAGGCTACCTGTGTTCGAATCCTGGTTCTATCATTTTTTCTATGTGACAAGAAAGCTTCTTAACCTCTCTCTGCCTCAATTTCACCAGCTATAAAATGGGGATAATAATACCAGTATCTCAAGAAGTTTTAAAAAGCAAATGAGTTGGTACCTACAGGCACTCACAAAACAGCCAAGAGCACAGCAGTAATCAGTAAATGTCAACGATGATTATCTTTAGATTTTTCTATTAATGACGCACTGCCTCTTTACTGCCTAATTTAGCCCCTCCATGGGGCTGTATAACCACTGCAATGTGCAGACAGATGTAATTTTTTTGTCCTGGCCCTGTCTAGCATATGCTGTCATGAAACTGTTCACTACAGACTTGACAACACATGCTATATGGAATGTACACAGAGCTTTCCTGAGCTGGCAAATATTTGCTAATTTTCCTAACATGTAGATTAAGAAAAAAGGATATATAATTTATTGTCAAGTGCCAAATGATAGGACACAGGTCACATTCTAGTATACATTGTTTAAAACAGCCATGGTTTCCATAAAAGAGGTGAATTGAGACTAACTATCAGTAAAGAACTAAGTTCTTCACTACTCTGGCATTAACAGTTTGTCTATATTGCTCCGATCCTCCCAATGTCAGAAATCCCCGGGGACTTAACCAAAGCAAATAACTGAGCTGTGTTTCTTTATAGGTAATGCCAGAATATGAATAATGATTCATTTGATTTGATCAAGAAGGAAGACTAAAGAAAAAACTGCTTTCCTAACATAGCTTAGGCATATGTTTTCAATCAAATTAACCAGCTGACATAATGTATAGTGAACTTTAGATGAAAAAGTAAAAGACTGGAGAGAAACAACTAAATGGTCAGATAAAAAAACAGAAAGCAGGGGAATTATTAAATTTCCAACTAACTTTACATTGTTTCAAACTAAATATATATGAATATTGCCTAAGATTAGCAGTATTCCACCCTAAGCAAAAGAGCATAAAAGATGACAAATTTTGTCTCAATAGATGCAGCATACAGTAATGGTCCACATGTAAACTTCAGTTAACACAGTGAATGGAAAATCTCACTACAGACATTAAAGCTAAAGGGGAGTCCTCAAGCATATCTCCAAAGATGGCCCGCCAATGAAGCAAGACAAAACATGCAATAATATGTGTGAAAGCCAATGTAATTTATTTGCGGTCATGCAGAGTTTCTCCAACTCAAGGGATTTTCTTGCTAAAGAGTAATGGAAAGGAGATGGGAGAAAGTTGCTTTTACTTGGTGGTATCTGATTTGTGTGGCAAATTAATAAAATAAATTAGAATAATGGACAAAAATCCTTCTGAAGAAATGCTCTGAATATTAAGGGTATATCATAATGAAAACTGTTTGAGCTCATGTCTTTTGCATTGAATGGACCTTTTACACTGCTTTAAATGATTGCAATATGAGGTATATAATTTGGTTTTTGGAACTTAGGAAAAATTAAACTTAGTACCAAAGAGCAAACAAAAGTCTCTGTATTTTATTTTTTCACCAAAAAAAATATAAATTGACCATTTACAAAAATAATAACTGGATAATTAACATTTGAATTTATCTAGCGCCCAATAGTACATTTTTATAATTCAAATAAATAACATGATTTTAATGTTAAAATTTCTTTATATTATTACTGTGTGTTGCCTAAAGACGTTTTTGACCTACACTCACTATCTCTAGAGTAGACATGCATACTTCTGTTGGTATACGGATGTTCTGTATGGAAAGATCACTGGGAGCCAATATAATTCAAATTAAAGGTCAAATATATTTTTAAATGTCGTATGTAAAAGAATAACAAGAACAATCATCAAAGTCTAAATTCATGTGTTTCTATGTCTTTTTATGTTGAAACAAAGTCTGTTTTTTTTCCCAAAGTACTGAATATAGAAACACAAAAATTATTATCAAAGAGAAAAGCTAATGTAAAATTTTAAAATAAGAGAACAAATAAATTGCATGCCACTTTGAAGAAGTCAAATCAAAAATAAAAATGGCAGAGAACATCCACCTTTTCATTTTCTCAACATTCAGGATAGAATTTGAGTTAAATGACCATTAATCTGAATTTTAACACTCACCATGTTTCCTGATTTTAACATAAATGACTGAAGTTACTACAACATAATTTTAAGTAGTGTAATATTCAAATTAATAGTAAGGTTTATGACATCAACTACAGTTTCCTAACAAAAATTAACATACATATGTGAAGGAATCAATTTGGGTTGCCTCCACTAAGCATATGTCAAAGATATTATTAGACATTGGAATGAGCACAAGTATCAGTAAAACTAATCCTAAATATGTTTTTTAAAATCTGCTTTTCCTCCCACTACAAGGCTTTTCCCTAAAACAATATCCCCACTTTACAGCCAATATGAACACACTGTCCCACAGGTTAGAGTTCAAGCGTCACTTGTTCAGGAACGCCTTCCCTGACCTTCCTGAATAGGTAATTCCCTAGGTAAGTATTTATATCATCATGCATCTTTACATCAATGTAATGGTCACAGCTAAATTTTATTTATACACGTATACTGGATGGGGAAAAAAGTAGGTGTACAGTTGTTTGTATGGAAAATAATACAATAATTAACAAATAACACAAGAATAAAGTGTTTTGTATACTCCCAAGTATAAACCTACTTTGACCACCCCTGTGTAAGCAATTTGATAAATATTTTCTTGTCCTTCACACTGTGAATGTCCCTGTTTCTGCAAGGTGTCTATATCTACTTACAGTCCACTGAATCCATAGCACTGGCTCATGTTAAATAATCAAAGAATATTTTTTTCTTTTTCTTTTTTTATGTATTAATTTTAATTGTATTTGTTTCCATTACCATTTATCCCCTTTATACCTCTTCCTCCCCCTTGCAATCACTGCACCGTTGTCCAAGTCAGTGAGTCCTTTTTCCTTTTTGCTCAATCGCTCCTCTCCCTAACTGCACCTCCCCATAGCTGTCATCCTGCTCTCTATGAGTCTATCTTGATTTTGCGTGATAGTTCAGTTTGTTCATTAAATTCTACATATAAGTGAAATCATATAGTATTTTTCTTTCTCTGACTGCCTTATTTCACTTAGCATAATATTCGCCAGATCCATTCATACTGTTGCAAAGGGTGAAATTTTCTTCTTTTTTTATGGACAAGTAGTATTCCATCATATAAATGTCCCATGGCTATATTATTCACTCTTCTATTGATGGACATTTGGGGTGCTTCCATATCTTGGTGGCTGTAAATAACTGCAATGAATATAGGGGTGCTTATATTTTTTTAATTAGTGTTTTGGGTTCCTTTGATATATTCCCAGAGGTGGGATCACTGAATCAAAAGGTAGATCCATTTTTAAATTGTTGAGGTATCTCCACACAGCTTTCCATAGTGGCTGCACCAGTCTGCATTCCAACCAACAGTGCCAAAGGGTTCCCCTTTCTCCACATCCAACTAACATCCTGGCCAGCACTTGTTTGTTGATTTTTTGATAATAGCCATTCTGACCAGTGTGAGATGATATCTCATTATGGTTTTAATTCACATTTTTCTGATGATTAGTGACATTGAATACCTTTTCATCTGTCTATTGGCCATCTGTATGTCCTAGTTGGAAAAGTGTATATTCAGGTCCTCTGCCCATTTTTTAATTGAATTGTTTGGTTTTTGGGGGGTTGAGTCATGTAAGTTCTTTATATGTTCTGAATTTTAATCCCTTAACAGTTGTATTGGTGAATATGCTCTCCTACTCCATGGGTTGTCTTTTTAATTTGTTGATGGTTTGCTTTACTGTGAAAAAAATCTTTAGTTTGATGTAGTCCTATTTCTTCATATTTTCTTTTGCTTCTCTTGCCTAAAGAGACATATCAGATAAAATATTGCTACAAGCAATGTCCAAGATTTTACTGTCTATTTTTCTTCAGGGGTTTTTTATTGTTTTGGGTCTAACATTTAAGTATTTCAAATATTTTGAATTTATTCTTGTGTGTGGTGTAAGTAGGTGGTCTAGTTTCTATTTTCTGTATCTATCTGTCCAATTTTCTCAACACCACTTATTGAATAAACTACTTTAGCCCATTTTATGTGATGTCCTCCTCTGTGGAATATTAATTGACTGTAAAGGTATGGGCTCATTGCTGGGTTTTCTTTTTTATTCCATTGACCTATGTGTCTGTTTTTATGCCAGTGCCATGTTGTTTTGATAACTATGGCCTTACAGTATATTTTGATATCAGGTAGCATGATACCACCAAATTCATTTCTCCTTTGCAGGATCACTGTTGCTATGTGGGGCCTTTTTGGTATCATATAAATTTTTGAAATATTTGTTCTAGTTCTGGGAAATACATCATTGGAATCTTGATAGAAATTGCATTCAATCTATACATTGATTTGGGTAGAATGGACATTTTAATGATGTTAATTCTTCCTATGTGTGAATACAGTATGTGCTTCCACTTGTTTGTATCTACTTCAATTTTTTTCTTCAGTGTCATAATTTCCCAAGTACAGGTATTTTACATTCATGATTAGGTTTATTCCTAGGTATCTTATTCTTTTTGAAGCAATTGTGAATGGAATTGTTTTCTTAATTTCCTTTTCTATTAGTTTGTTATTAGCACAAAAAATGCAACTGATTTCTGTATATTAATTTTGTATCATGCTATTTTGCTGAATTCATTTATCAGTCTAGTAGTTTCTAGGGGGGATTCTCAGGGTTCTCTATGTACATTACCATGTCATTTGCAAATAAAGATGGTTTTACTTCTTCCTTTCCAATTTGAATCTCTTCTATTTCTTCTTCTTGTCTGATTGCTATGGCTAGGATTTCCAGTACTATGTTGAATAACAGAGGTGAAAGCAGACACCCCATTCTTGTACTCAATCTTAAGGGGAGCACTTACAGTTTTTGTCTGTTGTGTATGATGCTGGCAGTGGGTTCGTATATATGGCTTTTATTACATTTAGTTATGTCCCCTCTATTCCAAGTTCTCCTATTTGTTGGAATATAGTTGTTTATATTTTCTTAGAGTCCTTTGTCTCCTCTTCTATTTCTGATTTTATTTATTTGGGTCCTCTTCTCTTTTACTTGATGAGTCTGGCTAAGTCTTATTTATCTTTTCAAAGAACAAGTTCTTTGATTCATTGATCCTTTGTGCGATATATCTAGACTCTATTTAATTTATTTCTCCTCTAATCTTATTATTTCCATCCTTCTACTTACTTTGGGCTTTATTTTTAGCTCTTCTTCATGCTCCCTTAAGTGTAAATTTGGATTATTTACTTGAGCTTTTTCTCCTCTTTCTTCAGATAGGCTTGTAATGCTATGAACTTCCTTTTTTAAAAAAAATTTTTTAAAGAATATATTTATTTTGAGAGAGGGGGGAAGGGGAGGAGAAAAAGAGGGAGAGAAATATCAATGTGTGGTTGCACCTCATGCACCCCTTACTGTGGACCTGGCCCATAGCCCCGGCATGTGTCCTACACTGGAAATCGAACCAGTGACCCTTCAGTTCGCAGGCAGGCACTCAATCCACTAAGCCACACCAGCCAGGGCTGGACTTCCCTCTAAGAACTGCATTCCCCGTGTGACACAGATTTGGGATTGTTGTGTCCTCATTTTCATTTGTTTCAATGTATCTTTTGATTTGTTCCTTGATTGTGTTGTTGATCTATCCATTGTTTAATAACATGTTACTTAGCTCCCATGTATTTGTGTATTTTTTCAGTTTTCTTCTCATGTTTGATTTCTATTTCATAGTATTGAGATCAGAGAAGATGGCTGACATTATTTTTTTAATGAAAAAATTTTTAAAGATTTTATTTATTTATTTTTAGAGAAATGGGAAGGGAGGGAGAAAGACAGGGAAACATCGATGTGTGGTTGCCTCTCACATGCTCCCTACTGGGGACCTCACCCACAACCCAGGCATGTGCCCTGACTGGGAATCGAACCAGTGACCCTTTTCTTTGCAGTCCGGAGCTCTATCAACTGAGCCACATCAGCCAGGTCAGTTGACGCGATTTTAATTTTCCTAAATTTACTGAGAATTGTTTTGTGTCCTAACATGTGGTCTATCATAGAAAAAGTTCCATGTGCACTTGAAAAGTATCTATACTCTGCTGTTTTGGGTAAATGCTGAAGATGCCAATTAAATCCATTTGACCTAGTATGTCCTAAGAAGGCCACTGTCCCCTTGTTGATTTTCTGCCTGGTAGATCTATTTATTGAAATCAATGGGGGTGTTAAAAATCCCATACTATGACTATATATCTGTCAATCTCTACCTTTATGTCCATCCAAATTTGCATTATATATTTAGGTGCTTCTATGTCTGCATGCATAAATGTTCACTAGGATAATATCCTCTTGTTAGAGTGTTCCCTTTATCATAATGTAGTGTCCTTCTTTGTCTTTTACAATAGCCTTGGTTTTAAAGTCTGTGCTGTTGGTTATTAAGTATTGCTACCCCAGGTTGTTTATCCTTTACATTGGCATGAAATATCTTTTCTCATCCCTTTACTTTTACTCTGTGTATAACTTTCAATCTCAGGTGGGTCTCTTGGAGACAGCATATATATGGGTCTTGTTTTCTTATCCATTTAGCTACTCTATGTCTTTTGACTGGAGCTTTTTTTTTAAATTTATTGTTCGATTACAGTTGTCCTTCCTTTTTCCCCATTGTTCACACCTACCCTATCCCCCATAATACCCACAATCAATCCCCCACACTGTCTGTGCCCATGTGTTCCTTTGCTTGCCCCTTCTTTCCTCCATTATGCCCCTCCCCCCTCCTCTGTGGTCACTGTCACTTTCCTCTTTATTTCCAAGTCTCTGGTTCTATTTCACTCATTTGTTTGTTTTGTTGATTAGGTTCCACTTATAGGTGGGATAATATGGTATTTGTCTTTCACTTCCTGGCTTATTTCACTCAGCATAATGCTCTCCAGTTCCATCCATGCTGTCACGAAGGGTAGGAGTTCCTTTCTTTCTGCTGCATAGTATTTCATTGTGTAAATATACAACAGTTTTTTGATCTACTCAGTTACTGATGGGCATCTAGGCTGTTTCCAGTACTTGGCTATTGTAAATAACACTGCTGTGAACTTTGGGGTTCACAGAATCTTTTGAATTGGTGATTCAGGGTTCTTAGGGTATAGTCCCAGCAGTGGGATCGCTGGATCGAAAGGCAGTTCCATTTTCAGTTTTTTGAGGAAATTCCAAACTGTTTTCCACAGTGGGTACACCAGTCTGCATTCCCACCAACAGTGTACTAGGGTTCTCTTTTCTCCACAACCTCACCAGCACTTGTTGTTTGTTGATTTGTTTATGGTGGCCATTCTGACTAGTGTAAAGTGGTATCTCATTGTGGTTTTGATTTGCATCTCTCTAATGGCTAGAGGTGTTAGGCACTTTTTCATGTGTCTGTGGGCCATCTGTATGCCCTCCTTGGAGAAGTGTCTGTTCAGGTCCTTTGCCTATTTTTTAATTGGATTGCTTGTCTTCCTGCTGTGGAGTCATGTGAGTTTTTTATGTATTTAGGAGATCAAACCCTTGTCTGAGGTATCATTGACACATATGTTTTCCCATATGGTTACTTCTCTTTCCATTTTGTTGTTCTCTTTAGCTGTGCAGAAGATTTTTTGCTTGATGTAGTCCCATTTGTTTATTCTTTCCTTTATAAATCTTGCTGTGGGGGACATATCACTGAAAATATTGCTGGCATATCTGAAATTTTACTGCCTATGTTTTCCTCTAGGACTTTTATGGTGTCATGACTTATATTTAAGTCTTTTATCCATCTTGAGTTTATTTTTGTGTGTGGTATAAGTTGGTGGTCGAGTTTCATGTTTTCACATGTACCAGTCCAGTTCTCCCAACACCATTTGTTGAAGAGGCTGTTTTTACTCCATTTCATGTTCCTTCCCTCTTTGTCAAATATTAACTGACCATATTGACATGGGTTTATTTCTGAGCCCTCTATTCTGTTCCATTGGTCTATGTGTATGTTCTTATACCAGTAACAGATTGTTTTGATTATAGTGGCCTTGTAATATAGTTTGATATGAAGTATTGTGATCTCTCCTACTTTGTTCTTTCTCAAAATTGCTGAGGCTATTTGAGGTTATTTATCGTTCCATACAAATTTTTGAAATATTTGTTCTATATCTGTGAAATATGCCACCGGTATTTTGATAGGGGTTGCATTGAATCTATAGATTGCTTTGGGTATTATGGACATTTTGATGATGTTAATTATTCCAATCCATGAACATGGTATATGGTTCCATTTGTTTGAGTCTTCCTTAATTTCTTTCTTCAGTGTTGTGTAGTTTTCTGAGTACAGCTCTTTCACTTCCTTGGTTAGGTTTATTCCTAGGTACTTTATTTTTCTAGTTGCTATAGCAAATGAGATTTTTCCTGATTTCTGTTTCTGATATTTCACTGTTGGTGTACTAAAATGCCTTTGATTTATAAATGTGGACTTTGTATCCTGCTGCTTTGCCAAATTCATTTATTAAGTCAAGTAGTTTTTTGGTGGATTCCAAAGAGTTTTCTACATTATGATGTCATCTGCCAACAGTAACAGCTTTGCTTCCTCCTTTCCAATTTGGACGACTTTTATTTCTTTTTCTTGTCTGACTACTGTGGGTAGAACTTCCAGTACTATGTTGAATAGAAGTGGTGAAAGTGGACACCCTTGTCTTATGCCTGATCTTAGGGGAAAAGCTTTTAGTTTTTGCTCACGGAGTATGATATTGGCTGTAGGTTTCTGGTATATAGCCTTTATTATATTGAGGTATGCTCCCTCTATTCCCTCTTTGCCGAGTGCTTTTATCATAAATGGGTGCCGTACATTATGAAATGCTTTTAAGCATCTATTAATATAATCATGTGGTTTTTGTCTTTTGTGTTATGTGGTGTATTACATTTATTGATTTGTGTATATTATACCATCCTGGCATCCCTGGGATAAATCCCACTTAATCATGGTGTACAATATTTTTAATGTATTGCTGAATCCAGTTTGCTAATACTTTTTGATGATTTTAGCATCTATGTTCATCAGAGAATTTGGCCTGTAATTTCTTGTGTTGTGTCTTTGTGTGGTTTTGGGATTAGGATAATATTAGCCTCATAAAAAGAGTCTGGGAGTCTTCCCTCTACTTTTTTTTTTTTTTTGCAATAATTAGAAAAGAATCAGGATCGGTTCTTCTCTAAATATTTGGTAAAATTTTCCTGTGAATCTGCCCAGCCAAGGGCTTTTGTGTGCCTGGAGCTTTTTGATTCTTTGTATTGTTTTTAATTTTTTTATTGTTCTTCTTGCTGCTCTGCTTCGGTGTTTTTTTTCTACAATGTCTTCTAAATAGCTGATTTGATCCTTTGCTTCATCTAACTTACTGTTTATTCCTTCCAGTATATTATTTATTTCATATATTGCATTCTTTATTTATACCTGGGCCTTTTTTATGCTGTTTAGTATCCTTATAATCATTACTCTAAACTCTGTATCTGGTAAATTGCTTGCCCCTATTTCATATAGTTCTTCTGAAGTATTCTCTTGTTCTTTCACTTTGGGCCTGTTTCTTTGTTCTTTGTCTTCCCATTTTGGCTGCTTCTTTGCATTTGTTTCTATGTATTAGGTAGATCTGCTAAGACTCTGGTATAGACCCATATCAGATGCTGCCTGTGACTGGTCCTGGGCAACCTGTCTAGAATTATAGTGATTCACAGCTTGCAGCTCCCTCTACTGGACCTTGGTATGTGCATAAAGAACCAGGCCGTGCACCAAAACCAGCTTTTACCAGCACCAGGCCCAGGGGAGGATCACAAAGTCTCAGAGCTCCCAGAGATTTGCCTTCACTGTGGAATGAATCATTAGGATAGCCTCCAGCTTTACTCAGCACCCTGGCTTAAGCTCCACAGCATGCAGGGAGAGTGATTCCTGTGGGTGGAGCTATTGCTTCCTCTCAGTCTGATGTCACTTAGAGGGATTGCTCTGCCTGAGAAAGATGGCTTGTGCAGTATGGGGAATGACTCAGCATATGGACCCTGGTGGGTGTTCCTTCAGATCTCTCCCCAGAGCCACTAAACCCATACTCTCCCCATGCATCTCTAGTCCATCCTGCCCTCCCTATGCCAGAATCCAGGGTAAGAGGATGCTAACAAAATTTTGTGCATTGGTCTTTTAAGAGGTTCTGTGCTTCTCTATCTACTTTTCCCTTGGGAATAGAAAGCCCTGCTGCTTTTCACAGACAGATGTTGTTTGGGTTCCTTTTCCAATTCTGGGTGCTCTAGGCTGAGGAGCTCAGTTTGGGGTTTATACCAAACTTCTTGGAGGGGAACCCCCGACTGTTGAAATGTCCCTCCAGAAGGAACTTCAGCTTCTGCCCGTGGGAACCCAGCCAGCCCTCTTGCACCTCCACACTTTCCACCAATCTCATTGTGGTGATGTGGTGTTTTCTATAGGTTTTTGATTATAAGGTTTCTCTCCAGCTAGTGTTCAGCTGATTACTCAGGATGAATTTTCTTTAATGTAGCTTTCATTGCAGCTTGGTCCAGGAAGGACCAAAAAACAAAATTTTCAACCAGAAAAAAGATTACATACCAATATGAATAAAAATGACATGATTTTTTTTTTTTTTTACTTCTGTAGAGAAACCACATAAATTTTCAGGCCTCTTGATAATGTACATTTATTTTTAGTACAGATATAATCACTGAATTAGCTGATATTTTCCTTTACAAATCTGTCAGGAAGATGATGTTAGTTAATATGATATGATATGCTATGATACATATTCCTGAAATAAAAACTGCTTTAGCAAATAGTTCTTCACTGTAATTCTTCAAATAATAAAATAAATTATTAGAAAAACAATTACTAAAAAATATATAGGGTAAATACAAACCTTGATTGTAGCCCAAGTAGAAAACTTTTAGGCCATCTGAGCCCAAATAGAAACTCTGAGAAGTTAAAATCCTTACAGTACATATATTTAATATATTAAAGAACTATAATGCAATGCCTATTGTGCCATAAGCCAGAGAAGGGATAATGATAAACCAATAATTATGCATATGGTGTGGGAGGAATTGGGTGGTTGCTTATTACATAACAGTATTTATAAAATCACAAATATATGTATATCAACAAACCAGAAAGTGACGTCTATATCACTTTTCTTTAAATGCTTCTTTAAAAACCTCATCACTATTGCATCTGAATGTTAGTTGACTCCCAGTGTTCCAGAATTTCCACAGTACTCAATAGAGAGTTTGTTTTTTTTATTGTTGTTACTATCAAAGGAAGTTCATCATGTATGCTTCAGTAAAAATTTCTTTAGCATAAAATGGTTTTCTCAAATCATCTCAATTCTTCTGACCTATAGTTTGAACTTTCCAAGGGATAACACAGAGTTGAAAGCAGACTGAAGAGATAAAAACATAAAGTTTCATTTCTGAAAGGCAGAGCATACTGGAGTGTTTTTCTCTTTTAGAGGAACTGTTGTATAGGAAATTTAGAGGGGAAAAAAGAGCAGGTAATTTGAAATATAAGCAAGAGGAAACCAACAAATGTTTCAATCCTAAATATTAAAGATGAAAAAAAGGCATGAAAGAAGTGGGAGAGAATGTAAGGCTTCCCCAAGGAAAAAAATTTTTTAAATCACATTTGCATTATACACCCTAACTGAATAATATCTACATCCTAAAGTGGGAATTCAACTTTAATAAGTAATATAGTAGATTTTTAAAATTTTTATCAATTAACTTTACACTTCGCACACAAGAGAGAATGTCTAAAGGCAAAGATATTTTTGAAAATAAAATGTCTAAGAATAAACAGATTTTAATACACCAATCAAATGAAAGAGTAAATGGAATTATCCTGACAGAAGTATCATTTTTCTGTCTTAAGTACCTGATGCCAGTGTAAATCTTAGGAGTTACTTTATTTTAATAACTTTTAATAGTGGCCATTTTTAAAATAAAAAGTTAAAATGGCAACATTAGGGAAAGTTTGGAAAATAAGGTGGTATCTACAAAATCCTGTAGTTTTATTTTCTTTTTTGCTATACTTAATAAAGTGAGATGGTAGATACATGGTATTCATTTTATTTTATAATGTCTTCTTTAAAATAAATGTGATTTATAGCTATACATTTAATTTGTGATGCTATATAATAAAATCATTTTTATATGTTAGCACCAGATTATGATAAATATTTTTGTGGTTTCCCCTCCCACTTTCTAAAAGAATTATAAAGGTTTTATCACTATAATAGGTGATGTAGATTAAGCTATAATCACTGCTGTGTCAACATTTTGTATCCTTTTTTCACTGAATGTGATAAACTATATTTTTCAAAAATGGTTGCAATAACATCCACCACCCGATATACACTTCTTACAATGTGACTTTAACTGATGGAGAGGTAGGATCTATGTTTCATTCCCTCGAAACCTGGCTGACTTATGAGTATAATAAAAGTTGACAGCAGGGCTTCTGAGGCTAAAAAGGTGACAGAACTCCTGCCTGATTCCTCTGGGACACTTGCTTATGGAATTCTCTCATCATGCCATGAGGGAAAGCAGTTTAGGAGAGGAATTAAGGACTCTCCTTCAACCCTAGCTGAGCACCCAGCTGAGAGTAGCACCAATTTGCCAGCCATGTAAGAAAGCGATGTTAGAAGTGGATGCGCTAGCCCCTATTGTGCCTCCCTGGGTGATGCCACATAAAAAGAGAGAAACTTTCCCCAACAGGCTCTGCCCAAATTACAAAAATCATAAGTTAAGTAAATTATTGTTATGTTAATAAATTTTGGAGGTGCTTTGTTACAGAGAAACAGATAACCAGATACTTGAATTTATATCACTAGTCATCATAAATATTAGTTTATAACACTTTGGACTATATTATAATACAATGAAAGCATGTACTGTAATTTAAGTAGACATTCTCTGAAAATTGGGTACTCTCTGGGTTGTTCCCCATAGCTTTTTCTTATGCTTTCCAGAGTAAGTTAAATTTCTAAAAATTTAGGACACAGAAATACCTAATGCTGAAAAAGATCATAATGGAACATAGGTTTTAATATTTTCCCAGCTGCCTAAAATAAAGTATCTAAAGCATCTTAAACACTAATAAAAATAATTTAAGAGAAAAAGATTGGTTTTCATCATTTAAAATTGTATGAGTTTTACTTTTTAAACACATTTTAATTTTGTAAAATAATTACTGTATTCTACTGTATTCTTCTGACATAAAAAGACTGTCAAAAATATGACTACTTTTTAAAAAACCTATATGTCTTAATTTTTGGCCCTAATATTTCTAAATCAAAATAAATATGAAATAGAAAAATTATATGGTAGAATTTAAAAGAGAGGGTTCCAAATGACATTCTGTGATCTAGTGCCAGAATGGCACACTCAGGCTATAAAGCATTTAATAAAAATTCTTGCACCCTGCCATGACCTACCCAAAGAAAATTTCATCCACTTGCTCTGAAAAATGTGGGTATTTGGTTGTGATATTTTATTACACATGCCCCTCCAAAAACCCCCTCTCCAAAGAAGTGGCTCACCTCATTTCTAAACTTGATTTCTTCAACTGAGCTCTAAATCCTATGTATTCTTACCTTAAAGGACTCTGCTTCCACTCTCATCTCTCCCGTCAATAGGTTTATGATTTCATGTTATTTTCACTTTAATTTCTCACATGCTTCCTACTCTTTCAAATGTTCATAAGTCATTGATTTTCAAAACAAATAATTCTTTTGCCCCGGTCCTTTTTTTTGTTATTATTTTATTTCTTATATTCCTTTTCTTGACTATTTTTGTTCAAATAAATATGTAAAACCTCCTGCTTCTGTTTCCTTGATGCCCTGCATGTCTGTCTTCTTCCCTAACACCCTGGTTGTCAAAACCGAAGACTGTCTCTCTCCTTCACTCTTCTACTTTCTTGGAAGTTTGCTTGGCTTCCAAAGCATCCCACAATGCTGGATTTTTTGCCAACCAGTTGGATCTCCCTTTTCTGTCACAGTCTCCTAATGACGTTTCTCTCCCTGTAAAGAGGACTTCCCAGTATATCGACTAGAGAGGGTTTCTCCTCCACAGACCATTCCCTGAGATCATCCATTCTCCTAACTTCCACTGATATGACTCCCAAATTTTTACCTCCAGTCCCAACTTATTCCTGATATAATACCCATGCTGTCAACTCTTAACTAGATGTTTACTCTTAAATTCCCTAACATTGGAATTAAAGTGCAGAAAAATAACTATAAACTTCCTTGTCAACTAGATGTTCCTTCAAAACAATAGAAACCTTTGAGTAATTCATTACTATTATAACTTACTTACTACTATGTAATGTTTGAGGTATTTTTAAAACAAAAAATACATTAAATTGAAATAAAATAAAAATTAGTTCATATCACGAAGGGAGGTAAATAGGTATATAGAAATAACTTCTGGTTAACCAATCTTTGAAAAGATTCATTGTAATAGAAAAATATATTTTAATACATCTATAATAATACATAAAAAAAACATATATGACAACTATTGGAAAAAATAATTTCCTTTCCAAGCTTTTTCAGCAAATCTTGGATCTTTGAATTATATTTTTCTGTATCACATATTCTTCAGAAATAAGCCAGTTAGAGAAAGACAAGTACCATCTCACTTATATGTGGAATCTAATGAACAAAATAAACTAATGAACAAAATAGAACCAGAGGCATAGATACATGGAACCAACTGACAGATCTCAGAGGGGAGCAGGGGAGAGGGTACTGGACAAAAAGGTGGAGATTAGCCAAAGAACAAATATGCATAGCCCATGGACACAGACAACAGTGTGGTGAAGGTCAGGGGAGGAGGGGAGCTGGGTGGAGGTAGGCAAAGATGGGGAAAATGAGGGACATCTGCAATAGTGTCAACAATAAAACAAAGATAAAAAATTATGTAAAATTGGAACCATGGCATTTTTAACAGAAAAAAAATCAAAATCACTTAAGCTAAGCTCTCATTTTGTAGATTTTAATATGTTAAAATGTAAATTTTGACTGAAGTACTAAGTACTCCAAAATTGGTTGTCAAAGATTGCAATTTTCAAAGGAAGCATGTGAAAACCAAATGATTGTTAAAAACACCTACATTAGTATAAGAGTCAGTATATGGATATTAACATAATAAAGATTGAAGGAGGATTTAGGAGACTCTCTATGCCAAGAAAAACTCCAAACCCTGGTAAAAGTGCAGAGTGTGTGGGTACTCACTCTATAACTCTTGGCTTAATATAGGGCCTCCAAAGTTTTAGAGTGACATGGTAAAATGATATCTGACTTTTGCCTTAAAAAAAAAAAATCATAGCCCTGATCAGGTAGCTCAGTTGGTTGGAGTGTCATCCTGTACACCAAAAGGTTGCAGGTTCAATTCCCGGTAAGGGCTCATACCTAGAGTGTGAATTCTATCCCTGGTCAGGGTGCATATGGCAGGTAACCAATTGATGTTTCTGTCTCTGTCTCTCTGTGTCTCTGTGTCTCTGTCTCTCTCTCTCTCTTTCCCACTCCCCCCCCCTCTAAAATCAATAAACATATCCTTAAGTGAGGATTAAAAAATAATAATTTTTAAAAAACCAAAAAGAGAGAGAGGTTGTTTACTTGCTCTGATGGCAAGAGGTGTGTGGTAGAATCAGCCTACATTCCCAGAATTTTTTTTTGATCAAAGGATGTGTTTCTGTTGGGTTACATTTGAGAGAGTGCTGGTGTGGGGTCATCTGAAGTCTGGTCCAAAGAGCCACCTAGAGGGACCTCAGAAGAAACTGTATTGTCATCACCAGCTACATCTGGACCCAAGAAGCAGTAAGTGACCAGTTAGAAATCAAGATATACTTCCCTTTGGTTAAGGGAACAGAAGGTGATTTCCAACAAGAAGATGGAAGAGAAGGTGCCCACGGCAAAGAAATCAGCTTTAAACATAAGTCCAATTTAAAACAATAATAGGTAAACATTTTTTGCTCTTTTCTCTCTTCTTCACCACTCCAACCCTGAAGCAGTCTGACGCTGCAGCTAGAACACTGGATTGGAGGAGCAGAAGCACAAGACAGGGAAGGGAGAAATAGCTGGCCCTGCCCTTCCCTGCATGCAGACAACTGGCCTGCAATAAATCCATGCTGCGAAAGAAGAGAAACTTCAACTTTAAATCAAGTTTGCAGTTTTGATTATTATACTGAACTGTTAGACATATTAAGTACTAAACTAAGACTGTTTGTAATTTAAGACCCTAGGCTTTCTATTACCTAAAAGTGACCTGGAAAGTCATCAGTCATATATAAGATCTATTCAGGGACAAGAGGAAATTAGACCCACGGACAGGTGAAAACTCTGAAAGTATATACCATCAATTTTGTCGGTCTTCTGAGAAAGGCTATATATTCACACATGAGTGTACACATATGAGTACACATGTGTACAGTGGTGATATAAAACTATACTGTATCGTTAATTCCTCAAATTTCACTTAAAACATTTTATATTCCAAATTTTGACATCATGGAAATTCATTGCATTTTAAATGCATTTCAAAGAAACTCTAAAGCTCAAAATTTTTAAGTATGAGAATTCATAAAATGATTCAATACCAAATATCAATTGCCCCTTCATTAGACATGAAAGACAATTAAAGTTTTAATTCAATGAATAATTTATGTTGGTTGATGAAATAAATACATTCAAATTATATTTTAAAATGATGTTTATAAAAGCAATTCCTAAGAATGAAAGCAAAACTAAGGAGTCTTAAAAACAATTTAAAAATATTTATAGCAGAAGTGCAACAAAGGTATTCATGTGAGAGATACTACAAAATATCAGGTTTATTCCTGTTTTAATGAATCCCAGGTGCCCCACCCATTCAAAGCTATCTGCTTTCTTATCCATCTCAGCAAAATGATTTATAGTCCCATTGTGGGGCTTAATTTCCTTTTACCAAGTCCTTGGTATGCACAGCAATAGAATATGGAAACAATTCACTAGACAGGCTTACACTGGGGCTTGTTTGTATTATCAATATTTTCCAAAAATAAATTTAGATAAGATGTAAAATAAAAAGGCATTTCAAGGATAAATTTGAGGTTAATCTCTAATACATCGATATCTGTGTACTTTGTGGTATACAGGAGATAGCAGTGTGAAATAGTTGCTAAAAACATACTATATTTTGTAACTTTATCAACAGTTCTACTACATTAGAAAAAAGAATACTTTCAATATCACATTTTAAATACCATGCAATCACACTTCACTGATTTTTTGCAATAACCCCTCAGAGGGTTTTGCTGTTCAATTATAGCTTCTACAGATATGGCTATTTTTGATAGCTAACCCTTTCCTCTTATGTTGAACAAGTTTGTAATAATAACTTTTGACTCTTTTCTCATATTTGCATGTAACCAGTTCATTAAATTATAAAAAACAGTTTTAAGTGTTTCTTTATCTTTTCTTTAACAGCTAATTGTACGGTATGTGTGTTGTCCTTAACCTTCCTTCTTTTTTCTTTTGCTTGCCTATTTGTCCCTATACGTTCTTTCTTTCTTTTTTTTTTTACAGGTTATTTTATTTTATTTCTAGAGAAGGGAAAGGAGGGAAAAAGGGAGAGAAACATCAATGTGTGGTTGCCTCTCATGTGCCCCTACTGGGGACCTGGCCACAACCCAGGCATGTGCCCTGACTGGGAATTGCACCTGTGACCCTTTGATTCGCTGGCTGGCACTCAATCCGCTGAGACACACCAGCCTGGGCTGTCTTTGCACTTTCTATCAGACTTTTCCACACAAAGGGACAAGAACATCTGTGTACATGTTTTTACCCCATATGTAAATTGCTCAGTGACCAAGAACAATATCATATTCATATTTATAAACTTCACCATTCTTAGCTCAGTGCTTGGACCATATTTATGTCAAATGCATTTTTGTTGACTTACTGTAGGATAAGAGGTTCTTTCTTAACTTGAATCACAGCCCTTACAGCTGACTCTTTGTTGCCAAGTCAGCTTGCCCACTTCTCTTTGCCTACCTGGACTTCTGACCATTGCCAGCAGCTAGATCCTGATGCTACCACCTTCTGTGTCATTTCAAAACTGAATGTGTGCATCGTAACACTAGGCTCCCATATCAGTACTGATCATCAGCCTAAACTTTCACTAGACTCCCTGAAGGCCAGTCCTCCTACCAATCGACAATTTTAGAAGCTTTCTATGTGTCCTAGCCATCGCCCAGCAGACTGTCCCAATTCCCTGGTCTGTTTCATCGCAAACCCAAGCATGACTAATCAAAATGCATTCTTCATTATGCAACAAATGAAGGATCTTTACCACCCTCATATTCTAAACTTATCTTTTTTATATTTAAATATTAATTATAGGGGATTTATAACATCAAATATAAACAGAAAACTCAAATGAACTCTTCTTATTTCTCAGTTATATTTTATGACAGTTTTCTGTCAATGTCAGAAAAAAATATGTATGTTTTTAGATGCTCAGAAACAACTGACTTACACGGACTATGTGGTTCCTACAGTTAGAAAAAAAATAAAGCTAGCTTTTAAAAAGGAATGGGAAAGCTAAATATGCACCCTTTAATGTAAAAATTAAAAATAAAACAGATGCTATGAGTGTGGTATATTATTTTATATTTTTAAAGTGTCAATCTGAATTGGATTTAGATAGCAGGGTAGCCCCACTTTGTATGCATACAAATACCTAAAACATTTTTAATCTTAAAATTTATAACTTCCAATTTAAAAGATTTTTAAGGAGGGACTTAATTCCTTTTAAATTTTTTCCAGTGATCTCCACATTTTCTTGTATCTATTCACACCAAACTCCAACTCAAGGAGCTAAAAACAAAACACCAAATGATTTGTTTGGTAAATCGCACAACCTTAACAGTGTTAGGTGACTATCATCTCTTTAAAGAAGATAATCAGGCACAACTGCCTGATCTCCACACATATCAAGAATACTGCTACACAGTGTACACAGACAACTTTTAAACTACAGATTTCTTCAAGAAAACTTTCCCATCTTATTTATCCTGGCCATTTCATTTCAAGGTAACTTTCTGGTTTCCAAGTTTAATTATGCTGTCAACATGTTTAGAATTCAAGAATTGCCATTTTATGTTGCCAAACCCATTCCTATATGAGTTCACTAACCTGCAGGAAGCACCTCAAATTGAAAAATATTAATCAGAACAAAAAAAATGCATCAGAAGATTTATTGCAGTTGCCTCTAGAACTACATACAATCCAAATACATCTTAAATATTTGATTATAGGCTGAGTTCATTATCATTCCATATTGACTATATCTATTTCATTGGCATTACCATGGTAAATTTGCAGATGAAGCCTGTATGAGTTATAACTTGTGGTGGAAGAAAGGTATATAGAAACTATATTATAAAAAGTTAAACAGGAAATATAATTGAATAAAATATTACTATTGGTCTTAGTGCCCACATATTCAGGATTTACAACAGGCCAAGTATTATATCAAGCACTTTCTAGGTGTAACATTACTTGAATCTCATAGAAACCAAGTGATGTAGGTATTATTAATTCCATTTTATAGATGAGAGTACTACAGTTTAGATAGGTAAAAAAGGGGGAGCAAGATCATAATAACCAAAAAATGGTAAAAAAAAAATGTGGATTCAAATCTATTCTTGTCTGATGCCAAACTCTATTTCTCAATCTCTAAAATACATTGGTTTCTGAAATTCTTACTCTATGAGTATTGTTTTGAAAGAAGTCATTGTGTAATTAAAAATGTATAAGCTTTGTAATATTGAAGTACTTCAATCAAAAACTGTTCTCTTGGCTCCATTCATGGCTAAAGATCACCAGATGTTCACTGGAGAGAAAATAGGGCGTATCAATTATCACCATCACAATATGGCACAGAATACAGAAAAAAAAGATTTTGCAGTGAGCACGGCTTTAAAAAATGCCTGGGCTTTTGCTAGATAACTGAAATACATGGTTATTCATTTTCAGAAAGACAAGTAGGTTAGTTTATAAACAAAACAAGCAGGAAAGGTTAGCCTATAATTTGTATATAAAAACAGAACCTCGAGCATGTTTTACCCTCTACATCTTTCATTCAATCACTCAACCAGTAGTTCCAGGGAAAACAAATTCTTCCTATGATATATTTTTGGCTTTTCAACTTCTTACCTCTAGGATGCAATAGTTAATAAACAAATAAACAAATGAAACATAATAAACTTAATCATCATTAAAGTTTTCTGCCTGATAGAAAGGATAGATTCCAGGGTTCATTTAATTCACCAAATTTTTGTTAGGGTGAATTGCCTTTTTTTAAGTCTGTTTTCCAGTAAAACTCTATTTGCAATAAGAAGTGGCATCAGGCCCTTTTTTAATGAAAGTATGAGCTTCAGAGAGGATAGCTGACCTACCCAATAGGCTACAAAGTTAACAGCAAGGTTGGAATTAAAAAGTAGTCTCTTAGTGATTTCACACTTACATACTTTTTCATATAAAATGGCTAACAACTATTGGTAAGTAAGTAAAAGTGTAGTGCTGATATTTAGCAAGTACAAAGAAGGGTTATGAGTTTAAGAAAACTGTTTCACAGAGACAAACCAAACAGAGATAGATTCTAATAAGATCTAGTCAGTACATATACTAGTTACTCACTAATCTTTACATCCACACTATGAAACTTTGTATGATCCCTTTCAATTTTCAGTATTATCTTCTTTAAAAGAAAAGTGTCACATTACTATGGCAATGTGTAATGGAAATACATAAAATAAACCAATAGGAAATATTTACCCATCTTCCAAAATTATTAAAATGCATATACATACCAAATCAACTGTTTACAAGCCTCAGAAATGAAATGCAATAATAAAGAAATATGTCTAGTTTAAAAATATAGTCAGCCAACTCTTGGGTCATTTGGCAGTTGATGATCCAGTATGTTGGGTATATTTAGGACTCCTTGCTTCTCTTTATTTTCTCTTCAGATGCTCATCATTTTTTCTTATTTCAGTGTTATTAGTATTGTCATCAGAGGGCGGAAGAAAAAGAATCATGAAACTCAAATCAGTCCATTTTACCTCTGAAGTGAATAATAAAATTATAAACAAAGAAAGGGTTATGGTATTTTCTTATTATTATTTGCAAAATTACATTATCTCTGTTATATATCTCAGCTATTGTGTTGACCAAAAAGTCCATATGGCTTTTTTCATAAAATAAAACACACGTTTTTCATTTTCACCAATAACTTTATTGATTTGGATATTTTGAGAAAGTCAGCTATCTCCTGTGTGGTATAACGTTCATTGTTCTCAATGAATGCCTTCATTTGATCACTATCAACTTCAACTTGCCCACCCTACCATGCAGCATTGTCTAGGGAGAAATCTCCAGCACAGAACTTCGCAAACCACTTTTTACAGTTCAATCAGTCACATCACCTTCGCCATACACTACACAAATCTTTTTTCTTGTATTTCAGTTGTACTTTTACCTTTCTTGAAATAATAAAACCTAACATGTTGAAAATGTTGCATATTTTCTTCCATTTTCAATATTAAAATGGCTACACAAAAATTCAACAATTTTGATAAGTTTTTTTTAATACATATTGGTATGACAGCTGTCACAATACAATTTAACAAAATCGTTTCAAATGAAGTTAAAGATGACTAAGCACTACTAGAGCCATCTTACAGAAAAAAACAACAACAAATGAACTTTTTAGCCAACCAAATAGTTTCCAAAGGTAATCACCAACTACTTCTTGGTACTTTTTGTGTGTACCTCATCAGTTATATTTTTAATCTGATCATTCTTAGTCTGTCCTTAAAACATACAAATGCAATATTTCAAAAGGCAAAATTAGTAAGGCTTCACATTTTGTTTTAGCTTTAACAAATATATTCATGGAAATGACTAGATATGGTAGAAGAAAAAAACTGATTAAAAGTCAACCAACAGAAAGGGAAATTAGGAAAACAATCCCTCTCACAATTGCTACAAAAAGAATAAAATTACTAATAATAACCTAACCAAGGATGAAAAAGACCTGTACTCAGAAAATTATAAGACATGGAAGAAAGAAACTGAAGAAGATACAAATAAGTGGGAGCACATACCATGTTCTACTTACAGGTAGGAAGAATTAACATCATTAGAATATCCACGCTACCCAAAGCAATCTATAGATTCAATGAAACTCCTATCATGATTCCAATGACATAATTTACCAAATTAGAACAAAATTTCAAAGATTTATATGGAACCAAAAACGGTCCCACATAATGAGGGTGATCCTGAGAAAGAACAAAGTTGGAGGAATCACACCACCTAATATCAAACTACACTATAAAGGCCATAGTAATCAAAACAGCTTAGAAGGAGCATAAAAACAAGCACGTAGATCAATGGGACAGAACAGAGAGCCCAGAAATAAACCCACACCGTTATAGTCAATTAATATTTGACACAGGAAGCAAGCACATACAATGGGCTAAAGAAAGTTCATCCAATAAATGGTGTTAGGAAATTGGGCAGATAGATGCAGAAAAATGAAACTAGATGACCTTCTTATACCACACACAAGAATAAATTCAAAATGGATCAAAGACTTATGTGTTAGACCTGAAACAATAAAAATCCTAGAACAAAACATAGGCAGCAAAATCTTGGACATTGCTTGCAGCAATATTTTAATTGGATATATCTCCCCAGGCAAGAGAAACAAAAGAAAAAATAAGCAAATGGGACTATACACAACAAACTAAAAAGTTTTTGCACAGCAAAGGAGACCATCAACAAACTGAAAAGACAACCCACAGAGTGGGAGAACATATTTGCTGATACATCTGATAAGGGGCTAATATCCAAAACTTATAAAGAACTTACAAAACTCAATATACACACACACAAAAGGAAACCCCACACAATCCAATTAAAAAATAGGCAAAGGACCTGAATAGACACTTCTTCAAAGAGGACATACAGATGGCCAACAGACACATGAAAAGATGCTCAACGTCACTAATCATCAGAGAAATGCAAATTAAAACAACAATGAGATATCATCTCACACCTGTCAGAATGGCTATCATCAATAAAACAACAAACAACAAGTGCTGGCCAGAATATGGAGAAAGAGGAACCCTTTTGCACTGTTGATGGGAATGCAATTGGTGCAGCCATTTTGGAAAGCAGTATGGAGATACCGTAACAATTTAAAAATGGATCTGCCTTTCAACCCAGTGTTCTCACTTCTGGAATATATTGAAGGAACCCAAAACACTAATTTGAAAGAATATAAGCACCCCTATGTTCAACTGCAGCATTATTTACAATCACCAAGGTATGGAAGAAGCCCAAGTGTCCATCAGTAGATGAGTGGATAAAACAACTATGGACATTTACAAGGTGGAATACTACTCATCCATAAAAAAAGAAGAAAGTGTTATCCTTTGAGACAGCATGGATGGACCTTGAGAATATTATGCTAGGTGAAACACGCCAGTCAAAGAAAGACAAATACCATATGATTTCACTCATATGTGGAATCTAATGAAATATCTGAAGTAACAAGGAAAATGGGGACAGACTCATAGATGGAGAGCACAGTGACAGCTGGGGGAAGGGGATATAAGAGGGGAAAGTGATTGAGGAAAAAGAACTCATGGACAACAGTGGGGTGATTGTGGGGTGGATGGAATATAAGGGGACTAAATAGTAAAGGAAAAATATAATAAAGATTAAAATTAAAAAGTCAAATAAAAAGAAATGCAAATGAAAAAATGGAGGTGGAAGAAAAGAAAGGTGACAATACAAAATAAGGAACACTAATATGACCATGACATGTTGAAGGGCAGAATAAAAAAATTAGACAGTTATAAAGTAAACAAACATAAATGCTCTAAGGTCATTTTTTTAAAAACATTTAGTTATGTTCATAATGCAATAGCAACACCAGTATTCATAGGGAGCAATACACTGATAGTAATTTACACAGTTCAAGTCTGAGGAAGCCACCTAATAAGGATGCTGAGAGTTTTAAGCTCCAAGAATCTTGACTTGACAAGAAGGAAATTAGGAACTGCACTTAACTTATATCAGGCATCATGTGTGTTGTCAATATGTATTGTAGACCTCTTTCCTCAAATATCTTATCCTGGCTTCCTTGACCAGGAGCTCTTGGATGGCAAACTCTGCTCTGTGGTCTTTAAGCGGGGGCTGGCTATAGTCAGAAAAACTAGCAAAACTCCTCAACTCAGAATGACAAGAAACCAACAGAGCCTTTTTAGATTTTCAATTAAAATACACCTTCAGCTTTCTAGTGCAAACCTTCTGTAACTTCACTGAATGCTTTAGTGGATTTTTCTCCTACCTACATAAAAAGAACAAATTTCAAGTCACTGATCTCACTATTTGTGGGGGCCCCTGAGGATCTGTCCAGGGCAGGCGGCCTGGAACTATATGTACCCTTTAAGGTCAGTCCAGGCAGACAGCCTGGGCCTATGTCATTGTACACATGTGCTGTAGTCCCCAATGACCTAAATTCTGGTATAATCCCACTATTGTCTAAACTTGTATAAAACTCCTGTAACCAGCAATAAGTGTGTGTGTGTGCCAGCAATAAAGCTGCTGCTTGTGTGTGTATGTGTATGCACACACCAGCAGTGCCAGCAATAAAGAGCTTGCTCCTTTGGAGATGCTCCTAAAGTGCATCTCCTATGTCTACTTCTCGTTCTTTCTTCCATCTGGGCATCTCACCACCAAAACGTACTCTGACTGAACAGCTGGGCTCTGACAATATTGAAAATTAATTGTCAAATGAATTTCACTATGAATGTTTAAAACTGGGAAAGAATATTTTTAAACATCATTTTGTTCTAATGTGTGGCTCAGGCAAATAAAAACTTTTAAAACACTGTGTCATAAATGTCAAATTCTTTAAAAACAGACTCATTGAATTGCAAAATGGGCCAATGATCTAAGTTCTCTGTGTATGAGGGATGGGAAATGGCAGTGGGAAGGAGAGTGCTGCGGTAATAAAGAAATCAGGTTAAAACATTAATTAGAGTTATATATAGGAGAAAAAGACTGTGAATTAAATGTTAAAGTAGTTCACTGTTCAAAATAATCTCTTTTTAGATTGGACTATATTAATTTACCAAACTTTTTAAATTATCTTATATTTTCAATATATATTTTCTAGATTTCTGGATCAAAAGGTCTGACACTCCTCTAAACCCACCCTTCCACACATATATATACACACACAGACAAAAGTGAAAAATTATACAAACATGTTTGCATTAGCATGGAGCAAAATGTGAAAGAATACCACCAGGGCATTATACCTGGTTACATCTGAGGAAATGGAATGAAGATGATAAGGAGAGAGGGGAAATAACTTTTTTATATACATGTTTTGAGGTTTTAAAAATTTATTATAAAAGTATATGTCACTTTTATAATAAAAGTGGTTAAAACACTTTTAAAGAAAAAAAAATAAAGCCATCAAAGTTCTAAAAGTATAGGATAAATTTGTTTATACTCTAAGAAAGGCAATACATAAAACCCAAAAGTCACAAATAAAAAAATTTAAAACAATGACCTGAAAAAAGTAATTCAGCATTAAAAATACTATAAAAAGTTTAAAAATAGAGGTAAACTAAATTTTTTCATCATATATTACAGTAAAAGGTTAATTTCTGAAATTCACAGATTATACAAAATTGAGATAAAATTATATAACTCAAATAAAAAAGTAAAAAGGCTATGAATAAGCATGTCATGGCAAAATAAACACGAATAGTAAGAAAACATGAAATACGATCAACATCATTCCTGCAAAAGAAATGTAAATCAAAAAAGAAATAATATAGCTCTGGCTGGTGTGGCTCAGTGGCTTGAGAGGTGGCCTGTGAATCAAAGGGTTGCCTGTTTGACTCCCAGTCAGGGCACTTGCTCAGGTTGCGGGTCAGGTCTCCGGTACAGGGGTGCACAAGAGGCAACCACACATTGATGTTTCTCTCCCTCTCTTTCTCCCTCCCTTTCCCTCTCGAAAAATAAATAAATAAAATCTAAAAAAAAAAAAGAAAAAATATAGATAGAAATATGGAACACTGGAATAGAACTGAGAGTCCAGAAATAAATCAAATATAAAAGGTGGAGGAAGAGTTGATTTCCAGTTGTGAGTAAACAAAACACAGAATTTATTCCTGTATTATTGTCTATTAATTATTGTATTATTTTTCAAAAAAACAACTGTAAACCTACTTTTGTCCCATCCTGTACATAGTCAACTGATTTTTGACAAAGGTGTAAAAACCATTTAATAGGGAAAGCATAGTTGCTTCCACAAATGCAGTTGAAACAACTGTATATCTACCTGTGAAAATAAAAGCACCTTTCTAATATATATATATATATATATATATATATATATATATACCCAAAATAGATCAAATATATAAATCTAAGAGCTCAAACTATAAAGCACTTAGAAGAAAACATAGGGGGGAAACTTCATGATTGTATTAAAAAATGGAGTCTAAGAAAAATAGCAAAAACAAGGGCAATGGAATAAGAAATAAATTAGACTTTATAAAAGTTTAAAACTTTTGTAACTCAAAGGACATTATCAAGAAAAAAAAGACAACCTATAGAATGGTAGAAAATATTTGAAAGTCATATATCTGATAAGGGTCTACTATCCAGAATTTATAAAGAATTACTATAACTTGACAACACACAGATAACTCAATTAAGTTTGAATATATGTTTCTCTAAAGAGGATATACTTCTATTTGGCCAACAAGAGCATGAAAAGATGCACAATATAATTTTTTACTCATTTTATTCACTCATTTCCAAATTTACCCATTTGGAAAATACAAATAAACACTCACACTCACTGGGATGGCCACAATTTTTTTTTTTAAAGGAAACCACGATGTTGGTCAGGATATGGACATATTACAATGCTTTTATGTTGTTGGTGAAAATGTTAAATAATACAGTTGCTATAGAAAACAGTTTGGCTGGCTCTGAAAAGGTGAAACACTGAACTATCATAAGAACTATCATAATTCTGCTCCTAGTTATATACTCAAAAGAACTGAAAACAGGTGCTCAAATACTTGTACATAAGTATTCATGGCAGCACTATTCACAATAGCCAAAAATATAAACATTCCAAAGTCCATTAGCAGATGAATGGATAAACAAAATGTAATAGGTGTATTCATACAATAGAACACTACTCAGCCATAAAAAGGAATGAAGTCTTGATAAATGCCACAATCTAGATAAAGCTCAGAAATATTCTGATAAGCCAAAGAAGCGATACACAAAATGACAAATATTGTATGATTCCACTATAGAAATATTTAGAATAGGTAAATCCATAGAGATGGCAGATCAGTGGTTACCAGGGGCTAGGGATGGTGAAGGGAAACAGGGAGTAACTGCTTTATGATAATAAGGGTTTCTATTAAAGTTGATGAAAATGTTTTGGCCCTAGAGACGATGATTGCACAACATATTGAATGTACCAAAAGTCACTAAGCTGTACATTTTAGGATAATGAATTTTATATTTTTTGAATCTCACCTCAATTTTAAAAATATACACACATATATACAATCATGTGCTTCATAGCTACAGTTCAATCAATAACAGACTGCATATAAAATGGTGGTTCTGTAAGATTATAATGGAGCTAAAAAATTCCTGTTGCCTTGTGGTGTCTTAGGCGATGGAACATCATAGTGAAATACTACTCATGTGTTTGTGGTGATGCTGGTGTAAACAAACCTATTGTGCTGCCAGACATATAAAAGCACAGACTTATAATTATGTACAGTACATAACCTTGATAATGATATTAAATGACTACGTTACTGGTTTATGAATTTACTGTATTTTTTATTATTATTTTTGAGTGCATGCTTTCTACTTATTAAAAAAAAAATCATCGCTGTAAAAGAGTGTGCCATGTACTGGATCTATGGTCTGAAGCTCAGAAGAGATATTGAGGTTGGAAATACAGATTTGACAGCTGTCACTGTATATATTACATAAATCCATGAACCATGTCACATATTCCTGGAAAGATATCTCATTTGTAGAAACATAATCCAACCAAGAACTCTGATTTTTAGTTGTATCTCTTTCAAATACTCAAATGCATTCAAAAAAATAAAAAAACAAGTCCTCAGTAATTTCTATTAAAATCTTTTGACTTGGTTTGCCCTCTAGAAAATCTTGAAACTCACCCACTCTCTTACTCCACAAAAGGCTACCCATTATGGTACAGTGTCGCCCACACTGCACTATCCCCTTTGCCCTTATCGAATGTCATGCTTTGATTGTCGCATCCCTCTAACCACATGTTGCTTCCTTAGAAATGCAGTTCTTCCTCCCTGAATGCTTGTCTCATGAACATTATGGACATGTATTGGGAAACTTTGAGGTCTACTCATATATCACAATCTACTCAGTCAGGGACGTTTTACCACAAATAAATGTCTTTTGGGGGAAGAAAAAAACCAGTACGCCATGTTATACTGGCAGCAGTCTCATACATCTCACATTTACCATGTCTCTGATTGCACTATTTTCTCTTGTACTTGATTTAATCTCATGTTGCCTTATAAATTTAGTTTAGCCTAAGTGTACAGTGTTTATAAAATCTACCATAGTGGACAGTAATGCCCTAAACTTCACATTCACTCACCACTCACTCACTGACTCACCCAGAGAAATTTCCAGTTCTGTAAGTTCCATTCATGTTAGGTGTCCCACACAGGTGTAGCATTTTTTATCTTTTATGTAGTATTTTTTACTATTCCTTTTCCATGTTTAGTTATGTTTACATACATAAACACATTATATTACAGTTGCCAATAGTATTCAGTACAGTAACTTATTGTACAGGAATGTAGCCTAGGAGCAACAGTCTATATCATATAGCCTAGGTATGTAGTAACCTATACACTTTACGATGTTCATACAACAAAATCACCTAACAATTCATTTCTTAGAATATATTATCATCATAAAGTGGTATATGGCTGTCCACACACACACACCATTTTGACCTATCAGGTTGGAAAATAGTAAAAAGTTTTGTAATAGCCACACTGGTAAGGGTGTGAGGAAAACAGGAATTCTCATATTCTACTGTTGTAACTATTAATTGATGCAACCATTTTTTTAGTTTGATATTATCCAGAACTTTTATTTCATCAATAGGAATTTGTCTTGCACTTTCCAAACGGTGTCAAAACTTAACTACATGGATATTTATTGTAGAAATTTTTTTGATAGTAAAGAATGAAAAACACCCTAAAATGGAATTATGAGCAGCTTTTCTTTACTTTTTAATTTTTTCACTAAAAGTAACATATAGTTTCACACTGCTATTTTAAAATGAACCCAGCTATTGACCTGTAAATATAGTTTTTAAACTCCAATTTTTTTCTCATTTGAGTAATGATGTCATTTTTTGCAATTAAGTTAACGGCACAGCCCTGAGAACTCTAATGAGGGCACAGACCCTCTCTCTTTCCAAATTCCTCCTAGGACAAAGACTGTGTGTGTGTGTGTGTGTGTGTGTGTGTGTGTGTGTGTGAGAGAGAGAGAGAGAGAGAGACATTTAATTTTAAAAAACTTTTTGGCCATTTGGAAGTTTTGTATTCCTAGCTGGGAATATATATGTAGGTTGTTGCTGATAAGTCAGCTCCTCTGACAAGAATATAGGGTGAAAATTAACCTCGCAAAAGAGATTCAAGAGAACCACTAAAGGAACAAATACTATATTTGAAGAAATGTAGGATACCAAAACTATTCTGTTTTTTTACCTATAATATGTATATAAACACTGGAAGTCTTTATACAAATGAGGATTGTTTCTGTTCTTGGGAAAGCACTTTATCCCATTAGCATTACTGTTGATGAAAACTGTTGTGTGCACATTTTTTTCGGAGCCTGCACAATGAACTGAATGTTTGTGTTGCTCCAAAAGTACATATGTTAAAACTCTAACCCCCAATGTAATGATATTAGGAGGTGGGCATGTGGTAGGTAATTAGGTCACACGGTGAAGCCATTGCAAATGGGATTAGTGCCATTACAAAAGAGACCTCAGAGAGCTTTCTAACTCCTTCTATCATATGAGGGCACAATAAGAAGTTGACCCATGAACCAGAAAGCAGCCCTCAACAAACAGAATTTGCCAGCACCTTGATCTTGGACTTCCTAACCTTCAGAACTATAAGAAATAAATGTTTGTTGTTTTAGCCACCCAATCCATGGTAACAATGTTGTAGCAGCCCAAATAGACTAAGATAGCCTGCATCACTTAAACATAAATGATGGGAAAGTACTGCCTTCTTTGAGGATGGGTTTAAATGTATAAAGGGTTATATGTTATTGTAAAAAAAGCTATCAAAATGTTAAGTATGATTATCATGACCAATTATTAATGATGTCAGTCTTTTTCATGTGTGGCTTATAATATAGGTCTGAAAACAATTCTTAAGTAGGAGTTACAAAAATGACTTAGTAGAACAGGAATACTGGTACAAGAATACAGACCTACAAGACAATCCTGTAATATTGTGGACTTATCAATTCTACTCTCATTTTTAATCTCATTATTTTGAAATCACACATACATAACCTAAAACCAAGAGAGTGTCATATGTCAAATCATCCTTCTGAATCCTTATCTATAAAATGAGACAAATAATTTGCGAGACATCCAGATGTTCTATGATACTATATTTATCATCAGAGATACAATAAGAAAGTTATCACTGACCTAGTCACCAGCCCCAATTCTCATTTCATATCTTACTTAATTTATCAAAAACACTGAACTGAGTTGATGACTCCTCTAGCTTCTAACATCATTTTCTTCACAGCTTTAAAGAGTCCATTAGTCTTTCTCTGCCTCACTAGCTACTCTTTCTTAGTCTCCATTTCTGGTCACTTCCCAGCTACCCAAGCTCTAGACAGTAGAAGAACACAGGGTTAATGTAATTTGCTTTTCTATAATCACCACCTAGGTGATCTTGTCTAAAACAATGTCTTTACTTACTGTACTTATGAAGTTAACTCCCAAAATTATATTAGCAGGCTTTACTCTCTACTTAGCCTCCTAGATATTTAAAAACATCTCAAACTTCACATATCCAAACCATGCTCTTTCCATACCCACATCTGTTCCTTCTACAAATTGCCCCATTTAATTAAATAGCACCTCTACTTTTCTAATAGCTTAGGCCAAAACCTCCAAACCATCTTTAACTCCTTCCTTCTCTTCTTTCCACATCCATCTTGAACAAAGGCTTTCATCTCCACCTTTAAAACATATCCAGAATCCAAATGCTTCTCTACATTGATCACTCTGTTCAAACCATAATCATCTCTATTCTGAACTACTGATGGGGTGTCCAACCTTTTGGCATCTCTGTGTCACACTGAAAGAAGAGTTGTCTTGGGCCACAAAGTAAATACATTGTGACACATAATCACAAAAAAGTTCCATAATGTTTTAAGTAAGTTTATGATTTTGTGTTGGGCTGTGTTCACAGCCATCCTAGGCTGCATGTGGCCCACGGGCCACAGGCTGGACACTTCTAAAACACCAGTGTATTTGGTACTTATGCTTCCATTCTTACACTCCACACTCAATTTTCAACAAACCAGGTAGGTCAATACTTTCTCAAAATCCTTCAAGGGCTTCCAATCTTGCTCTAAGTCAAAGTGAATCCACACAAGCTGGAACCTCTACAATTTACCTAACCTTACCTACCATACTCTCACCTCACTCACCCCACTCCCTGCATTCTTAGAGCAGGTTGAATATAATCCTGTTGAACCTGTTGTTTGTAGTGATCATATAGGAGATATACACATAAATCATAAATTTTACTTTTGAGGGGGGGTCTCTGCTCACATATTATTTCATCAGACAACTCTTCCCTAACTACTGTACATAAAAAATAGCACCATCTGGTCACACTCTATCTCTGCTACTCTGCTTCATCTTTCTTCATTGCTCTTATAAAACCCTAACATATATGACATTTATTGGTTTATTTGTTTATTCACTTATTCCCTCTCCTCATCATATATTACTGTTAAAGCAGAAATATTGTCTATTGCTATATTCCCTGTGCTTAAAATAGTGCCAGGCAAAAAGTAAGCACTTGATAAATACTTGTAAAATGACCAAATGAGTACATTAACTCCTATATTATCATGTGAAACAGAAGTCAAACAATATAAAACAATAACAATATAGAAGTTAATATATAACAATAACAATATAGAAGTTAATATAGAAGTTAATAACAATATAGAAGTTAAAACAATATAAAGGGAAAAAAGTTTTTATAATATATGATATGTTGGGTACAAAATATAAACACAGACACATGTGTTTACTGAAACTTGATACAGAAACATTCACTCACTATTGCAGGGAATCAGCAAGAAAGTTAGCCAGGGTGATGTGTGGAAGAACAATCACCCACAGGAAATTAGAATTCCAATTTGTGCTACACATACAAGTGTCAGGTCCAAAGTCACATTATGTATAAGCCATAGGGACCCCAACTAAAAACTAACTTAAAAACTGGTTTAGAATCAGGGATATATCTAGGATCCCTGCAAAATCAAATTTAAGACTATCTTGTAGGAATACTTCTATAACTTCTAACACATAGGACTGTTTTTTTAACCACCATGAGAAAAAAATCTAAAATATATATATATATAATCTCCCCACGCAAGGAAGGGAAACTCAACAGCTACTAGAATAGAAATATATACATATATATATACACACACACACATATAAACACATATATATATCCTAAATAAATTTTTAAAAATCTGAGTATTAAGATAAGCATTCTAAAAGTGTTTTAAGGGTATATAAAATAAGAATAGAACAGTGAAAAAGTGAAATTCAAAAAGAACAAAAAAGACTGAAAATGAGAAATGCCAATAAAAGGGAAGAGCAATAAATCAGAGTCAGCTAAAGACATGAGGCAATCACAAAGTACGGGAAGAAAAAAGATGAAAAGCATAAAAGAGAAATTAAGAAATTTAGGGTACAAGAATAAAATGATATGTTATATGTCTAATAGGAGTCCCAGTAGATGAGAAAAAAGAAATTTGAAAAGGCAATATTTATAGAGAATGAGGTTGATAATTTTCCAAAATTAACAAGAAAAAAGTCCTCATATTGAAGAAATCAGAGATTATATTTATACCTATGCATATATTACATGCACATAAATTGGCACCTAGACACATTCTTTTTTAAATTTTTATAGTATTTTTTCCATTACCATTTAGTCCCCTTATACCTCCTCATTGCCCACAATCACCCCACTGTTGTCTATGTTCATGAGTCCTTTTTCCTTTTTGCTCAGTCCCTCCATCACCTAACCTACCACCCACCCTTAGCTATTATCCTGCTCTCTATCTACGAGTCTGTCTCTATTTTCCCTGTAAGTTTAGTTTGTTCATTAGATTCCACATATGAATGAAATCATATGACATTTGTCTTTCTCTGACTGGCTTATTTCACTTAGTATAATGTTCTCCAGGTCTATCCATACTGTTGCAAAGGGTAAACCTTCCTTTTTTTATGGCTGAGAAGTATTCCACTGTGAAAATGTCTCATAGTTGTTTTATCCACTTATCAGTTGATGGACACTTGAGCTGCTTCCATATCCTGATGACCCTAAAGAACATGGCAATGAACATATGGGTGCTTATGTTCTTCTGAATTAGTATTTTGAGTATCTTCAGATATATTCCGAGAAGTGGGATCACTGGGTCAAAAGGCAGATCCATTTTTAATTTTTTGCAGTATCTCCATACTGCTTTCCATAGTGGCTGTACCAGTCTGCATTCCCACCAACAGTGACAAAATATTCCCATCTCCACATCCTCCACATCATCACTAGCACTCTTTGTTGATTGACTGATAATAGCCATTCTGACAAGTGTGAGTTGATATCTCATTTTGTTTTTAATTTGCATTTCTCCGATGACTAGTAACATTGAGCATCTTTTCATATGTCTATTAGCCACGTGTATGTCCTCTTTGGAGACGTGTCTAATCAGGCCCTTTACCCATTCTTTAATTGGGCTGTTTGTTTTTTTGGTGTTAAGTTTTGTAAGTTCTTTATAAACTTTGGATATTAACCTCTTATCAAATATATCGGCAAATATGTTCTCCCATTCCACAGGCTGTCTTTTGATTTTGTTGATGGTTTCCTTTGCTGTGCAAATATTTTTTAGTTTGATGTAGTCCATGTTTATTTTTTTGTTTTGTTTCCTTTGCCTAGAGAATTATGTCCAATAAAATATTGCTATGAGCAATGTCCAAGATTTTGCTGCCTATGTTTTCTTCTAAGATTTTTATGATTTGGGGTCTAATGTTTAAATCTTTGATCCATTTTGAATTTATTCTTGTGTGTGGTGTAAGAAGGTCATCTACTCTCATTTTTTCTGCACATATCTGTCCAATTTCCCCAACATCATTTATTGAATGAACTATCTTTAGCACATTGTATGTGCTTGCTTCCTGTGTTAAATATTAATTGACTATAAAGGTGTGGGTTTATTTCTGGGCTCTGTATTCTGTTCCTTTGATCTATGTGTCTGTTTTTATGCCATTACAATGCTGTTTTGAAAACTATGTCCCTATAGTATAGTTTGATATTAGGTAGAGTGATTTCTCCAACTTTGTTCTTTCTCAGGATCACTCTTGCTATGTGAGGCTTTTTGTGGTTCAATGTAAATTTTTGAAATATTTGTTCTAGTTCTGAAAAATATATCATTAGAATCTTGATAGAATTGTGTTGAATTGTGTTCAATCTGTAGATTACTTTGGGTGTTATGGACATCTTAATGATGTCAATGCTTCCTATCCATGAACACAGTATGTCCTTCCACTTATTTGTGTCTTCTACAATTTCTTTCTTCAGCCTCTGTTTTAAAATTTTCTTTTAATTTTTTATTTTTATATTTAGAAGGAGACATAGGGAGGGATAAAGAGGAGAGAAACACCAATGTTTGGTCATCTCTCATGCACCTCCTACTGGAAACCTGGCCCACAACCCAGGCATGTGCCCTGACTGGGAATTGAACTTGCAATCCTTTGATTCACAGGCTGGCACTCAATGCACTGAGCCACACCGGCCAGGGTTGTCTTATAACTTTCTGAGTGTAGGTATTTTGCATCCTTGATTATATTTATTCCTAGGTATTTTATCTTTTTGAAGCAATTCTGAATGGGATATTTTTCTTAATTTTCTTTTCTATTAATTTGTTATTAGCATATAAAAATGCAACTGATTTCGGGATATTAATTTTGTATCCTGCTACTTTGCTGAATTCATTTATCAGTTCTAATAGTTTCTTGGTGGATACTTTGGGGTTCTCTGTATATGGTAGCACATCATCTGCAAATAAAGACAGTTTTACTTTTTCCTTTCCAATTTGGATGCCTTTTATTTCTTCTTCTTGCCTAATTGCTATGGCTAGTACTTCCAGTACTATGTCAAATAAGAGAGATGAAAGTGGACATCCCTGTCTTGTTCCCAATCTCAGGGGGAACACTTGTAGTTTTTGCCCATTAAGATGTTGGCAATGGGTCCATGTTTATGGCCTTTATTAGGTTTAGGTGTGTTCCCTCTATTCCCACTTTGCTGAGAGTTTTTATCATAAATGGGTGCTGGATTTTTATCAATGCTTTTTCTGCATCTATTGATATGATCATGTGGTTTTTATTCTTCATTTTGTTTATGTAGTTAATCACATTGATTGATCTGCAAATGTTGTACCAACCTTGCATTCTTGGAATAAATCCCACTTGTTCATGGTGTATGTCTTTTTGATGCATTGCTAAATTTTTTTTGCTAATATTTGTTGAAGGTTTTAGTGTCTATCTTCACCAGAGATACTGGCCTATAGTTTTCATTTTCTGTATTGCTAGACACATTCTAATGAGACTCTATAACACCAAAGACAAAAACAAAATCTTTAAAGCTAGCAAAGAGACATGAGAGATTGTTATAGAAGCAACAATTAGGTGGATAGCCAACTTCTTGTCAGCAACAATAAATGCTATAATAAAATATTACCTAATTATTGAAGAAAACTAACTGTTCACCTAGAATTCTACACCCAGAAGTCCACACCTAGAAATCTAAATTATTAAAGAGTGAAGATGAAATTAAAAGATTTTAGACATAAAAAGAATGAGAATTTACTACTCACGGTCTCTTACTAAAAATAACCTTTGGCAATAAGGAATTACTTGCAAGAAAAATTAATGAACACAGAACTGATAATAAACACTGATTTTTTTTTAAATTGGTGACATTTTTATTGGAAGTTAAAAATAAAATGAATCTAAAATAGTGAACAATAGATTATTTATGCAAGATGGCATATTAAATTTAAAGCATTAAAGATATGTCTACTTCAGACTTTTTTAATAATGTAAGGATAGCAATTCCCAAATAGTAGAAAACATGGACAAAACTATGAACTAGAGAAATATGCACCAAATTTATATATTGAGTAGCCTCTCAAAAGAGGGAGGGTAATGGGATGAAAGAGGAAACAAATGGTATTTCAACAAAACATTTTTGTAGTGGAATGTCACATTTTCCAATAAAAAAACAAACAAAAATATAAAAATATTACTTAAGAAAACAAATATCTTTTTATTCTATTATTTTTGAAGATGCCAGCCTTACTTTTTATTGTTATTATTTTGGAGTAAGCAAGAATACCACAAGTCTCAAGTGAGAAGTATAAAAGTTTTGTTTTATTTTAAAGATTATAAATCCTCAAGAATTGCATGAACTAGAAGAGTTTTAATCTCCAGTTGATTTCTCACTTAATTTAAAATGAATATAAAATCAAACTGTTTTTCAATTTTGAACCACTCCAAGGAATGACCATTCCAATTTTACACACTGACTCTGAAATTGTAGGACACAAGCACAAGCAAATCAAAACAGTCTGCATTTGATTTCAAATATATTCATGGGCTTGCTGTTCAAAGACAAAATAAAAGGAGCGGATATAAAAATAAATATTTTCAAATGATTATGAAGGACTTCTTAGAAAATTTGGTTAGCTATGCTAAGCAAACTGGTTTTTATGTTCAATTAAGCCATTCAGTTTAGAAATTTTATACACCAGTGGGTCAACTTGCAGTCAGTCCATAAGCAGTATTCCAGTTATAATAAAAAAAGTAGTCCCATAGATATATTTTATCCTTATATTATTTTCCTTTCCAGTGAAAAATCAAAGTTGAACCAATAGAGGATGCGGTAGTTCCAAATGACTATGTTGTTCATGCACTTGTATATGAGATCCATAGCTTTTAAAACCAAATATAGTGTGAATGTCCCAGTAAATCTGCATCAGATGTGCTTTAGGTTGAAAGGAAATGATACCAAATGCAAGTAGTTAAAAGAATCGTAAAAAAAAAAGTGTAATTGACACAGATAGACCATGTTATGCAATTGCTCTACTTGTAGAAGTCTATAAATAGAAGTCCAGAAATAAGTGTAGTTGGTTGTTCTGCTGCAGCTGAATGAGGTATTTCTTTATAACATCTGTCAAGACATTTTAAGGGAGAAAAATAAGTTACCTTAGTTATGATGGAGGCAATATAGGTTAACAGTTCAGAGTGGGTGCACTGTCTGGAGCCTGAATCATGACCTCACTATTAGATGTATAAGTTTGTTTAAGTTTAACCACTGTTTGCCTCTGTTTCCTAATCTGCAAAATGGGCATTAATGTAGCAATTAGAACACCTGACATAATAAATAATCAATAAATATTAGCTATTATCATCATTTTAATGTGGGGCTAGAAACTGCCAGGGAAAGTATTTCTGTATTACAATAACCAATCAAGTACAATTTTGCCATTAGGAATAGATGCTTCATATCTCTTATTGAAAATGTGTTTATTCAAGGTCCTAATATTAATCTATAATGTGTAATGTACACTAATGTTATACTACTCACTACTGGTAAAAATAAGGCTCTCTACTTCCCATAAATTTTTAAAAATTTTTCATGTAGATTATTTTCTGCAAGTTTTGCTGTGCTACTACATGTGAGAAAAATATTAATCATTATGCAAAATATTTCATTGTATAATCATCTTTTATATTTTAAGAGCTATAATATTTTCAAAAAAGAAATATCTTAGTTTAATGTTCAGCTGTATTAAGTTAAATCTACAGCTCTTCATAATGTAAATATTATCCCTTTCACATTTGAAAATATTAGTCTTGAGATACAGGTTTATGTAGGCTTATATAACTAGATATTTTTTAAAATCTCCCTGGAGAGATATGACTCCTGTTTAGACTGCCCTTTTACCAAGTTCCAATTACCAGCTTTCCAAAACAGAAAGTGTACAGTTTTTTTCCCACATTTACAAAAACTGAAACTTTGTTAAAAATTACTTTGATCCATATTTGACTTTTGAAATATAATAATAAGTTTATCCTGATGAATTAAAAGAGCAAATATTTAAGTGTTCTGCATATGCAAAACAGTGAGCAAAAAGGTGAAGCAAGAATATTTGAGTTGATGAGTAATTCTGATCTCCCAAAAGAAGGGAGAGGCAGTTGCATTCACTCTGGGATGGTCAGGCTTTTTGCCAAGAATGCAATCTAGCTATAAGGTCCAAAAATAATCTGTATGTGTGTATAAGTTTGTCTGTTTGTGAAGCGGTGTATGTGTGTGTGTGACGGGGGGTGGAGAAAGATAGAATGTGGTGTGATACTTGTAAAAGCTAGAAAAATGAAGCCATTCAATTTGCAAAGATACAAAGGATATAATAATAAAGTATATGGAGCACAGCATATATTAAAAACGCAAAGAGAACTTAATCTAAAACAATTAAACTAGCTTAAATAATGTTTAACAAAAGATTGCTTTCTAATTTTGTTTGAAAGTATAACTATATACCTTCAGAAAATTCATATTTATAGGGAAAAAATAGAGGAAATAGGAACAGCTAATGTATACCCAAGAAGCATTCCACAAAGTATTACCAGAAACTTTGTTCTAAGATGTAGTGCAGCTTCAATACTAAAAGCTTCAATAATGTAGGTATGAGGTCTATCCGGAAAAAGTCCAGCCATTGTTAATATAATGTGAACGGTTTGCACATTATCAGTGTCACCTGGAAGCCAAAGAGAGAGGACTGGCATTTGCATGTGTGAACAATGATGACTTCACTGTACTAGTCAGTGGGTATGGTAGAAGCTGTACTGTGTGGTCATCACATTCAAAATGACTGAGTAAGTAGAGCAATGAATCTGCATCAAATTTTGCATTAAGCTTAAACACCTCTCTGCAGAAACTATTTGGATGATTCAGAAGACTATCGGGGATAATGCAATGAGTGCAGTGCAAATAAAAGTGTGGCACAAATGCTTCAAAGATGGTTAAGAATCTGTTGAAAGTGATCCACATTCTGAAAGGCCTGCAACAAGCAGAACACCTGAGAATGTTGAATGTGTATGGGTTGCAATCAACAAAGATTGGCATCTGACAGCACGAGAACCAGAAACTGGACTGGGAATTCCAAAACCCACTGTGTCTGAGATTTTGACAAAGAATCTTGACATGAAACATGTCATAGCAAAATCTGTTTTGCAGCTCCTGCTACCAGAGCAGAAGAAACATTGTGCTGCAGTTGCTAATGACTTGATTCAAACCACTACCAATTAACCAGATTCCCTCAAGGTCATAATCAGAGATGAATGGTTAATGGTGGGTCTACGGCTATGATCATGAAACAAAGGCCCAGTCATCCCAATGGAAGTTACCTGGTTCTCCATGCCTGAAGACGACATGGGAGAGTCACAGTCTGATCAAGAAGGAGTACTACCTCAATGTTCTTCACAGGTTGAGAGGTGCAATTATGATGAAAACACCTGCAGCTAAGGGCAACTGGTGTCTGGCAGCTTCATCATGACAACACACCCGCTCGTGCATCATATCTCATGCAGAGATTGTTTGTGAAATACTAAATCACCAGGTTACTGAGCCCCTCTACAGCCCAGATTTGGTGCCCTGTGACTTCTAGCTTTTCCCAAAATAAAAATCACCTTCAAAAGGGAAGAGATTTCAGACTATCAATGAGATTCAGGAAAATACAACTGGGTAGCTGATGGTGATCCCAACAAAGGATTTTGCAGAGTGTTTTGAACAGTGGAAGAGATGCTGGGAGAACTGTATGAGGTCCCAAGGTGCCTACTTTGAAGGGGACTGAGGCATCATTATCCTATGTACAATGTTTCTTGTATCTTGTACCTTCTTCAATAAACTCTATTTTGCGTAGAACATGGTTGGATTCTTTCTGGACAGGCCTTGTCGTACACGATTCCTACTGACTTCTCAAACGGTGTTCTAGAGTTCACACCCTCAGAGTAACATCATATCAGAATCACTCATTTACTGAATATTTACAATGTGCCAGCCACTATACCAAGCACTTCCTATGAACTAATTTATGTAATCCACACAATAATCCTATGATTTAGGTACCGTATTATGATGTCCATTTTACTGATGAGGTGACTGAGATATGGAGTTGAATATTATCCCTAAAATTATACAGCTAGGAAGGGTGGTATCAGGATTTTAACCAAGGCACCTGGTGTCTGAAATCAGGCTCTTTACCTTCACATACACGCTGCAGGAAAAGAATAATAGAAAACACAAGAAAAGCAATTAAGCCAGGTTACTGTTAGCTCTTATCTGGAGAAATGAAACAAATTCCTAACTGGTTTCTCAGCTTCTGTATGTCTGCTACTTCCATTTGTTCACCACATAGAAGCAAGGGAGATCCTTTTAAAATGTAAGTCATTAATCAGAAATTTCTAATTGCTTCCCATTATACTTAAAATTCATTCCAGGTTTTCCTGTCCGCTAAAAATCCCCTACAGTGACGTGATCTTGCCTCTGCTTACTTAACAAATTCCACCTTCTGCCTTTCCTCAAAGCCTGGTCAGTCTCGGGTACAATGGTCTTTCTGTTATTCTTCAAACATGCCAAGCATGGCCATGCTTCAGGGCTGCTGTGCTTACTGTTCCCTCTACCTTGAACACTCTTCTGTCATGTACTCCCATGTCTTGCTCCATCCCTTCTTTTAGGTCAAACAGCACTTCCTCAAGGAGACCATCCCTAATAGCCTTATGCAAAAAAAAAATCCAACTGTCAATTCTCTCTACCCTCTTACTCTATTCTATATTTATTTATAGTACTTATAAGTAATTGAAATTATATTGTATATGTGTATTTACTTATTCTATTATCTTCCATTAGAATGTAAACTCATAAAGTGGTAAATCTTAATTTACCACTATAAACAGTGTGTCTATAACAGTCTCTTGGTACAATTTATTGAATGAATAAATTATATACACATATATTACTTTGATAATAAAGTTAACCTACATGAATCTCCTTTCCCTAAGTTTCCCATACCTGAAAATATATGGTAAGATATGTAATAAAAACAATAATGAAATATTAAATAACTGATATTGTTAACCATGGAGAAAATAAAAATGACTCACTGGTCATCATTAAATACATAAAGAGTTATTATGAGGAGGATGAAAACCAATTGTACTTCAACATATACTGAAAGCAAAAGAAGAAATGGAATTATTGCACCTCATGTGTTTATTTGTTAGACTAATGAAGACATTTGGACACTTGTAAGATTTTCAAAATGGATTAATCAAATCAGATATTTAAGATGCCTTAAAGTCTTCACATTACTCTTCCAACCCTCTCCCCACTCACCTTCCTCACAAAAAAAAGCAAAAAACAAATCTTCAATTTATATCAAACTGAGCATAGCTCATCATGCTTTCCACATAACAGAAATCTTGAAATGGGACAGCTTTATGCTCTTCTGCCCCACTCTAGTTGGATGAAAACATGGAAACAAAAACCAAAAAACCTGGAATGAGGTGAGCCACCAAATAGCGTTTACTTACTAACAGGCTGTCATGCCTACACTTCTTCGGTTTGACAATTGGGGCAAAGAGTATACAACTGATGAACAAACAACAAATATTTTCCTGGTTTTTGCCCCTAGGAAGCAAAATGCCTCCTTCCATGAGATAAAAAAAATTAATGTTTGTGACTTTCAAACTCAAGTCACACAAACATCTGGAAAATAAATGGATATAGACTGACACCAAGCACACACAATTTCAGAAGTATAATAAAGCAATTTGTAGAACAAACTTCCAAATATGAAAGATTTGCCACTGAGAGTCAATAAAACATGTCTGAGAAACCCTGGAATTATATAAATATCATTTCAAAATTGCTTAAAATCAAGTACTACCTTAAATCACTAGAGAATTGTGGAAAAACATGTTACTATTATTAGTGATTGATAGTATATGTGGGTTTTTTGTTTACTTAGCTTTTGAGATTTACTACTTTTTTTTTTAATGGGAAAGTTTCAGGTTTACAGACAAAATGAGCAGAAAGTACAGTTTCCATATACTCTCTCTCCTCCTCCCAGAGTTACCCCTAATAGTAATATCTTACATTGATGTGGTACATTTATTATAATTGATAAACCAATATTGATATAGTTGTTAAATAAAGTCCATAGTTTCCACTAGGGTTTACCCTTTTTGCTGTACTGTTCTATAGCTTTTGCCAAATTGGTAATGTCATAAATCCACCATTACCATATCTTACAGAATCATTTCACTGCCCTAAAGAGCCATGTGCTCTGTCCACTCATTGCCCCCATCCAGCCCTTTCCAACCATTGATCTTTTTCCTGTTTCTATATTTTCACCTTTTCCAGAATGTAGATAGATAGAATCGAATATTACATAGCCTTTTTCAAACTGGCTTTCTTTTATGTTGCAATGTATCTTTCTTGGCTTGATAACGCATTTCTTTATATTGCTGAATAATAGTCCCATTGAATGAGAGTGCCACAGTTGATTCACCTACTGAAAGACAACTTGATTGCTTCCACTTTAGGTCAATTATGAATAAAACTGCTATAAACATTCACGTGCAGTTTCTTTTGTGAACATAACTTTTCAACTCATATGAATAAATACCTCAGAGCACAGTTGCTAAGATTACATTTAGCTTTGTAAACCTGTCAATCTGTCTTCCAAAGTGGCTGTATCAATTTACCCTCCACTAGCAATAATGAGAGTTCCTGTTACTCCACATTCCTACCAGCTTGGTGGTTAGCCATTAAATAGGTAGGTAGTGATTTTAATTTATTTAAACTTGCAGTTCCTTAATTAAATATGATGTTGAACATATTTCCCTATGCTTATCTGCCATCTAGTATCTTTTTGGTAAAGTATCTGTTCAGATCTTTAGCACAGTTATTAATTGGATTAAGCATTTTCTTACCATTGGGTTTTAAGAATTCTTTGTATATTTTGGAAACCTGTTCTTTATCATATATATGTTTTGCAAAGTTTTCTTACATCCTGTGGCTTGACTTGTCCTTGTCTTAATAGTAACTTACAAACAGAAATTTTTAATTTTAATGATGTGCCACAAATAATTTTTTCTTTCATGAATCATGCTTATGGTGTTGTATCTAAAAAGTTTATTAACAAACCCAAGATCACCTATGTTTTGTCCTATGTTATCTCCTGAAAGTGTTGCAGTTTTGAAGTTTATATTTGGAATGTTTTGAACCAATATCTGGGAAAAACTAAGATCTTAGCAATATTGAATATATAATTTGTACTTAATTACTGTTTATGTTTTACATTTTTCATATTTTTAATTTTTTTAAATTTTCATTACCATTTATCGTCCTTATATATCCCTCCCCACTATAATCACCTCACTGTTGTTCATAAGCATGAGCCCTTTTTTCATTTTACTCAATTCCTCCACCCCTTAACCTTTCCCCACACTACCTGCTCTCTGAGTCTTTCTCTCTTTTCCTTGTTAGTTCAGTTTGTTCATGAGATTCTACATATGAGGGAAATCATATGGCATTTGTCTTTCTCTGGCTGGCTTATTTCACTTAGCACAATGTTCTCCAGGTCCATCCATACTGTCACAAAGGATAAAGCTTTCTTCCTGTTTTACAGATGAGTAGTATTCCATCTCGTAAATGTCCCATAGTTGTTTTATCCACTCATCTATTGATGGACACTTGGGCTACTTCCATATCTTGGTGAATGTAAATGATGTTGCAATGAACATCATTTCTTCATGTTCATGTTCTTTCAAATTAGTGTTTTGGGGTTTCTTTGGATATACTCCCAGAAGTGGGATCACTGGGTCAAAAAACATCCATTTTTAATGTTTTGAGGTATTTCCATACTGCTTTCCACAGTGGCTACACCAATCTGCTTTCCTACCAATAGTGCAAAAAGGTTCCCCTTTCTCCAAATCCTTGCCAGCACCTGTTGTTTGTCGACTTACTGTGAAAGCTATTCAGACAGGTGTGAGATATCTCATTGTGGTTTTAATTTGCATTTCTCTGGTGATTAGTGATGTTGAGCATCTTTTATATGTCTGTTGGCCATCTATATGTCCTCTTTAGAGAGGTGTCTATTCAGGTCCTTTGCCCATTTTTAATTGGATTGTTTGGGTTTTTGATGTTGAGTTTTATGAGTTCTTTATAAATTTTGGATATTAACCTCTTATCAAATATATCAGCAAATATGTTCTCCCATTCCACGGTCTTACCTTTTGATTTTGTTGATGGTTTCCTTTGCTGCACAAAGACCTTTTTATTTGATGTAGTCCCATTTGCTTAATTTTCTTTTGTTTCTCTTGCGTGAGGAGATATATCAGATAAAATATTTCTATGAGCAATGTCCAAGATTTTGCTGCCTATGTTTTCTTCCAGGATTTTTATTGTTTGGGGTCTAACATTTAAGTCTTTAATCCATTTTGAATATATTCTTGTGTGTGATGTAAGAAGGTGGTCTAGTTCGATTTTTATGATTTATCTGTCCAATTTTCCCAACACCATTTATTGAATAAATTATCTTTAGCCCATGTATGCATTTGCTTCCTTTGTCAAATATTAATTGACTATGAAGGTGTTGGTTTATTTCTAGACTCTCTATTCTGTCCCACTGATCTATGTGTCTGTTTTTATGCAAGTACCAAACTGTTTTGATAACTATGGCCTTAAGCATAATTTGATATTAGGTAGTGTGATTCCTCCAACTTTGTTCTTCTTTCTCAGGATCACTCTTGCTATGTGGGGCCTTTTATGGTTCCACATAAACTTTTGAAATATTTGTTCTAATTCTGTGAAATGTCATTGGAATCTTGACAGGAATTGTGTTGAATCTATAGATTGCTTTGGGTAGTATGGACATTCTAATGATGTTAATGCTTTCTATCCATGAACATAGTATGTGCTTCCACTTATTATATCTTCTTCAATTTCTTTCCTCAGTGTCTTATAATTTTCTGAGTACAAGTCTTTTACATCCTTGGTTCAGTTTATTCCTAGGTATTTTATTCTTCCTCAAGCAATTGTGAATGGGATTCTTTTCTTTATTTCCCTTTCCAATAGTTCATTACTGGCATATAAAAATGCAACGGAATTTTGTATCCTGCTACTTTGCTGAATTCATTTATCAGTTCTAGTAGTTTCTTGGTGGAATCTTTAGGATTCCCTATGTACAATATCATGTTACCTGCAAATAAAAATAGTTTTCCTTTTTCCTTTTCAATTTGGGTGTCTTTCACTCTTCTTCTTGTCTGATTGCTATGGCTAGGACTTCCAGTACTATGTTGTAAAGAGAGATGGAAGTGGATATCCCTGTCTTGTTCCCAATCTTAAGGGGAACACTTGTATTTTTTGTCTATTGAGTATGATGCTGGCAGTGGATTTTTGTATACAGCCTTATTATGTTTAGGTATGTTCCCTCTATTCCCACTTTGCTGAGAGTTTTTATCATCAGTGGGTGCTAGATTTTATCAAATGCTTTTTCTGCATCTATTAATATGATCATGTGATTTGCATCTTTTTTTAATGTGGTATATCACATTTATTCATTTTCAAATGTTGTACCAACCTTGCATTCCTGGAATAAATCCCACTTGATCATGGTGTTTGAATTTTTTGATACATTGCTATATTTGGTTTGCTAACATTTTTTGAGGATTTTAGTGTGTATGTTCATCAGGGATATTGACCTATGATTTTCTTTTTTTGTAGTGTTTTTATCTGGTTTTGGATTAGGATAATGCCGGCCTCATAAACTGAGCTTAGGGTTCTTCCCTCCTCTTGAATTTTATGAAATAGAGGAGACATGTTACGAAATAGAGAAGGAGAGATGTTAGTTCTTCTTGAAATGTTTGGTAAAACTCACCTGTGAAGCCATCTGGCCCAGGGTTTTTGTTTTTTGAGAGTTTTTTGATTACTGCTTGATTTCACCATAGGTGAAATCTGTCTATTCATATTCCCTGATTATTCCTGATTTAGTTTTTAAAGATTGTATGTTTCTAGGAATTTATCATTTTATTCAGGTTGTCCAATTTGTTGGTATATAATTGTTCATAATATTTTCTTACAATCCCCTGTATTTCTCTGGTGTCAGTTGTTATTTCTCCTAATTCTTCTCTGACCTTATTTATTTGGGTCCTCTCTCTTTTTTCTCAGAGTCTGGTTAACAGTTTTTCAATCTTGTTTATCTTTTCAAAGAACAAGCTCTTGTACCCATTGATCTTTTGTGTCACTTTAAAAACTCCATTTCATTTATTTTTGCTCTAATCTTTATTATATCCTTCCTTCTACTCACTTTGTAATTAATTTTTAGAGCAAAGGAAATTTTAAAAGCCCTGGACAAGCAGATCCTCAAAAATGTAAAGCTGGTATCACAATCTTGCCTAACACTAAATCCTTAGTAACCCTCAGTTGACAAGAATCCAACATATTCAAAAAGCTACCATCACCAAGACCTCTGCCAGGCCCACAGCCTCACTTATCTTACATTGATCCCATAGAACCACTGACATCTTCTACTAAGGGCAAGGGCAACATTCCTGTTGCTGCTCAGCCCTAGAGGTCACGACTTTACTCTGTTCATTCTCTGAGCTTAAGAACTCTACATGAAGTTTCCATATCCGAACTATACTTGAACTGATCAGCAACCATTTTTTTTTTACTTCTAACCTGACCATACATATATATTGCCTACCCATTCCTTCTAAACTTCCTCCATGCTCAAGAGCCAGAGAAATCAGGACTTAGGGTGGTTTTGGGAATTCAAAAGTCACAAACACCATTAAAACACTCTTTTCAGCTATACTGTATTTGAATAGGCTTTTGTGAGTAGGCCTGGGAACTTGCCATTTATTATACTACTTCTTTGAAAAAAGCATTCTAAGTTTCAAACAACAAGTTTATAAATAATATTTTGATCACCTAAGTTTGAGACCACTTGTTCTTAACACTAACACAGAAAACTGAAATCAATACCTGTCTAGAATCTTATTATGAAATCCTATATTTTGAAATATTGATTAGCCTGCTATAATTTTACTAAAATCAAGTAGTTTCTACCTTAGAAAACTACACTTGCAATTTGATTGACAAAAATAAGGTATTAAAGACTTAAATGGTGATATTGACCTAAAGATTTAAAGTAGTGTACGTCAAAGTAAAATTGTTTCAGTAATCATTTTTTACAATGCACAGGAGGCTATAGTAATCATATTCGAAAAGCTAAGTATAATTAAAAAGAAAGGAATATGTATACTTTTTCAAAGAGAATAAATACATGTTAATATATAGCTATCATATTTGAAAAAATAAGACCAAATGTCAGAGCAGGCTATTAGATGAATCAGATTTCATTGTTCCCATAACATTTCCCACATATGTTTTTAAAAAGTAGTTATGTTTACAGATTAAATGGCTCCTGATTTAAGTTTACCCTTTCAAAGCAGAACAAATATGTACTTCTTTTATGTAATATTCTAAGCTACAAAATACAGCCAATGAAATCATGAAATCGTTTCATGTAGATTTTAAGCTAAAATTATTTGTTTCCACTCTACATAATTCTGAAGAGGAAAACAATTATTCTGCCATTAGAGAAAAAATAGTAGCAAATGAAGACATAATAAATTAAGATTTTAATATGCTAGTGAACACTCATCTGGCCTACAACCTGAAAGAAAGTTCCTCAAACAGGCAGCTAGCAAGCTGTAAAATAACACCTGGAATTTAATCCCAGAAAGTTAGATCCAATCGTAAATGCTGAGTAGCAAGCACATCACTCACTGGAATATATCAGGTAGGGTAGCTATTCACAGGATCTAAGCACCATGATAACAACTCTTAAGACAGCTATTCCAAACAGTGGTATTTGAAAACCACAGGCCCCTGAGAATAAAAGTCATAATGGAGCAAAATAAGAGGAATAGTCTTCTCTCATAAATATCATACTCTTTCAATTATTAAAAGAATGGCAGTATATTGAATAATCATCCTACTCACAAAACACTGTTGAAAGATTAAAGAGCGCAGAAGTCTTACAATAAATTAGTTCAAACCAAAGCAGAAAAGAAATATGACAAGTGAAATACTGTGAAAAAGTCTGTGAAAACTATTAGTAAAGGCTGGAAGTATTTGAAATTTATAATAAAGGTCCCAGAAAGTCCTATAACTTCCAGAGAATATACAAAGCTAAGGGGAAGAGATTACCTTTTAGGGTTAACTTCATAGTTCTGGTCAGAAATCTGTAGACCAAGTTAACTGTGCAGAAGACTGAATGAAGTAGGCTAGGATAAAGGTGGAACATGGGCTTACAGGAGGAGGAGGTCAAGCAGAGGTTTGCATAGGACAAAAATACTGGCAAGACTGAGGCTAATGGTGTGGTCAGATGGGCACAAGTTCTCAGCAATACCAGGAGATAAAGTAGACTTGAAGCACAGTCATGAAGAAAGTTAAAATAGAAGTACTGATGAAAGCTTAAGGCCTGGGGTAGGAGAACCACCTAAGGTTGAGTCTGCTATGGGGTCCAGGCAAACTCCAAGAACAGGTCCCTGTAATGGTCAGTTTTATGTGTCAATTTGGCTAGGCCATGGTCTCCAAATCAAACATTATTCTACATATTTCTATAACGATATTTTTAGATGAGTTTTACCTTTAAATCAATAGACTGAGTAAAGCAGATTACTTTCCATAACATGGGTGGGCCTCATCTGACCTTCCTGGAGTAAGACAAAATTCTGCCTGCAGACCGCCTTTGGACTAAAACTGCAATTCTTCCTTAGGTCTCCAGCCTGCTGACTTACCCTGCAGATTTTGTACCTATCAAGCCTCCACAGTCACGTGACTCAATAACAAGCGCTTGGAGCAACTGCTTCTTCATCCCACACACCCTGGTTCCCTAGGAGGGCTTTCCCAGAGCTATCACTCAATGGCATGAGAGTCTTAAGGGAAAGAGACCTATCTTCTTCACCTTGGCCTCCCACACTATGTCTGGGTACCACCTCACATAAAATAGATAATCAATAAATCCCTTCCAGACCTAGCTGAGGTTAAAATTTAGGCACTTTCAGCCCATGCGATTCTTAAAGACTGTTTTCATAAACAAAGGCTTAATTTAATTATTCAAAGATAACTCCAACCTGTTCGGAAAAAGTCTCATCAATTTCTTTCAGAAACCAATTGTTGAACTATAGAGCAAAAAATCTAGTTCCCCAAATCTAAGAATTGGGGGGTAGTCGGAGAGGGGCATATAACAATAATACCTAGTTTTCACAGAGCACTTACTGTTTGCCAAGTATGTGTTAGTCCCTTAACATGCATGATTTCAAACAGCAATGTAGGTAGGGATTGTTGTTGCTCTGTTTTACAAGGGAGGAAACTGATGCTGAAAAAAAGAATTTACACAGCAGAGTTGGATTAGAATCATGGCTCTCCCATTCAAAATACTAATCATAACCAAAGAAAATAAATGTATAACCAAAAAAATGTTTTATTCCTATCAAAGGATACAAAGAATGGAAAAATTAGTATTGTTCTTAGGTAGCTAAAACAAAACTCATCCTAAAGCGACAACATCTACAGCATGTAAAAGAATTGGAGCGGTATTAACACTGCTGGATAACTTCTTTGGTGGAGACGGTTAAGATTATAGTAGATTAAATTCAAAATAAAAACTAAATGTCTCAATGTTAAAGCTTTTAAAAATTTAGGCAGAGAAATGATCATGCCTACTGCTGGTAACAACTATAAACTCTGGACAAAACAAAATAAAAATAAAAAACTGTCTGAAAGCTCTGGAGAATTTAACAAAAGCAAAGACAAACTAAAGCAGAGTTGACATTGGAATAAGGGGATAGAACTAGGTGGTTTCCCTGTTTTGTTTTGTTTTGTTTTGTTTTTTATTACTTTTATCCTGAGGGTCCCCACAGTCCCCATGCAAGACAGCTACTACTACAAGGGGGACATGACCATGATCATGACTCAGCAATTTCTCAAATTGTGTGACATTCTTCAAAAAAGTAACAAAAACTAACAAGGATAATTTTAAGGTCTAACAACTCACATTCTTTAAGTACTAAGGGATATATACTTATGCCTTAACTTTGGTATATTCTAAATAATCTATGTATATCTTAATTTTTTTATATTTCCCCTAAAGCCAAAACCATCTTAAGATAAGCAAGGCAACTAGGAGCACAAAATAGCAATTAGTAGGAGGCACGATGTAATTTTCTTCAAACTACATGATAATCATATTCCCATTAAATGTACTTCCTTCTATTAATGACTTCTTTTAATCTTATCTCTTCAGTCTTCTCAGATGGAATATTAATGTAAGGAGAAGAATAATGATAAAAACACAAAGAAAACTTTTAATGTAATATTTAAAATATCAATATTTTATCTTAATAATAATAATAGATTTCTATTAATTTTAAATACAATATTTTATTTTGAGTCCCAAAGAAAAATTTTTATGCCATACTGTTCTTAAGGTCTCCCAATCCACAGAGAGTTGATTACTACTTTTTACAACAAATAAAAAACAAGACAAAAGGACAATTATTTCTTATTGTATCATCACTGTGAAAGCTATATCCCATTAAGATATACCAACTTTCACAGGACTGTTTGGTTCAACAAAGCTGCTTCCTATGTTTGAGTTTATTTCTGAAGGCTGTTTTTCTTTTCACAATTGCCTATGGAAATTCTCACTGTACTATACTGCTTTATGAGGCCCTCAGAAGAAATTATTTTCTGATCTTGGTACCAGGAAGCAATTAAGGATCCTTAAAAATCATGTGCTTGGCTTTTCTTTTTTTCTTTAGCCACCAGAAGCTCAAAGTCAACTATGTGGCTCATCGCTAGCAACTGTATTACTTCATAGCATGTAATATTTTGGGCTAACTTTACTGTTTGCTTAAAATGGTTAGAAATTCCATTAGAAAAGACTGAAGCTTACTGTCATGAGGTAAGATATTAAAAAAACATGGCTGTGTGGTATGTTATTATAAACTAAAAATGTTAATTCACATTTATTAACACTACATTAAATATTAAAGTATTAAATATAAATTTCATGAATTAAAAGTAAAAACGAAATGTGTAGTTACTAAAAAGAAAACACTCATTCTGTTCAGCTCTTTACTTCTCTGGTAAAGTGGTGCTTGACATGTACCACTCCACACTCATTCTGTCACTGTAGTGATATGTGTACGTTAACAGCCCCAAATGGGTCATGATTTTCACATGTAGAACCTGGAGTTTCTAATCACCCCGTGAGGAGTTCGAATGCCACAGCAGCAGCAGTGACACAGCTGCAGTCACTGTCAGTCTCAGGAACACACCATCCGTATTGAATGGCTATGTTCACAAACTGATTCAGGTCTGAGAAATACTCAAGCTCTTGCTATGAGCCCAGCTCCATATCAATAGTTATTCTAGTTAATCCTCAGGATCCTGTAAAATATGTATTTTTATCCCTATTTTAAAGACAAGGACTAAATAAATCAAGTTATAAACTCAAAGTGAGTCAGGTAACCCAAAGCTAGCCTTCCTGACTCTAAATTCTGTTCTCTCTACCACTCAAGAGCTATTATAAAATATAGTCATTCACAGGCAAAAATTCAAAAGCTTGAAGGTTGAACTTATTCTTGTTGAAGCACTGAGAAAAGGTGAAGTAATTTAAAATTACATTATTCCTAACTGGGGGCAGCACCTCTAAGGTCTCTTGTGAAAAAGTAATCAAGTGGATTTGAGATGTAATCTTCCTGAATCTTCTTTTCCTCTTAAGGAAAGAAACAAAGGCAAGTTTATTGTAACAGTGAAACTGTTGTCCAAATATTGTACTCACTTTGAGGGATTTACTTAAACTGGTAGCTCAGTGACAATTTTTACTTTCTTAGTGCGAAGTTGTTGGTGACCCTATCTATAGACCATTTAAATGTTCTAAATTTAACTAAACATCAACAGGATTGTTTGAACAGGGTAACAGCTTATAAAACATGGTAAAACTCCTTTGCTAATATTGTGAGAATACAGATTCAAAATCCTTTATCCAAAACCTTTGCAGTCATATGTGTTTTAGAATTTAGAATGTGTGTATGTGTGTGTATATGTTTAGAAGGTAAGTAATTCAATATATATTTCATATAATAAATGACATTCTCCATCTTTCAGGGTCCCAGAAGGAAATAGCTAACATGCCCAAATCAGGGTAATCTAAGAAAAATTTAATAAAGGCACTGTTTACCAAGGTGTGGGCAAGGTGTAAAGAAGCCACAGGGTTACTTGGTAACCTGGGGTTAGTACTGTGGTGATTACCGCCTTTAGGCCAGAAGGGGTATGGGAAGGGCACAGTTACTGAAAGCTGAAGATTGAAAGGTTTGTGGAAAGGGGCTAACCTTTCAGGTACTGAGACCTTCAATCTAGAGACACACTATGGTGACTCATCATAAAGGAAGCTAGGTGAATTAAGTAAGCTTCCTCACTCTGCCTCCTCTTACCCAATCTCTTGCAAATAACTTTTGTTGGTCAAATCCAATGGGAAACAGACTGCAAGGGAATATAGAAAGGAAATCAGATTTCCTGGCATTTAGCTGGGTTAGGAAATTTCAAGAGTGAACCTGGAGAAATAAATGGAATCTATCCAGCATTCACCCTGAGTGGGGTCTGGGGCAGCATACCTTTATCAAATATATTAATATGTCTGCCACAAAATGCATAAAGATGGACACAAAATAGGACAGAGAAAGACTATAACTTCTCTTAATCCCACATCAGGTTTTGCTGCCTTAAATTAGTTACCATAAAAAAATTTTAATTTTCAGGGCCTTTAGATACGGTTATTAGGGAGACAATTTTACAGATGAGAACACAAGTAGACAAAGGTAAAATAACTTATCCAAAGACACAAAGCTAGTAAATGAAAGTCAAGATTTGAGGCCAGTTCTGACTCTGCACCTCAATGGCTGGCCACTCCCTACCCTGACTCATTACTTTCTCTATAACACAAGAATTATAAAGAATCCCATAATTTAAATATTTGCTATGTAAATTCCTCATCTTATGAAACCTTGCAAAATTGGTATGGATGAGAAGTGTACTCCACAGTATCGATAAGCCTTTAAAGAAAAGCACTATGCTTGTAATCTCAAAATCTCATTGAATAAAGTCTTGGCCAAGCATGTAATGACATGCATTTCCCTTTTCTTCCAAGAAGCACTGGTCTCAGAGTTAATGTGTTCCTATCGTTCACAGAGTCACCAGTCAGCCTCCATCTAAAAAACATTTTCCTATTTCATAGACCACAAGCAGCATCAAAGTTTAAAATTTCACCCTAGCTTGTGTGGCTCAGTGGATTGAATGTCGGTCTGTGGACCAAAGGGTTGACGGTTCGATTTCCAGTCTAGGGCACATGCCTGGATTGCAGACCAGGTCCCCAGTGCGGGGGGTGTATGTGAGAGGCAATCACACATGGATGTTTCTCTCCCTCTCTTTCACCCTCCCTTCCCCTCTCTAAAAAAATAAATAAAACTTCTTTTCCTTTGACTAAGTTTCACTCTTACCAGTCTTGCTGGGCACAGGTTATAATTTTAATTGCATTTTGTACACCTTAAAATTTAATTACATTCCAATTTCAATCATTATAAGTAGATACGAAATAAAATTAATGTGAGCATAGATAATGTTATTTTTTATTTTTCCACTGAAAATACCAACTTTGCAATGCAGTCATTTCAAATTAAAAAGCTACCAGGAGAACAATTTGCTAATCCCGAGTTAGTGTGCAAGTTCTTCTCAGCACGTGCTTTAAGAGCTCCATCTTTCAATCCTGCTTCCAGCCAAGCGAGCCTATTTACCTGCTTTCTTCTCAGCAGGCTGCCCATGCCATGGGCCTGAGTCCTGCCCAGCAATAAGTATATTGAAAGTCCCTACGGATAAGGCATATTGATTCCCACATTCTCTCTCTGTGGTGCCTATATTGGTTTCTTCCCTCACCTCCATTTCTGGATTCTACCCCTGACACTAGCCCAGCTGCTGGCTTCTTGGTACTGCCTCCAGCCCAGCTCTCGTTAGTACTTCCCAACCTGCAAATCCCAGCTTGACTTGTCTTTCCTGCTCCTAGAATTGTTGCTGTTAAGGATAATTATGTGTTGGTTTAAAATTTTACAGTTTCTAACAAGGACTGAATATGAAAAATGTGTTTTGTAATTCTGAATACACAGAGCAAGATGCAAGTGTATGTAATTTAACTTTTTAAAATCTATTTATTTTCCTCTCCTAGTTCGAACTTTATTTTTAAGTTATGAAACTTACAGGAATTACGAATAGAGAGGCAAGGTCACCAGCTTTCCATTGTTTCAAAGTACAGTAAACTTGTAAATATAAAAATCACTAAAAAGTGAAATCTGGATAACAGTGGGTTATCATAGAAGAAAGACTTAGCTAATCATCCAAATATATTTCTATTTTTATTTCACACAAAATAGACTACATTTCCCAGCTGCTCTGGAAGTTAAGTGGCTTTGAGGCTGAGTTCTAACCAACTGAACATGGACAGAAGCGATATATTTATTCCAGTTTCACTGTGGACAAAACTTCCATGCTCTTTTCCTCTTCTGTTTGGCTGGGATAGAGGCAGTGCCTAAGGTGAACTTAAAAGCCACATGCTGATGATGGTGAGACTCTACGTGAGTCCCTAAATGACCTGTTGCCCTTATAGTAGTATTACATGAGCAAGAAATAAATTACTGAGTTCAAGCCATTTTCCAAAGCTTCAAAATATTTTGGAATCCATTTGTTTTCACAGCTAGCATTAAACTAATATCACATATTGTACAAGGTAAAAATTGAATTTTAATTTTTCTCCACCACCACTAATTTTTGTTACAGAGAAAATTTTTAGAACTCTAGAGACCTTCTAGGGGGAAAGAAACAGAGATCCTAAAACTCTTTCCCTAAAAGTCAAAGTTATTGAAACCTCTCTAACTAAATCTCTGTACTAAAATAGTATTGACCAAGGATGAGCCACAGGGAAGAGAACATAGCCTCAGGCAGCCTGGCCGTGTTATCCTGCAGAAGTGGTTACAGGAGTGAGCTATAATTTGAGAAGCCTGGGTCAATAGTGGCACATATCCTTCTTTACTGCAGTTGTAATGAGAAGGGGTAATTCTCCTCTATTCATTTGTTCCCATAATCAACAAGTATTTATTGACCATCTGCTATATAATCCCTTCTGTACCCCTCTAGGAATCCCAAATCTCTTGTGAGAACCTCAGGAACACTGTCAGCTTTAGGCTCTGATACTGCTTCTACTTCCTCTTATTACCTGAAAACCATTTTTGCAAAATGAGCCATGTCCTTCCCAACCCTTTCAAATACATCTTCAGAGAAGAACATCACATACACCTTATTATTAAAAGCCTTCAGCTGAGCAACCACATTAAACACATGATTTCCTTTTTTACCTATACCCATGATGTCACTTTTAGGAGAAGGGGTCAACATGTTTCTTGCTCCTCACTGCCACTTCTAGATCTTTAGTCCACTGTCATAATTCAAGGATTGGATTATGGACCTTTTAAGGTTCATACCATCTACTTATTTATATGTTAAGGCTCTTAGAAGAAAAACAGAAAACCAACTCTGAATAGAATAAACAGAAAGGGGAATTTATTGAAAGAGCACTAAGTAGTCTCAATGGAAATGAAGAAAGAGATCAACAATTACTTTTGGGAAAAACAGAAACCAAATCAGCTCTGGGGACCTCTATGGCAGGAATTTGAGAATCTACTCTCTCTAACACTGCTATTAATATAACTCAGCCCTATCAGCCACAATGTTCCAAATTTCACATTTCCATAAAAGAATCTAAGTAGTCCAGTTTTGATCAGTTGTCAACTTCTGGTACTTCTGTTGCAGCAACAGAGTCAAGGCTGCATAGCACCCGCATGACAAATAGAGCTCCTACCCTGCATTTGGGGGAAAGTCTTTCTAGAAAATGGGTATGTGCTGAGTACTGCCCCCAAAAAGATACCCACAGCATCCAACCCCTGTCCCTACAGATAACTGGAACATTCCCTATTTCCTGTATATCCAAAAATGTCATAATTCAATTATCTGGTCATAAGGGCAACATAATTGCTCCTCTCCCTAAAGGGAGTTGAACCAAAGTCACTTTCAGCAACTAAAACCATGATTGATATCATGGATATACTCTCCTTCAAGTCCAGAATCTCTAAAGTATCCAGAATTCCCCTAGTCCAGCCATAAATACATGCCATATTAATTTTCAACATGGAAATTGTTTTCATTTTAATTATTGTAACTCCTATTTTAAAGGATACAATTATCGTTCTCTATCAGCCATAAAAAAGTACAAATAAAACTAAGGATTTATTTCTACCTTAACTGATATTTGGGAATTCTATCCTCCATTATCCTTTCCACATAATTTGCATTTAGGTTTATGGGTTGTACCTCACATTCAAAACCACCACCTAATGAGTTCTTTGTCTAATGGAGTAATCCAAGCCTTCTTCAGAGCCCTTAATGTTTCTACTGTAGTGCCGTAGAAAAATTTCTATTGCCCACACTATTGGACATGGTAGGTACAAGAGGAATCTCAGGGAATACCATGGGTTCTACCATACTCCTCTTGGTGTCTATTTGGAATAAGCAAATCTATATCCCTTTTATAGATAGAGCCAATCGTTCCCATTAATACATGATTTCCTTTTTTGGTAGGAGGAAGCCAAAATAGCCTGATGACATTATTAAGCTCCCACTTCATTCAAATCATTATTATCCCAAGCACTGGTAACAGAGGAACATGGACATTTTGCAAAAGCTAGGATTCAGGCAACATGAAGAGGCAGAAGCAGACTCCAAGCCAAAGACTGAAGAGATCACTTAATGCTCACACAATAGAACTAGAATTCCAAGGGGCAAAAGCATCCATCCCCCAGCAACTAAAATCACTACACTTAGAAAGCTAAGAGTCATGTGGATGGGAAGGAAAAATAATTTTAATAGGTCATTAGGTATAATCCAGAGAAACTCACTCCTCTAACCTTCATCACAGACAGACCAGTATGTGAGAAGGACAGTATCCCACACAAAACTCTGGGTCAGGATCCCACACTTAACAAGATTACCAGCTGGCACCATAGTGGAGTCTTTAGTAAGCCATTCCAACACTATCTGATCAGCTGATGTGGGGTGAGAGGATACATAATAAGACAGTAAATCCCACTGGCATTAATCTTTCTCTGTAAGGTGGGTTGCTTAATCTGAGGCAACAGTATGTGAATTATTATATCAGGCCTGTATATAAAGTAGTCAGTTAATTTGTGATGGTAGTAGCAGAAGGAAACAGAAAAAGGGAACATAAATGCAAAATTAAAAAGGACAAGTTGCTGCACACTTCACAGTGTAATTGGGCCAATACAATCAGACACCATGTAACTAACTCACTGTCTTCAGTGTCTGGTATCCTGTCTTGGAATCAGGACAAGTTACATGTTAATGTTGCTAGAATGTTTGTCATTCAGAAGTAGAAGAAACCAGGTAAGTCTCATTGAAAGAAGGTCTGTGCTACTGGGCCATGCACAGCTTTCATCATTGTCACCACATGCGCTTTATTTCTGAGCTCATTGAGCAAATAACTGACATCTTCAGAGAAGAACATCACATACATCTTATTATTAAAAGCCTTCAGCTGAGCAACCACATTAAACACAAATATATTATGTGTCTGGGCCCACTCTGAGAGTTTCAACCACACAAACTCCCCCAAATCTCTGGAAAACATTTTCCAGTATTGCTCCAGGAATCACTACAGACCATGACCTCAGGCTATCTCTCTTTCCAAGTTACAAAAGCAATGAGATCTACTGCCTGAAGTTAAAAGCCCTAAGAGTGTTTTTTTTCTTGGTCAATGTTCTTTACCGCCACTGTGGATAGGGCTGTACTATTGCAGCACATCATTTCTGGTTCACACCTATATAGCTTTCAGAATCACCTATAATTTTTTACCCTTAAGTTTTCATCGGGAATTCCCCATAAGAATACTCAGAATACTTGTGTGCACTAAGGGAACATTAGCAATTTTATCAAGTACTGAGGCACCGGAGTCACCACATGGACAACTGAAAATCATTCTCTTAAAGGTCCTATAACTTCTGCCTACTTCCACAACAATGGTATATCATTTTCCCTTTCTTCTTCCCTCTTGTTAGTTAAGAAGTGACTCTTTCATCTGTGCTTTTGATTCGATTCTCTCTCCCTGATTACAACTCATAAATATTTCTACTTAGTGTGTATCAGCACCTGATATTCACAAAGTACAAACTAATTTAACACATTACCCATCTTTATCTTGTACTTCCCTCTCTCTACTATCAACATTCTTCCAAGTTACTCTGCCATGTACTGGCATTGGGACCTTCAACAGTCCTCTTGCCTGCTCTGTCTCTCCATTTTTATTTCATAATTTTTCTTTATCCTCACCTGAGGACATTTTTTCCATTGCTTTTAGAGAGAGAGAAAGGGAGAGAGAGAAACGCCGATGCAAGAGAAAAGCAATAGGTGGGTTGCCTCCTGTACCCGCCCAGACCGGGGATTGGTGCCTGAATCAGGAATGACAACAGGCAACCTAGATATATTCCCTGACCAGGAATCAAACCTTCAACATTTCAGTTATGCAAAGAGGCTCCAACCGACTGAGCCACACGGTCCAGGACTGTTGCACATTTTTAAATGAGGATAATAATACACATATCAGAGAGTTGTTTTAAAGATTAAGCAAATTAATGTATATGAAATAGACAACCTAGTACATAATTATTACTATAAAAACACATGTAGTCATTCAAAATTAAAAAACATAGAAAAGGCTTAAGGCAGAAGGCTATGTGAAAAAGTAAAACACTAACATGGGTCATATCAACCAACAAGTTAAGGAAACTACAACAAAATGTGAACAGTGAAAACAAAAAACAAATAAACAAAATGATTTTGCTAAGGAATTAGGTAGCATAAATTAAGAGTTTACTGGGCATTTTGGCTATGTAAACTATCGATTCAGGTATAAAGCTAGAAATTGGCTTAACTGACTACAGGTAATTATTAGTTCTCTGGAGCTAATAATTGTTAACTATACAACTGTCTAAAGTGAAAGCTTGTCTTCCTGACACATTCTTTACAGATCCCAGTGTCTTAAAAGTCTGTTACAGTGCTCTCAGCTGGCTGCCCTCCAAGTTTCCCAGCAAAAGCTCTAAGTGCAGAACCCTTGTCACTCACCCCCACACAGCATAGATAATGTCTATTTTAGTTAGATTTGCAATATTAACAGACTAGAATCAATAGTTCCTGAAGAGAATCATTTATTTCATAGAAGCCAAAGGTTTGTATTCTATTTATGGTAACTAATTTTCAAAGTTACTTTCTCCCCGAAGGTAAGTTTCAGTAACAACCAAGGGTCAAACATTGCTGTGCTTTTTTACTAAGGGAGACAGAAAGAAATCCAAATTACATTATGATGATATAAAAGAAACCTCTTTTGGCTTCAAGGTGTATAAATAAATGCAATTATATTTAAGATCAGCAGTTCCTGTCACTACAGAAAAATCATCATTTAGGTCATTTACAAAGGCTACATAAGGCACTTTGGTTTCATAAATTCTCACAGAAAAACGTGTTTTAGGAACGGCAGCAGTGGGGGACATAGGGGTGAAACCTGGGGATAAAATAAATAGAGATACATTAATTGTCTCTTGCTAAACCAGAAACAGAAGTAGCATACACCCTACCGGGGGGGCTATATAATATATTTGGACAAAAATTGGCGGATTGGATTCATTAATATGGAATAGGGAAAAGGCCCTTTTCTTTTACACTTTGTTCCCATTTGATGGCTAATGAGGTTTTCAGATTCTGAAAGTACTATGATCAAGCTTCTAACTGAATTATTACAGAAATAATGGATTGGCTCCTGATTGATTTTATTGGTCCATCAACTTAGTATCTGGCTTTGGAGGCTCATAGATTCAAATTACAAGCAATATTCAGTCATGTAATCCACCCTTTATCATTCCTTGTTGGTTGTTCCTATAGGATGTGTATACAAAGGAGAAAAAGTCCATAAACTTATTAGATATCAAATTACAAGAGGTCTTTTCTCTAATGACTAAATCACAGAGCACACTCCTCCCCCCTACTTGTCCACTACACCTACATCCAGCCCCCAATAAAGCTGTTGTAAAGTAGGTGGATATTCGACCTATAGCCAGGGGTCACCACTCACCATTTCCTATCCTGTGAAGTAAAAAAGGAAAAGAGAAATAAGCTCATTTTTCTGCCTCCCACTTTTGTAATATACGTCTCACTTCTAATACCATACCCATTTGACTAACATCTAAAATCAACCTCCAGTGAATATAAGCTACACACATGCACACAAATTTTAACGCTGTACATGTGACATTTTAAAAGACTGTCTAGCTTTATGTTCATCTACTTATCTATTGTGAGTGGTAAACATGCCAGTTTCTTTTATTTTAATGTCAGTCATCCCCTGAAAGCAGTAAGTAGCTGATAAGAAAGTTTCGGTTGAAAATGCTGTTAAAAATTTCACTTGCGATATCTTAGTAATACCTTTTGGGAAACTAAAAATTGTGTTTATTAGTCAGCGGCATCTTTGCTCTATCAATTAACCACAACCTATTTTTTATCCCAAGTCAACTTTTTTCATTATCCAGACAACCTTTCCCACTTTGAACATTCCTGTCAGTTTATGCTTATAAATGCAAAAAATACATCTTAAGCCAACAGGAAACATATTGAAGAAGGTAAATATCCAATAAAAATAATAATGTTATACATTTTAAATGCCAAAATAAAGTTTATTTAGCTGTTTGAAACACTTGTCTTCATTATCGTTCCCTTCCATAAATATGTATGGTCTAGAGTTAAATATATGTACTGGCAAGCGGAGCCCTCGAAATGTAATTATTCCATGGTAGATTAATATGTTGAGCATAGGGCATGTACTGTTTTGTCTGGCTACAAAAACTACCCCTTCCCCCCACCACACACACACCTGATTACAATGGGAGCAGCTGAGGGGTATATTTCTGGGACATTTCCTGGGATCCATGGACCTTTGGAGCAGGGAAGTCAAGTCAAAATCTTTAGTTCTTCTTCAGTGGCAAAGCTTTATTATGTAACACTTAAGAGCAGTCAGCAACTATATTTTCTGAATGTAGGAAACCATTCTGCAGAGAAAGAGAACATCCAAATAGACAAAGAAGCCAAAATAAAAGATAGCCAGAGTCCAAACAGCATATAAGCCTCTGCTTGCAGTTATTCCCAAAGCCCAGCTGTATCCCTGTCCTCATCATGCCTTAGTCATGCTGAAATATGCACCAAGGAACTGCTTCTATGTTCTCCCTTACACTGAAGCTATTTATTCTGGCTGTTATCTGCTGTTTCATTGGCTCATTCCCTCAAGTGAGTGACAGTGTAATGAAGAAGACATATCAAAAAGTTATGTCAATATGGTGTGATAAGTGAATCACAACAGATTTACATACCACAAATCTATCTGGGGTGGCACTGGGAACGAAGAGAGTGTTGGACAATGTGGGAGCCAAACCGTGCCTAGAATCTTAAAGGACAAGCAAGAGCTGGCCTTTAAGGGAGGAGGGCATTCCAAGCACCTAGGCAGGGAAGGGCCAACACGAATGAAAGGGAAAATAAGATGTGTTTCCTGGGCATATGGCTGTGGGGTTTATTGTGTTATCCCTCTCTATTTAACCATTTTTGACAGTTTTTCCTTTTTATATCTTTTTTCCAGCTGGTTTCTCCTCTTCATACTCCTCAACTTGTCCAGAATAAAATTAATTTTTAAAAATAAAATAAATACTTCCCATGAAAAGGCAAACTTTTCATTTTAAAAGGCTGAATAAGAAGCTCCTTTTAAAAAGAAGTCAAATTAAATTTAAGCTCAAACCCACAGAGCAGGAAAAAAAAATATGTGTCTATTACATTTCTCTTTTGCTGCAGACTGTATATACTTTCATTCACTTTTATGTCCTCATTACATAAGGGTTGATAAGCAGGTTGGACTTGGTAACAGCCTGTCACCTGAACTGCAGGTCTAATAATCCCAGATAAAGACTGTCTCAGGCTTGTTGGTATGTTTGCACTGCTTGTTTGTGTAATAAATAATGACCTTTTTTAACATCTTGTAATTCTCTCTATGCATGAAACCAAGCTTTCTTTTCCACTGTTAAACAACCCCACCCTTGTTCTGCTATGAAATAATTTTAGGTTCAGCTAAGAGTTTTATTGTACCATCAGGTCCTCCACTGTTTTACAACTTTGCATCAGGTGCTCTTGTCCGAGTCCCAGCTGATTCAAGGAAGATTGTTACTTACCCTGCTCGCCAGTGGAATTGGTTCTATGCTACTTCTGTCTGCCACTTCATTACTGGCCACAATTTGAGCTTCCTGTGTTATCTAGGTGGACCCTTGTCACAGTGTCATTTAGGTACTTGTCACAGCAGTTGGGGCAGCAATTAACATCTAACCTATAGAATTGTCTCTGGAGAAATACTGACAAGGTCATCCTTAATTCACTTCACATAATCAGCTATTTGAGCTGAACTTACCTGTGAGTTTTTGAGTCAGGTTTGAGCAGTAAACTATCCCAATCTGGGCAAGAGAGAACACATGTGAATTGTGTTTCCTTCTAAGGCCCGGGCAACATAATTCCTATACTAAATATCTACTGTTTTGGTGGGCCTGAATCCATGCCTCACCTCCACAAATCACGCAATAAAAGCAGCCTAATTAAGGTTTCTACTACTATCACACAGAGCCCACATGTTTACATGTAAACTTATTCCATCCTTGACTCTGAGAATGGAGTATGACGCTCAGGACCATGCTCACCAATATAATTCTAGCACACTATAAATAAATAGGTAAGAATGAACACTTGACTTAAGATGGTCCAACAGGACTGAAGTCCACAGCTTCCATTGAAAACCAAGAAAGATTGGCTTTCATCCACCAGGTAAGACTGTATTGAAGATATGACATTTGGAATGCTTCAAGCTGAAGGTGCAGGGGACCACCACTATACTTCTACATGAATCACAAATGAAGATGGACAAAATCCCTGGACAGCATGTCTAGTTGGACCTGTCTTGGAATCTCTCACCTGTAGCAAAAGGACCAATGTTTTTTCCTACCTACTAAACAAACATCTATCCAACTTAACAAAATTAAGTCAGCATTCCTTGCTAATACATCCTAAGATATGACAACCTGAGCTATGACTTCCACATCCGCCCACACTTACTAACCATCTCCTCTTGAATGCTACTGCTCATCAGATCCCACGCATATTCTCAACATGCTACTCATATAACACCCTCCCAAGAAGGATCCAACGTACTGTATTTACTGCCTTACATTTCTCACACGCCCCATATCAGAGTGATATACAGGGCACACTTCTTCCTTATAACTATACCTCCACAAAACTCCAGAATTTATCATAGGGTCCTCACTCTCACCAACCTATCTTGCCAACATCCCAGAATTATATTCTGCTATAATTTTCCCCCAAAACCAAATAGATCTATTCACAAATTTATTCATTCTATCAAAACATTTTCAATAATTGCATACAATGCCCTGCACTGAACTCTGGGTTATATGGAGATAAATAAAATTGAATTTCTAGAAACTGTCCTCGAAAAGTGTTTAGGCTAGTAAAATAAATAAGGAGAACATACAAATAACTTTTACTTTAACATGATGTGTGCCATAATAGAGAGTTCCAAAGAATAAGAGAGAACTTCTAGATAGGGGACACAAGTAAAGGGACGTGAAAAGGCAGGCATTAACTGTTACAGAATGCCTAATACAGGTCAGATACTCTGGGGGGCTTTGTACATAGTTTTCTGAGCTCTCCCCTGATATATTCGACAGCATACCCAATATCTACATTTGCTTCTTTCCTCCAAATTATACAGAAGCCAGACAGTACTTATAAAAGTAAAAAGTCAGATTCTGTGACTCCTTGCCTCAAAACTTTCCAGTGGCTTCTCATCTCATTCATAAAGTTTTTACTAAAATTGACCTAAAGACCCTGCATGACCTGACCTAGTTCTATCTGCCCTCATTTCACTCTGAAATAGGTAACTGACCCGTTTGCTGTTCTTGGAACGTCGTTCACACACCCTCGTCAGAGACTTTGTGCACCTGTCGTTGCCTCTGTCTGAAATGCTCTTTCTTCAAATATCCCTAGTCTCCTCCAGGTTTAATGCCACCTTCTCAGTAAGCTCTTTTCAAATTATCATAATTAAAAAATTGACTCCTTGCTATTCCTCCGCTTTCTGCATTCTCTACCCTCCCTCTTCTTGCCATTCCTCATATTATATATTTTGGTTTTTATTTATTTACCTGTCTATCCTCACCAAGACACAAGTTCTATGAGGAGAGGGCTTTTTGTCTATTGTGATCATTGATATATGATATCACAACTTAAAAGTGTTTGAATGGCTATTATGTATAGTTTAAAATTTAAAACAATCCTAAGATTTGGGTATTGTTCATATTTTGCAGATAAGGAAACTGAGGAGCACAGTGACTATGTTACTTTTGTCGGGATCAGAGAACTATGAAATTTCAGTACCAGAATGTGGACGGAATCAATATGTTGGACAATAAGGCTAGTGTGCTTAGGGAAAATATCAAGAACTGGAAGGATGGGCTTTAAAGGATGGGTAGAATTTAGCTAAGTTTATCTGAGGGCAGCAGGAGTGAAAAAATGACAAGAAGACCCTGGTTGGTGTGGTTCAGTGGATTGAGCGCCAGCCTGCGAACCAAAGGGTCGCCGGTTCCATTCCCAGTTAGGGCACATGCCTGGGTTGTGGGTCAGGTCCCCAGCAGCGGGGTGTGTGAGAGGCAGCCACACACTGATGTTTCTCTCTCCTTCTCCCTTGCTCTCTCTAAAAATAAATAAATAAAATCTTTTTAAAAAATGACAAGAAGAACATGAGTAAATGTAAGGAGGCACAAAAGCTGGGGCATGTACTTAAAATAGTGTATGCATACATGTAAAGTTATATAAGAAGAGTATGGGTCTGAGTGTAATGTGCCTCTAAGGAGATGAATAAAAAAAAAACCCCAACTTTGACAAAGTGAGGTAAATTCCTATGGTTTAATAGTAAATTCTTTTCTCTTCTTTACAAAAGTAAGTAGTGGGTAAAAATAAAACTACATAAAGATGCTAAAGGCAGGCTAAAGATGTATCTCAAACCAGTGTTTTTCATCAACTCTTCATACACCCCTTACAAAGACAGACAAATTTGAAAATAAAATAAGGAGTAAAAGTTTCATAACCATTTCAGTTAGACAAGTGATCCCACATTATTTGATAATCAAAAGTTGGCTATACCTACAAAAGGTATATTCTAAAAGTATTCTGAATACTAACTAGGAAATTCATTCAGCTCAACTATTGCATCTTCAAAAATATTTCTGACAATCATGTTAAGAAGGCATGAACACATGATAAACATAATCTGTCATTTAAATGTTATGTGTCCTAGTTTCTTAAGGATAAATAAAAGAATCATCATTAGAAATGCAGCTACATAAATAATACAATGACTGAGGTCAGATTGGTGGTGGAGGGGAGAGAGTCACAAAATTACAGAATTATAGATCTAGTAGTGTTCTTAAAGGTCATTACCAAGCTCTTCATTTTGCAGGTAAAGAATCTGAGCCTAAAGAAGTCAAGTGGCATGTCCAGGTTCACAGAACACATGAGTGCTAGAGTCTGAACCTGAACTCAGGTTCCTGACTCTAAGTTCACTGTCCTTTCTGCCACATCAAAAGTCTCCCTCCTTAGACAAGTTTTATATATAACAAAACAGTTCTATGTATGAAATCCCTTAATGCTGCTTCATGGAGCACCCTTGAGAGAATCTTTACGTAAATGTCTCAGAACTGACAGTCACTTCCAGTTAGTCCAATTTCCAGTTAGTATAACATCTTTATTCACTGAACATTAACTGAAATGGTTTTTATGCTAATAGAGTTTGTCCTACCACAGATTTTCATAAAAGCAGCATCAAGCAGTTTAAAATACATGAAGCATTCTTATAATACTAGAATCCTGTTAGAATCAAGATATCAGATATTCATGGTGACATCTGTACAATTCCGGACTCATATTTCACTCTTCATACAAGTTGCCTTCTCAAGGAGGAACAATGTCCTCCACACCCTCCCATGATATCTGCATTACAATACAAGCTTGACATCAACCAGCCTCACACTATCCCTTGATATTTTGTACTACTATTTCTTCATCTGAAAGTACTGGTTTTGTTTAACTATCTCTAAGATCAATTTATCTTCTCAAAAGTTTGGTTTTGTGTAATGCTTTTTTTCCCTTTCCCATTTTAAGAATTCTAGTGAAATAATGTAAACACGATATAACCATAAACAATCCTGTGTGGTAATCTACCATGAAATTTCAATGGAATTACTGCAGATAAAAAATAAAGATGTCAATGTAGCACCACAGCATGAAGCAGCACATGTAAGCATTAGCAGAGAGAGAGAGAAAGAGAGAGAGATTCATTCAGTTGAGTTACTGCCACTCCGCAACTGAATGAAACAGAGCAAAAGATGAATGCCCAAAACAATTCACTGCATTAAGTGAAATGGAATGAGAAGTATTTTAATTGGATAAAATGTAAGCGCTGAATTACCAATGTCACGTAAATAAATAGCTCTAAATAATGTGTTTTTCCAGTTAAATAATGACTTTACTAAAACAGATGAAAATGTAGGCTGTGTTGTTTTTTTCTGCCTGTCAGAATCTCATTAGCATTTCAATTTAAATTCTACAAGTGCATTCAAATCTCTCATTTGTACATCTGGCATAACTCAAAACACTGCCTTATTTGTTAAAAAAAAATTAAGGCAAATGAGCCAATTCACAATATCTTGCAGTGGTATTTTAATGGGTGAAAACTATGTTGTCATTTCAACGTTGCATAACACTAGGGGTCTGCATGTGAAGAAACTGAAAAAGATTTAAATAACACTTTCAAAGAAAATTTGTTTTTATAAGAGAATCTCAGAAAAGGAATTAAGTGCTAATGCTATCTTTAAACTATTTCATAGAGTTAACATATGAAACATTTATTTCTCTTTATAGCAAGCTTAGAAATGATATCTAAAGAAACAATTAATGAAACTATAATTTCAGGTAATTATGGCATCACCATAAAGTTCCTTGTGATGAAGATTTCCTATAATATACCATCATAACATCTAAAATTAAAAAAGAAAATATTCTTTAAACTATATGTTTAGCAACCAATCTAAATTTTTTTAATGTGTATTTCATAGATTAGTCACAGAAATTCTAAACTCACATATGTGGAGCAAAAATTCAAGGTTTTTTTTTCATGGTCCAAGCATATGATTTTTATTAAGAATAACTTAGGTTCTAAGAATTCCACTCCCAATTCTGTAATACTTTCTGTCAAAAACAATTATACAAGAACAAATTCAAAAAAATTAAATTATGAAAACAAATTCATTAAATCTCCCTTTATATATATATATTATATATACTCAAACAAGTCAATATTTTTCAGAGTAGAAGAATAAAGTCAGCTGTTATAGTTTAGAAAACAATACTTTATTAGTAGGAGATTATAAAACACTGAACTAGTTTGAGAAAACCACAGCCTAGAAAAATGGAGCTATTTTTGTCAAAGAGTGGCTCAAAGCACAAAACTGTTCAAATGTTTGTGAGTCCTATGGGTTTAGACTGTACTGTATCAAAGTGTTGGGGGGAGACTGGTGCCTTTTTAAATTCAGGCCTGTGAGCTAAGCTGATCTGATTACTTCAAAGAGCTTCTCTATGTGTACCTTCCTCTATTTGTTGTAAGACATCACTGTATGCTATTTACAAGCCTTTTGGCCAGACCTTGTACTATAACTACAAACAATAATTCTACAGGTTTGTGAGTGAGATTGGGGGGGAAAAATGCTTTTGTAATTTTTCTTTCCTCGAGAAGAATGAATTCTAGGTAAGTTCTAGGAACAGTATTGGTCCTTCTAAAAAGGAGACCATCAGAGCTCTTGGGAATTTTATCAAGTGGCACAATTGCTTCAAGGACATAGGATCTGAAGATCTTACATGCAGTTAAAGGTTATGTATGAGCCAGTTCTGAATCCTCACTTTGCAAATGACATCATTAATCCATATACACAAAGAAACAACTCCAGTCAATGTGCAATCAGAAATGTACTTTCAAGATGATCAGTTAACATACTTTCTTTTCTCAAAAGAAAGAGTAATGGAAGAAAGTTACCATTCCATCCTTCAAAAGCAAACTATTATACAGTAATATCTTATCCTAGGCACCCCTTATTTTATCCCAATAATACTTGCTGATGAGAGAAATCATCCATTCCAGGTGTAATCCACATACTCTCAAACTAGCAGTATATGATCATTGCATTTACTTGTACCTTGTAGACATTAGGATTGAATCTGAGTCTAATCATCAGCTACGATATCTAAAGCATTATCACAGAAAGCCAATTTCTACTATGCTTATTAAGGATTCAAAAGCTTAGACTTCAGCTTTCTATGAGCCTTTAGAGGAATTACAAGGAGGGTCTTCAATGTAGAAATTACTGGCCATACCATGGTGTCTGAATTCAGTACGCTCTCCATAAAGATGATTTAGCCAGAATCGTCTTTATGGAGAATATACTGAATCCACACAAATTCTTCCAAACCACCCCAAGTCAAATGTACCACACCAACATATAATAAATTCTGCCTAAGAACTTTGCTGTTATTGGTAACTTCAGCTACACTTTAAGTAATTTGCTGGATAGAGTATGAAAACTAAGCAGCTTATCTCTTCTCTGTGGCTTTTCCTGAGATGCAGTACAGCAGTCATTAACATCATCATTATCAACAGTATCATCATAACTAAGAGAGTGGGATTTTTAATATATATCACAAGTGATGCTGATATAAGTGGTCTATGAACCACAGTTTGAGAAACACTAACTGTAGGATAAAGTTCATTTCCTTTAGACTGATAATTAAAGTCTTTCCTAAACTGATTTTATTCTACCTCAAACTTACTCTGTAGGAAGAACTACTCAATTTAATCAACTGGATCTCACTACCGCCATCTTGGTTTAGTGCAGAGTACCAAAATCTGGATCTGAATCTTCTAAATCCTTTATATCACAATTTTGGTAAGACCACTTAAGGGCCAGTTCATGGGATATGGAAAATAGGTAACAGGTGTTTGCCTTAATTCAGACATCTGAATTAAAGGGATCCTAAGTGAGGTGTGGGAAGGAGCACAGGGAAACAGGAAACAGGTGGTACAGAGAAAATATCTAAAACTAACTGATCTCTACAAAGTTCACTTGAATCCATTTATAGCAATTCGTCTTTAAAAAGAATTTTTAAAATATAAAAGTAAACTAACTGCATGATACATTTAACAAAATTTCAGTAAAATGTAACATAATTCTGTGGTAATTTTAAATCAAGGAATAAACCAGCAACAGAGTTTTTGTTGATTTTTCTGAAATTACTTCATGATAGTGTGAAGAAAATTTTAGGTGTTAAAATTTCCATTTAACACCTAAAAGACAAAAATAAATAACATCTAACAAAAGTTTGAGGACTTCAACAGATTTCCAAAGAATTTTTCTGAATCCTTTGCTATTTCAGGATCTTTTTGAAGCATTATCATATAACCCTTGCCAATTTTCTTTGCTTCAATTGTAAACTGTCAAATCTGTATTTACCATGGCTTTACATATGATTCAATAAATTATCCAATAACATTTACACTAACTTCATGAAATCTGCATCTTTCTCAATTTATTCTATTATTTACAGTCAATTTACATAGTATTCTTTAAGGTCAGAAATAGCAATTGACAAACAGAAACCCATTCATTATATCTTTTAATTGCTAAGAGAATGTAAAAAAAAAATTGTTGTGATAGGCAAATGTAGGAAACTTTGTTAGATTAATCTGGATGGTGCCTAATATAACATATGTCTACTTCAATAGAAAATGTTTTTATGTCAGGTTTATTTTAATTCCCCATAGGACCTAAGCAGATTATAAATAATCTGGTAACCACCCTTATGGAAATCCAGAAAAGTAGTCAGCATTAAAAAAATTCTTTCAGAAGATAACCAGCAAGCTCCACTAGGCTGGTCATCAGAAAGATTGGGAATATTATTTTCTGATATATCTCTTCAGGCAAAGTAAACAAAAGACAAAATAAACAAATGGGACTACATCAAACTAAAAAGTTTTTGCACAGCAAAGAAAACCATCAACAAAATGAAAAGACAACCTACTGAATGGGAGAATATATTCACCAATGATACATCTAATCAGGGGTTAATGTCCTAAATTTATAAAGAACTCATATAACTCAACACCAAAGAAAATGAACAATCCAATTTAAAACTGGGCAAAGGACCTCAATAAACACTTCTCCGAAGAAGACATATGGATTGCCAATATACTTATGAAAAGATACTTAATGTCGCTAATCATCAGAGAAATGCAAATTAAAACCATAGTGAGATATCACCTCACATCTGCCAGAATGGTTATCAACAATAAATCAACAAACGGCAAGTGCAGGCGATGATGTGGAGAAATGGAACCCTCATGCACAATTATTGGAATAGCAGACTGGTGCAGCCACTGTGGAAAATAGAATGAAGGGTCCTCAAATAATTAAAAATGAAACTTCCATATGACCCAGCAATTCCCACTACAGGGTATATATACAAAGAATGCAAAATGCTAATTCAAAAGCATATATGCACTCCTATGTTCACTACAGCATTATTTACAATAGCCAAGATACAAAAGCAACCCAAGTGCTCATCTACAGACTAGTGGAAAATGAAGTGGTACATATATACAATGAAATGTCACTCGGTCATAAAAAAAAAAAAGAATGAAACTTACCATTTACAATAGCATGGATGGACCTAGAGGGTACTATGCTAAACAAAATAAGTCAGACAGAGAAAGACAAATACCACATGATTTCACTTCTTTGTGAAATATAAACAAACAAAATTGAAACAGGTTTATAGACACAGAGAACAAGATGACGGCTGCCAAAGGGGAGGAGGGTTAGAGGACTGGGTGAAAAAGTTTCAGGGATTAAAAACTACAAATTGGTAGCTATGAAATAGTCACAAGGATGTAAAATACAGCCTATGGAATATAGTCAATAATACTGTAGTAACTATATATAGTGCCAGGTGGGTACAGGAAATATCGGGGTGGGGAACACTTTATAAAGTATATGATTGTCTAACCATTATGCTGTACACCTGAAACTAATACAAAATAATATTGAATGTAAACTGTAATTTAAAAATAAAAGTAAAGGAAAAAGAAAAGGAAAGATCAGGGATAGAACTATATACCCTGGCAGGGAAAGGCTGGTAAAAACATAGCATGTCACTCTGTGCTGGGCTTGCCAGTGAGGGCAGATCAACTCTGATACCTAAGTCTGGCAGTTATGAGAAAATGTTTCAAAAATTAACTCACAATTTTGAGACTCTAATATGGATATGATGTAGTATAATGAACACTTAATATGTATGTACAAAGGAGATTTATGTTTTTTTATTTAATATCCATAAAACCCTATGAGTTGGTAATATTACCATCATATACAAAAGAGACAATTGAAGCTTAAAGAGACTAGTTCATAAACTCTTAGAGTTAGCTGAGTTGGAATTTGAACCCAGAGATTCAGACCTTGAAATTGATCCTCTGAATTATTATTCTACAGACCTCTGTATTTTATATTGTTTTAATTTTATAGTTTAACTCTTTTAAAAATTAGAGAAAGACATCTCTGCTTTAATGGCATATCAATCTTTCTATCCCAGCATCTAGCAGCTTCAATAAATATTGCTTGAATTGGTCTGTTAGTCATCTACATAATGAAATTAATGTTGCATCCAAGAGTATGTGCACAACAACCAATTATACTATTCCTTTGGGATTAAGTTTGCCTTTATCACTTTCAGAAACAGAATGAAGAGAAATGAACTACTACTTAGTTACTAGAATCCTTCTGGAATATGGAAGGTTATTTTAATATCTGAGAATAGTTCAGAACATGTAAAAAGTTTCAGGGAATTAGGTACTTTTTTTCCAAAGTAATGTAGCTATTTTGATTGATGACTTTGTGATTTCTAAATACTCGAGCCATGCTTTCAAAAAGGTCTTCATCATAACATAAAGAAGATAAGATGATATGCATAGCAATGTATTCAATTCATTCAATAAGTTATTACTGAGCATCTATTATGTGTCAGACGCAGTTCTAGACACTGATTATAGACATCTAAAGAGTTTATAGTCTAGTTAGATGCAAAAAATAGTAAATAAGTAAACAAATGAACTCAATACAGTCAGTTGAAAACAATTAAACTGGGTTGGGGATGAAAGCATTAGTTGCTTTAATTTAGAGACAGAAATGAACACTCTGTGGAGTAAGTGATAACAAGGAGTCAGTCAAGCAAAAGGTCTGAAGAAGAGCAGTCCAGCCAAAAGGCAGTAAAAGCACTAAGTCCACAGACTTTCTATTTAATCTAAGAAAACAGGGCAAAATGTTCTGGGGAGAAAAGAAGGCTTTGAACTATAAATGTATTTTCATCTCAATATTAAGAGTATTTTTGAAAACTAACACCTGTGAACCCCTACCTCACACTATAAATTAAAATTTAACCAAGATGGATGGAAGATTTAAATGTAAGAGATAAAACTATAAAATAAAGAAGAAAACATAGGGGGAAATCTCTATGACCTCAATTTAGGCCATAGTTTCTAATATATAATATTAAAGGTACAAGCAACCAGAAAAAAAAAAACAGATAAATTAGACTTTACCAAAATTAAAAACTTTTGTGCTTCAAAGGACACTTATCAAGAAAGTCAAAAGAAACCTGACTGGCATGACTCAGTTTGTTAAGCATTGTCCTGCAAAGCTAAAGGTTGCTGGTTTGATTCCCAGTCAGGGCACATGCCTGGATTGTGGTGGGTTACTGGTTTGGTTCCTGGTCGAGGCATACATGAGAGGTAACAGAAGCAACTGATAAATGTCCCTCTCTCTCACATCAATGTTTCTCTCCCACATCAATGTTTCTCTTCCTCTCTTTCTCCTTCTCTTCCCTTTTCTCTAAAAATAAATAAAATCTTTATAAAAAAAGTGAAAAGACAAGCCACGGTAACAGAAAATAAAATATTTGCAAATCATGTGTCTGATAAGTGTCTAGTATCCAGAATATAAAAATGTAACAACTCAATAATAAAAAATAACTGAATAAAAAAATAAACAAAGAATTTGAGAAAGAAGGGCCAAGATGGCAACATAGAAGGTTTGTGAACTTGCCCCCTCCCATGAACACATAGTCTCTTGGAAAAAAATCCAGTGACTCCTAAATATTGGATGAATAAGAAATACAAACATAAAAATGGGTAGGAAAGGTTGAAACACACTCTCACATAAACATCACCCCCAGAACAGAGACATACACTTGACAGAAGAGTCCCAACTGCTTCCCTCTGAGGATCCAAGAATTTAGACTGCATATCTAGTGCCCAACTTCTAAGGCTGCCACCCAAGGTACAAGCCCACTAAATACCCAGCTCTGAAAGCCAGTGTGGCTTGCATCCACAAGACTCACAGGACCATAGCGGGGAAAAAGCAGCAGTTCTTAACAGGCCTGCAAGCAATCACCACAGCTAAACCCCTACAGCTCAGTGCAGAAGGAGCAGGTAAAACCATGCGTCTCCTAGTTTTTCCTTCCAAAGAGTTTCATTAAATACTTTATTAGCTGTTGCCTGGGGGTTCATCAACTTCTCATTTAATATGCATTTAAGATCTGAGAATAATCCTCCCCAGAGCCGGGGCAGGCCAGTGGGCATTTCCCCTGACTTCTCCCTCTGGCTCACTCCAACAGTAAAACCAAACTGTCCAATTATCTCTGGAAGGAGCTTGGTCACACATCTAGCATCCCAACTTTTAGAGCTGTCACCTGAAGAATATGCTCCAAAACCACCTAGCTCTGGTAACCAATGCTCCCTTCTAGGGGCCTGGCCCATAACCCAGGCATGTGCCCTGACTGGGGAATTGAACCAGTGACCCCTTGGATCACAGGCTGATGTTCAATCCGCTGTGCTACAGCAGCTGGGACAGAAACAGTTTTTAAATAAATGCAGGAACACCCCCTCACAGCTATATATCTGGGCTCAGCACAAAATATCAGGCAAAAACACCATCTCCCAGTTTCACCCTGTTAGATACCTAACTGTATGCTATACCAGCTTCTGCCTGAGGATTTGGTCTCTAATCACCCTGCATCTTTGTACAACCTCAAATACTGGTAGCCACTAAGAATAAAGACAGTGCCTTGGACAATCATAAAGGTTTAAAAGAAAACCAGGAGCTAAGATGAGGTTCATTTCCTACACGAAACCGTTCTGTCAAGACTGGAAGAGGTGATTATGTGGAACTAACAAAGAGAGTCAACTACAACAACAAAAATGAAACAAAGAGAAATGCTTTAATGTCGACCGAGACTTCAAAATAATGGTCATAAAGATGCTCATGGAGATCAGGAGAACATTGCATGAACAGAGTCAGAATTTAAACAAAGAAATAGAAAACACTAATAAGTACCAAACAGAAATCAAAGAGCTGAAGAACAAAATATCACAACTAAAATATTCAATAATGGGGTTCACAACAGATAGATCAAGTGGAATAAAGAACTCGCAAGCCGGAAGGCAGGGCAGTGGAATTAGTCCAATCAGAGGTGCAAAAAAACAAAAGAACTGAAAAGAGTAAGGTGACATCAGCACTATGGCAGATTGAGAAAACCTCCCAATCTCTCCCCTTAAAATTACAACTCAGACAACAATCATTCAACAAAGGATTCCCTGCTCAACACACAAACACCTCTGAGAGATTTATGCATTGAGATATCTGATGGTGAGGCAAATCAAAGAAAGCAGAGGGGGTAGGATTGAGACAGGACAGAGGTGGGAGCTTCAGAGCACCTAAATAGGCACTTTTCCCAAGAAGACATACAGATGACGAACAGATGTATGAAAAGATGCTCATCTTCACTAGCTCTAAGGGAAATGCAAATCAAAACCACAGTGAGATACCACTTTACACCTGTTGTAATTGCTACCATAAATGGGACAAGAAATAAAAAGTATTAGGATGTAGAGAAAAGGGAACCCTCATACACTATTGATGGGAATGTAAACTGGTGCAATCTCTGGAAAACAGTATAAATGTTCTTTAAAAATTAAGAATAGAGCTACTATATGACCCAGCAATCCCTCTTCTGGGCACCTACCTGAAAACTTTGAAAACACTATTTATAAAGATTTATGTACCTCTATGTTCATTGCAGCATTATTCATAATAGCTGAGATATTGAAAAACACTAAATGACTTCCAATTGATAACTGGATAAAGAAGATGTGGTACATATATACAATGGAATACTACTAGGCCATAAAACATGATGAAATATTTCCATTTACTACGACATGGATGGATCCTGAGATAACATGCTAAGTAAAATAAGTCAGATAGAAAAAGACAAGAACCATGTGATTTCACTCATATGTGGGATATAAAAGAGAGTGCAACAGATGAACAAACAAAATAAACTCATAGACACAGACAATAGAGTGGTTACCAGAAGAAAGAGTGGTTGGGGAAGAATTATGAGGGTAAAAGGGGGCATCTATATGGTGACAGAAGAAGACTAAATTTTTGGAGCTAAGCACAAAATGCAATATACAGATGACATATTATAGAATTGTATGCCTGAAACATATGTTATTAAGCAAGGTTATCACAACAGATTTAATTAAACAAAAAAGGGGACAAAAAGTATGAAGACAGCTTAAGGAACTTATGAGAAACCACTAAACATACAAATAACACATGTAGGAATCCCAGAAAGACAAGAGAGAAAGGGGTAGAAAGCTTATTTAAAGAAATAATGGCTGAAAATGTCCCTAACCTGAGGAAATTAACAGACATCCATATCCACGAAGCCCAAAGAGTACCAAATAAGATGAATTTCAAGAAACCCACACTGAGATGCATTATAATTAAGCTGTCAATATTAAAGACAAGGAGAGAATCTTAAAAGCAGCTAAAGAAAACCAACTTGCTATGTACTAGGAAACCTCCATTAGGCTATCAGTGAATTTTCTGAGCAGAAACCTTGCAGACCAGATAGTAATAGAGTAATATATTCAAAATGCTGAAAGAAAATCTTCCAAACAAGAGTATTCTACCCAGCAAAGATGTCATGAAAACATTATACAACAATGAATTAGATAACCTAGAAGAAATATACTCATAGAAAATACAAGAAATAGAAAATCTGGACAGACCAAATACCAGTAAGGAGATTAAATCAATAATCAAAACCTCCCAACAAAGAAAAGAACAGGGCCAGATGGCTTTCACTAGTGAATTCTACCAAATATTTAAAAAAGAATGAGTACCAAATCCTTCTCAAAGTCTTTCAAGAAATTAAAGAGGAAGGAAAGCTTTCAAACTCATTTTATGGGGTCATCATTGTCTTGAAACTAAAACCAGACAAGGACACTACAAGAAAAGAAAATTATGGGCCAATATCTGTAATGAACATAGATGTAAAAATCCTCAGTATTAGCAAAGTGAATTCAATAGTACATTAAAAGGATCATACACCATGATCGGGTGTTTCTTGATCATGACATATCAGAGATGCCAGCTTAGTTTGGCACACACAAATTGATGAATGTGATAAAACATACTAACAAAATAAGGGATAAAAATTAAATGATCATCTCAGTATAAGCAGAAAAAGCCTCTAACACTCAATATCCTTTCACAATAAAAACACTTAGCAAATCGGTTATACAAGAAGTGTTCCTCAATGCAGTAAACTCCATATATGAAAAGCCCAGCTAAAATCATACTTAACAGTGAAAAACTTAGAGCTTTTCCTCTAGGATCAAGAATAAGACAAGAATGACCACTCTCACCCCTTTTATTCAACACAGTACTGAAAGTCCTAGCCAGGGCAACTAGGTAAGAAAAGAAATAAGATGCATGGAATTGGAAAGGGAAATGTAAAATAGTCTCTGTTTGCAGATGACATGATGTTATAGAGTTGACCACTGAACAAAACAGGATTTAAGGGCATCGATCCCCATATAATAAAAAGTCCAAGTATAACTTAAGTCAGCCCTCTGCACACCATCCCAACTGTGGAGCACAAATACACTTGGTCCTTGAACAACATGGGTTTGAACTGCATAGATCCACTCATACAGATGGTACCTGTGCAATTCAAGGGTCAACAATATATAAAAACCCTAAAGTAAAAACTCCACCAAAAAAAAATTAATAAATGAATTTAGTAAAGATGCATGATACAGAATCAATATACAAAAAATCAGTTGCATTTCTATATAATAACAAGCTATCAAAAAGACAAATGAGGAAAACAATCTCATTTACAACAGCATAAAAAAATAAAATATTTAGGAATAAATTTAACCAAGAAGATTAAAGATATGTACACTGAAACCTATAAGACATTGTATAGAAGACAAACATAAATAGAAAGATATGTATGTTCATGGGATGGAAAATTAATATTGTTAAAAAGCCCATACTACCCAAAGTCATCTATAGGTCAAGGCAATCCCTATCAAAATTCCAATGGCATTTTTCACAGAAGTACAGAAAATTAATTCTAAAATTTATATGGAACCACAAGACTGAATAGTCAAATAAATCTTGAGGAACAAAAGAGGGGAAGGTTTTTAGTATATTTGGTATATGTAGTGGTTTTTACTATACTCCAGAACCAAGAGAATAAAAAACATATTCACATAAAAACTTGCATATGAGCGGTCATAGAAAGATTATTCATTATAACCAAAAAGTGGAAAAATATGTTCATCAACTGATGAATAGGTAAACAAATTTGGTATACACATATAATGGAACATTATTTGGCCATAAACAGAAAGGATAGGGGAGTAATAATGTGTAAAGGTAGTAAAAAGGTACATACTTCTAATGATAAGATAAATAAGTTCTGGAGATGTAATGTACAGCATGGTGACTACAGTTAACAATACTCTATTGTATATTTGAAAGTTTTTAAGAGAGTAGATCTTAAAAGTTCTCACCATAAGAAAAAAAGTTTGGACACTATATGGTGATGGTTGTTAACTAAGCTTACTGTGGTAATCACTTCACAATATATGCACAAATCAAATCATTATATTGTACACCTTAAACTAATATACAAATTTATACATCAATTATATCTCAATAAAACCAGGGAAAAAACGAGATGAAGAACTGATACATGCTACAACGGGATGAATCTTCAAAATATTATTCTAAGTGAGAGAGACCAAACAGAAGAGGCTACAGGTTGTATAATTCTATTTATGTACACGTACTAATCTGTAAGAAAGAAAGCACATTAGTGGCTGCTAAGAGGTCGGGGGAGAGAAGTGACAGTTAAGGAGAGCAGGATTTTTTTTTTAACAGATATTAAAAATCTTCTGGAATTAGATCATTGTGATAGTTGCACAACATTGTGAATATACTAACAACTACTAAAATGTATACTTTAAAAGGGTGAATTTTGTTATAGGTAAATTATATCTCGATTTTTAAAAAATATGAAGAAAGCAAAATAATCAGAACTTAGCAAAAAGTTTCCACATCATTTTCTTTAGTATGATAGTAATAGTCAAGAAATGACAGAATAACAAATTAACTAATTAAATCAATTAACAAAAATTACAGAGGACAAAGAGAAAGATAATCGAATTTTCCATCAATTTTTCAGAGGAAAATAAATGTTTTATCCAAGTTAAAATATGATTAATATGATATCTACATCAAACTACTAGTCTACTTCACATAAATATAATATAAAATAATTTTGATATCACATTGGCCACTTGATTTACTTTGCAATGTCTATGTATAACCTCTAATAATCAAGCAATTTCCCATTTTTGCTCCTTTAAGATATAGCAGTAATTAAACAAAGTGGCACTTTCACTCAGCCACTGACCTCTATGCTCATAGGTAAGCCAGTAAGATTTTAAGCCATCCTAAACAGGAAAACAAGATAAACAAAGGGCATTAATGAAATACTAATTACTTCAACTTTCACTTTTCTGTGGGAGACTTGCTGCTTTATAGTTATTTTTTGGCTGAAAAGAGAGATCAACAAAAGCCTGAACATCTCAGGCTGTTTTTTTGAGAGTTATAGCTCAAAACTTGCAACATAGAATATCAAGCCAGAGTAAACCTGAAGTGTATCAAAAAATGAACCAGAAATTTATCTTCCAAAATATTCTCTATGCATTAAACCTGAAAGGGTCATATGTTCTGATTCAAGTGGTAAGAATCCAGTTACAATAAGCAGCCAACTCTCCATCTTTCTTTTTTTCTCACTTAGGATTGCTGTTTACTTCCCTGTATTATCCAATAACAATCTAAAAAAACAGATGTTAAAAATTTCTAATTCAATTCATAGAGACAAGAAGCAGAATACTGCTGGCCAGAACCTGGTAGAGGGAGTAATGGGGAGTTACAATAATGTGTACAGTTTGTTTGGGATGAAGAGAAAGTTCTAGAGATGGACAGTGGGGATGGCTGCACAACAATGTGAATGTACTTAATGCCACTTAACTGTACACTTAAAAATAGTTAAAATTGTAAATTTTATATTATGCATATTTTACTACAATTTAAAAACTAAAATTTTTTTTATTCTAATATGACGCTAGTATTCTAGTCATGCTGGCCTAGTTTGAACATCCTTAACATGGCAGACATACTCTCAGACCCTTAAGCCAATACCTGGACTATTTAGTCTACTTAAGATACTCTCTTCTTGTCCTGGCCAGGTGGCTCAGTTGGTTGGAGTGTCATCCTGTATACCAAAAGATTGAGGACTCAATCTCTAGTCAGGGCATATATAGGAGACAACCAATCAATGTTTCTCTCTCACACAGACGTGTGTGTGTGTCTCTCTCTCTCTCTTCCCCCACTCCCTCCCTCTCTCCCTTCCTCTCTGCTGTGGCGTTAGTCAAACTGTCAAGCTTGGGCCATTAGGAACTCCTTCCCAATGGATCTTGTGTCATTTTACCTAGCCCCTATCCTACCACAAGAATTCTCAGGCTCACGTGTATTTTCTCCTGCCCTGAAGTGTATCACTTCTCCATGAAGCTCTGGTTCCTTTTATTGAAAAATGATATTTAAAAACCAAGATGTTATAGGTAGGCACACCACTATGAAAGTATCATTGCACTTAGGCCATGTCAGTGAACAGTTAAGATGCTAAGATACAGAGATAGATAGATGATAGATAGATAGATAGATAGATAGATAGATAGATAGATAGAAAGATAGATAGATAAATGATAGATTGATAGATGATTGATAGACACTAATCCATGAATACATACATCGATGGTTATTTCTATATCTTTCTACATATGTTTAGATATAGATAGGTATAGAGATAGAGGTAGACAGACCTATTATAGATACAATAACTTTAAGTTCATACTGATAACTCTGATTCCAATTCATTACAAGGTCCATTATAGCCTTCCTCTTTCCTTATCTGTTAATTTCCTTCTCTTACAGTGAGACACCTGGCTCTCATTATCCACAGTATATTTACTTATTTGTTCAAAACTAATATTCACATAAGGCAGTTAGCAAATTGCTAACCCATACCACTAAAAGACCATACTTTATAAACAGGATAAAATATTTGTATACTCCAGTCAAAACACTGTTTGCCAAAGTTACTTAGATTAGTTATTTTGGTTCCCATCCCCTTAATGGTTATATTATTCATTTGTGATACAATTAGGTACATTTGTTACCATTTGTATTCATTTTGGATAATCCTGCCCTGCTTCATTTCAATGATTTCATTTGTTTAATATGTAAAATATTACTATGATTCTAAGAGTCAAAGCAATACCAAAAAAAAAAAAAAAGTATTCCCTCCTCATCCTTACTATTCTGTTCTTATTCTCCTTTTTAATATATCACTTCTACCCACTGGAGTTAGGTAACTGCTTTCTTCAGATGGTGATTTATCACTCCTATATTTCTTTTGAACAAATACATTTACTTGTGTGTCCTTTTTGTTATATTAAAAATAGCAGCCTATACTCTTTTGCATTTTTTATTATTTTCTAACATAGATATCTTCCTCACTTTTTACGGCTGCATTATACTCATTGGGTAAATACTAATTGGGTAAAAAAAAGAAAAAATGCCACAATTTATTCAACCACTCTCCTAGGTATGGACATTGAGGTTATTCCCAATATTTTTCAATTACAAATAATGCTGCAGTAAATAACCTCATACATATTCGTTTTCTTGTTTTGGGAGGTGTATCATCATGCTGGGTTCTAAGAGTAGAATTATTAGGTCAATATATAAATATGTACTTTTGTTAGGTATTACAAGATTTCCTCTTGAGGACTGTGTCACTTTTAATTCCTACTAGAAAATGTACAAGATTGTCTCCCTTCAGGCTCACTGACAGAATTTGTCATTTAAATTTTTTTGTTGTTCTGACCAATGTAGTTCAGCTGTTAAGGCATCATACCGCAAAGCAAAAGGTTGCCAGTTCAGTTCCTGGTCAGGGCATATGGCTGGGTCGTGGGCTCAGTCCCTGGTCAAGACACATTCAAGAGGCAGTCAATTAATGTTTCTCTCTCATATCAGTGTTTCTCTCCCTCTTTCTGCATCCCTTGCCCTCTCTCTAAAAATAAAAAATCTTTTAAAATATTTTGCCATTCCAAAAAGTGATAAATTGTATTTAATGTTGTTTTCATTTACATTTCTCTAATCATGAGTGAACTGGAATATTTTTTTCATATATTATCATATATTTGTTTTTTGTGAATTGCCTAGGTCTTTTTCCTATTTTTCTATAGGGTGGTTTGTCCTTTCCCCTCCATTTTTAAGAGTTCTTTGTGAATTTATGGGTATTACTTTTTGTCTGTGTACTTGTTGCAAATATTTTTTTGTACTTTGGCATTTGTCCTTCAACTTTTCATTGTGATGTTTTGGGCCATACCCTATTCTAAAATGTTTTTTCTTATAGTCAAATTTATCACCTCTTTCTTTATTGCCTCTGGATTTTGAGTCAGAGTTAGAAAACCTTTCCCTACACCAAATTTAAAAAAAGAATACACTTATATTTTCTTTTACTGCTTGTGTGGTTTTATTTTTTAACATTTAGATCCCAAATCCATTATTTTAAGGTATAATGTAAGATATGGTATAAAATAACTTTTTCCACCCAATTTTTGCAAAATCATTTATTAAGAAGTCTATCTTTATTACAGTAATTTAAGATACTCTGTTTAACATATGCTAAATTTCCGTATTTATTTAGATTTATTTCTGGACATTTTCTCCCATTCCATTGCTCTATTGATGTACAAGTACTACAGTGTTCTAATTATAGAAGTTATCTAGTGTTCAGTTATGTTTTGATGTCTAGTAGGCTAGTCACTATTTATAGTTTTTTCTGTTTCAGTATTTTTCTAGCTATTGTTACATGTTTGTTTTTCTTTATGAACATCAGCATCAATTTATCTAATTCCATAAAATGATTGTTGGTACCTGTGTTGGGATTTTATTAAATTTGTACATTAATATGGGGATAACCAGCATCTTCATGTTGAGTGTCTATATAGGAACAGGGGAAGTCATTCTATTTGCCTTACTCTAGTCACGTGTTTCAGGAATGTTTAAATTTTTTTCTAGTACAGGTTTTGCACATCCCTCATCAAATTTATTCTTAAGGACTTAGTCTTTGTTGCTACAGAAATGGATATTTCTTTAAGCTACTAAGTTTGGGGGTGGTTTGTCACATAACACATAATCAAAACATTTGAATTATCAAAACTCTATCATCACAGGAAAATAAACTCAGATACATGACTGCATTTCTTTGAGGATAAAGGGAATAAATAATACATGGGAAATGTCTGAAGTTCCTTACTGCAATGAAACCAAAGAGTATAACATTTCTGTTTACATTCATGTGCATTTTTTAATTAAGAAAATTAAACACTACATTACATTTAAAGTTTAATAGGGGAATCTCAATGGTATAGACACAATATTAATTGCCAGTTAATTTTTTTCAAATCATTTGAGTGAAGAAAAGGGATAAATATCACAGAAAAAGAAACCTCAAATGACAGTTAGTTTTTCATTTGATATTACAATAGTAAAGTTATAAATAAAGCATTAGGAAAGTACTCACATATTGATTCTAATATTGCCAGATATTAGCAACTCCAAGGAGCACATTCCATTTTATGTATCTGCAGAAGTTATCACTAAAGGTCACCACCTTGACTGTACACATTATCGTGTAAAACTAAGTAGTAAAAAAGTCACACACATTTAGTTTAAACACTTTACCTTCTGTTGCATGTGTTTTATTGTAATTATTTTGGAGACTTACAGAAGCTCTACTTTTTAAAAAATACTTTCTGTCACTACAGGTACTCTCACAATCCTATGATTAACAGTATTCTCTCAGATTAATATCTCCGATAAAGCAGACAAAAAAACAGACTCAAGTTTGATTCATTCAGGGTTCCATATTTTAGGAAATGGCATTGGGAAATCCATGATCAAACCTAAGCCTTCAAATATGGTTAACAACTGTTAGAAATATTTATAGGAGACATATATGCAGATTCTCTATTGATCCTAGAAAGATATTTACATTTGGAATTTAGTGTTAATAAATAATTCATTAAAAATTAGGACAACAGGATAAAACCTCACTTGCCCATAAGTTGTTAAGTTGGCATCTTCATCCAGCAAATCCCCAAACTCTAAAATACATCTAACAAGTGTCTCAAAGGTAATATAATAAAGTTTATGAACATAATTCAGAGGAGAGTTTTTAAAATTCTCACCCAATATCCATTTTTCTCAGATTTTAGGCACAATTTGAACAAGCTGTTATACATTTTCCAGTGGATATTAGTCAGAAAAATCAAACCAAAAGAAAAACCTTTTATTAGAGACGAATCCACTTGAGTTTTATCAGAGCCTAATTAATCAGGAGGAAGGAGAATATTCAACTGAAGCCTCCTTTAGCCTTTGCCATGAGGTAAGAAAATGCCCAACTTCAGTCACCTCTAGCCTTCCTGTCTCACCTATAGATGAACACAGTAGAAGCATTTGTGAAGGTCACAGTCCCAGGAAACAATTACATAAAAAATAATCATACTGTAGAATCACAGAATTCTTCCTCTCTTCCTACACCTTAACACTGCATCAATATCAGGCTCCTGTATATTAACAGGGCATGACAGCTAAAAGAACAGCAGACCCAGACCCTATTCAAGAAGTAGTCTTAAGGAAAACCCAAAGACAACAGAGGATACAAAAACAAGGATATCATAAGTAAATTGTACCTAGAGGTACAATAAACAGTAACTCAACCTAACTCCAAGCTAGAAACACATAAAATCTTACATTAAAGGCCTATTTACCAGTTCCTTTTACATGGTATGTCATGTCTTTGTTTCAGCAGCAACAACAAAAATTACAATACATGCGAAAAAGGAAACAAAACATAGTCTGAAGAGACAAATGGAGCATAAAAATCAGAAGATGATATGACAGAGATTTTTTAATTAGCAGATCAGTAATTTAAAATAATATGATTAGTATGTTTAGAGCTCTAACAGAAAAAGGGGACAATATGCAAAAATAGATAGGTAATGTAAGCTGAGAGAGGTAAATTCTAGAAAAAAATTTCTACGAAATGCTGAAAATAAAAACAAACAGAAATTGAAAAAGGGGCCTTTGATGGGCTCACAGATGAACTGGACATGCCCAAGGAAAAAAATCAGTGTGATTGAAGATGTTAATAGAAACTTCTCAAACTGAGAAGAACAGAAAAGAAAGTTTTTAAATGGAATAGAATATGCAAGAACTGTGGGACAATTACAAAAGGTATAATTTTGCATAACAGAATATAAGGGCAAGAAAGAGAAAGAATGGGAGGCAGAGGGAACAAAAGAAGAAAAGGAGGAAAGAAAATGAAAATAAATAAATAAACAAATGCTACAGCTGAAAAATACAATGAATAAAATTAAGATGCAATAGTGAGCATCAACAGCAGACTTGATCAAGAAGAAGGAATCTGTGAAGTACAGAAAGGTCATTTGAAGTTACCCAGTCAGAGGAGAATGAAGAAAAATATAGAAAAAAAAAAGCCAATGTGAACTACAGGATACAATAAGGAAAACATGCATTACTGGACTCCCAGACAAAGAATGGAAGGAGAAAGCAGCAGAACGCTCTTTTAAGAAATAATGACTGAGAACTTCCCAAATCTGGGGAAAGATTTGGATATCCAAATTCATGCAGCCCCTAAAGACTCAAACAAGTTTTAACCCTCAAAATATTCTCTAAGACACATTATAATAAAAGAGTCTAAAATTAAAGACAGAGAATTTTAAAAGCAATAACAACAACAACAAAAAAAAAAACTACATAAATACAAGTGAAAATACTTGAGGCTTACAGTGGATTCTCAGAAGAAACCATGCAAGCCAGGGGAAAGTAGAATGATATATTCAAAAAGCAAAACAACTTTACTTTATCTGGCAAAGTTTTCTTTCAGAAACAAAGGATACATAAAGACTTTTCCAGGCAAACTAAAGCTGAGGGAATTCATCACCACTAGGCATTACTTACACAAAGTTCTGAAACAAGCTCTTCAAGCCAAAATTTAAGGAAACTAATTATTAATGTGAAAACATATGGAACTATAAAACACACTGGTGAAGGCAAGTATAGTAAAATTCAGAAAATTTTAACATGGTAATGTTGGTGGGTTATCACTTAGCCCTAGCATAAAGGTTAAGAAAAAAGTATTAGGATAACTACGCTTACAATAATTTTAATGGCTACACAATATAAAAGATGTAAATTATAACAACAAAAACATCAAATTTAAGGGGAGGAATAAAAGGGTACAGTTTTTATACACAATTAAAGCTAAGTTATCTGTTTAAAAATCACTGTTTTTAAAAAATATATTTTACTGATTATGCTATTAAAGTTGCTCCAATTTCCCCCTTTTGGCCCTCTCTGGTCACCACCTGCATTAACTATAGCAATCCCCTGCTTAGTTCATGTCCATGGGTTGTGCATATAAGTTCTTTGGCTGCTCCACTTCCTACACTGTTCTTAACATCCCCCTGTCTATTTTGCACCTACAAATTCGTACTTTTTAATCCCTGTACCTTTTTACCCATTCTCCGCCTACCCCCCCCCCCCAGCTGATAACCCTCCAAATGATCTCCATATCTATGATCTGTTCCTGTTCTGCTTGTTTGCTTAGTTTGTTTTTTGGATTCAGTTGTTGATAGTTGTGAATTTATTGTCATTTTAATGTTCATAGTTTTTGTCTCCTTTTTCTTATATAATTCCCTATAATAATAATGTAGGGAATTCCATATAATAATGGTTTGGTGATGATGACTTCCTTTAGTTTTACCTTGTCTGGAAAGCACTTTATCTTCCCTTTAATTCTAAATGATAGCTTTCCTGGATAGAGTAATCTAGGTTGTAGTAGAAGCATAGACAGGCACACTTTGCCTCTTTGCACAACCACAGCAAAAATTACAACTAGACTACAAAACAAATATCAACTAGATTCATCAGAAAATCAAGTTGTATGGAAGGATTTAAAAAAGCCACACTCATCCAAATGAGTAGGAGGGACAGAGATGCAGAGAAGCATGGAGAGGTGCAGAGAGGTGGAGAGCCAATGAGAGGTGCAGAGACATGAAGTGGCTTAGAGAGACATGGAGACAAGGAACAGGCAATCCCACATCCACATGTATGGATAAAAATTGGGAGGGATAGCTTAGCAGCGAGGGATCCCAGCCCCAGACCAAACCACTGATCCCAGGGTTCCAGGGCTAGGAAGGTAAGTCCTAGTAACTTTGGGCTGTAAAAACCAGGGGGGTTGGGGCATTGGAAAAAACTGCAGGATTCTCAGGAGACCCTATTAAAGGGCCCACAATGGACTTAGGACTTACACAGCCCCACCCCCTCTAGGATTTGGCACCAGGGCACCAGCTGGAAGGGCACGAGTGGCATACAGGGAGAAACTGAAGTGACTAGAAACAGGACAAGTACCAGGAGACAGCTTCCTCCCTGGCAAAACTCCAGAGGCCAGGCAGCAGCATTGTCCCCTCTCCAAGCTATCCCCTACATGGAGCCACAGAACGGTGACAAGGGTTGCCCTGCCTTGGCAATTACCTAAGGCTCTGCCCCATACAATTTACATATGCACTTTCTACAACAGAGCGACTAAGACAGGGAGTCAAAGCAGCTCTACCTAATACACAGAAATAAACAAAGGGAGGCTGCCAAATTGAGGAAATAAAACGTACTGTTATATTTATAAGATGTTTTATGTGCCTCACAGTGACCACAAAGCAAAAACCTACATATATACTGAAAATATGAAGAGAAGGGAATCAGAGCATACCACCATGGAAAAACAGTAATTCATTAAAAAAAATACAGTATGAAAAAAAGAAAGGAACAAAGGAACTACAAAACAACCAGAACACAGCTAATGAAATGGCAATTAGTACGCTTTTATCTATCAACAGTTACTCAATATATAAATGAATTAAATTTTCAAATCAAAAGGCATAAAGTAGCTAAATGGAAAATAAAAAACCAAGACCCAAATATATGAGACTTCAGCTTTAAAGACACACATAGGTTGGAAATGAAGAGATGAAAGAAAATATTCCATGCAAGTGGAAACCAAAAGAAAAGAGGAAAAGCTATACCTATATTAGACAAAATAGACTTTAAGTCAAAAGCGGTACCAAGAAGAAAAGAAAATCATTATATAATAAAGGGATAAACTCATCAAAAGAAGATAACAATTATAAATACATATGTACAGAACATTGGAGCAGCTAAATATAGTAAGTGAATACTGACAGATCTGAAGGCAGAAACAGATAATTATACAATGATAGTAAGGAATGTCAACATCCCACTTCAACAATGGATAGGTCAACCAGACCAAAATAATTGATAGAGAAAAAATGTACTTGAACTATACTTTAGACCAAACTGACCTACTGGACACATAGAGACCACTCCATCCAAAAGCATCGAAATGAATACATGTTCTTCTCAAGCATACATGGAACATTCTCCAGGATGCACCATATGTTACATCACAAACAATTCTTAACAATTGAAAAAGAAACAAATGATACCAAGTATCTTTTTTCAAACACAATGGTATAAAATTAGAACTCAATATCAGGAAGAAAAGTGAAAAACTTACAAATACATGAATATTGAATAACACACTTTGAAGAATAAGAAATCAAACAGAAAAAAAGAAATGGGTCAAAGAACAAATCTAAAGGGAAATTTTAAAAATCTTAAATGAAAATAGAAACATAACACAAAACCTATGACAGCAGGAAAGAAAAAGTCATTTAGAAAAAGAAAAATCTCAAACAACCTACCTTTATATCTCAGAGGAGTAGAAGAAATACCAATTTATGCCCAAGGTTAACAGAAGGAAGGCAATAACAAAGATCAGAGTATAAATAGATGAAATAAAGACCAGAAAAATAATAGAAAGATAAATATAATAAAGAGCTACTTTTTTTGAAAAGATAAACAAAATGACAAACCTTTATCAAAACTAAGGGAAAAAAGAGAAGATTCAAATTAATAAAATCAGGAATGAAGTAAAAGACATTACACTGATGAAATACAATGGATCATAAGAGACTATTATAAATAATTATGTACCAACAATTTGTATAACACAGAAGAAATGGATAAGTTCCTAGAAACATATATCCTACCAAGACTGAATCATGAAGAAATAAAAAATCTAAACACCAATATCAAGATATTAAATCAGTAATCAAAAAGCTCCCCACAAAGGAAAAAAAGCCAGGAACAGAGGGATTCAAAGGTGAAGTCTACAAAATATATAAAAATTTAACGCGTGCCTTCTCAAAATTTTCCAAAAAACTGAAGATGAGAGTATGCTCTCAAACTCATTTTACCAGCCCAGCATTACTCTGATACCAAAGGTAAAAACCCTATAAGAAAAAATATATAAAAGCAATATTTCTGATGAATATAGATACAAAAATTTTCAACAAAGTAGTAGCACACCAAATTTAACAGCATATTAAAAAATCATTCATATACCATCATCAGATGGGATTTAGCCAGTGTATACAAGGAGGGTTCAACATATGCAAATCAATAAATGTGACACATCACATTAACAGAATGAAAAGTAAAAATCATATGATCACCTCAGTAGATACAGAAAAGGTACCTGACAATATTCAATATATTTTCCTGATTAAAAAAACTCTAAAAAAAAATACATATAGAAGGAAAGTACTTCAACGTAGTAAAAGCCATATATAACAAATCCACAGCCTCAATGGTGAAAGATTGAAAACCTTTCCGCTAAGGTCAGGAACAAAACAACAGCACCCTGCCACCACCATTCCTATTCAACCTAGTACTGGAAGTCTTAACCAGAGTAATCAGTCAAGAAAAAGAAATAGAAAGCATCCAGATTAGAAAGGAAGTAAACTGTCACTCTTTACTGATAATATAATCTCATATTCAAAAAATCCTAAAGACTCCACCAAAAAAAAAAAAAAAAAACTGTGAAAATTAAACAAATTCAGTGAAGTTGTAGGATACAAAGTCAACATACAAAAATAAGTTGTGTTTCTTTGCATTAATAACTATCTCAAAAAAGAAAAGTTATTCTTAAATCCCATTTATGATAGCATAAAAAATGCTTAGCAATAAATTTAACCAAAAAGGTAAAAGATCTAAACACTGAAAACACTGATGAAAGAAATTTAAGAAAACGCAAATAAGTGGCAAGATATCATGTGTTCATTGGTCAGAAGAATTAATAGTTAAAATATCCATACTTCCCAAAATCATCAATAGACCCAATGCAATCCCTACCAAATTTCATCAACATTTTTTACAAAAATAGAAAGGTAATCCTAAAATTTGTATGAAAACACAAAAGACCCAGAATAGCCACAACAATCTTGAAAAAGAACAACAAAGCTGCAGGCATCAGATGTACTGATTTCAAACTAAATATAGTAAGCTACTGATCAAAAGAGTATCTGCATAAAAATAAGACATACAGATCAAAAGAACAGAATAGAGAGCCTAGAAGTAAGTCTATCCATATATGGTCAATTAGTATTTGGAAAGTAGTCAAGAACGCTCCATAGGGAAAGGATAATCTCTTCAATAAATGGTATTCTGAAAACTGGATGTTCACATGCAAAAGAATGGAATTGTACTCCTATCTTATGCCATTGACAGAAATTAACTCAATAAATGACCTGAATATCAGACCTGAAACCATAAAACTCCTAGAAAAAAACATAAGGATAATTCTCTTTGGCACCATCTTGGAACTTTTTTGGGGGGAGGGGGGTGGACAGGAAACAAAAGCACGAGCAAAAAAGGCAAAAACAAATCAGTAGACTACATAAAACTGAACAGTTTCTGCAGAGCAAAAGAAACAATTAACAAAATGATGACCTAGCCTAAAAAGTGAAAAAATATACTTTCAAAGCAGTATAGATGATGAAGTTAATATCCAAAATACCTTGAGGACATCATGCTAAATGAAACAAATCAGACAGAGAATAACAAACAATGAATAATCTCACTGACATGTTGACTCTAAAAAGGGCTGAAAAGAAATAGAGAGTAAAATGTTGGTGTGAGGAGCTGATGGGTATGGGAAATGGGGAGGTGTTGGTCAAAGGGTATAATCTTCCAGTTATCAAATGATTAAGTTCTGAGGATCAAATGTATAACATGCAGCCTACAGTTAAGAATACTGTATTACATACTTGAAAGTTTCTAAGAGAGTAAGTCTTAAAAGTTCTAAGCACACACAAATTATATGAGGTGAGGGATGTGTTAACTAACCTTATTATACTCTTTTTGCAATATATCTGTGTATCAAATCATTACATCACAGCCCTGGTCAGGTAGTCAGTTGGTTGGTGCATTGTCCCACATACCAAAAGGCTGTGGATTTGATCCATGGTCAAGACACATACCTAGGTTGCAGATTTGGTCCCCAGTCAAGGCACATATGGGAGGCAATCAATCGATGTTTCTCTCTAACATCAATTTCTATCTCTATATCTCTATCTCCATCTCTATCTCTATCTCTATCTCTCTCTCCCCACTCCTTTCTTCTCTATCTAAAATCAATAAAAAACACACCCTTGGGTCCTCAGAAGAGAATTAAAAATAAATAAATAAACAAATAAATAAGTAATATTATATCATTGCATTGTACACATTAAACTTACATAATGTTGTATCTCAATAAAGCCAAATTCATTTCTTAACTTTAAAAAATAAAAATGGGCAAAGGACTTGAATAGATATTTCTTAAAGATGCTATACAAATGGCCAAAAAATATATAAAAAGATGCTCAGTATCACTAATCATTTGGAAAAGCAAAAATTTTGCTTTTTATGAGATATAACCTTTTACTCATTAAGATAGCTACTATGAAACAAACGGAAAACAACCAATGTTGGTGAATATTGGTGACAAAGGCTCAAAATCCTTCTACACTGGTATAGTGAAAATGAAAACTGGTATAGTTACTCTGGAAATCAGTGGGGTGGTTCCTTAAAAACTTAAAAATAAAATTACCACATGATCCTGCAATTCCACTTCTGAATGTGTGTGTGTGTGTGTATTCCAAAATAACTGAAAGTGGAATCTTGAAAAAATAGTCACATACATTATGTTCACTGCAACACTATTCACAATTGCCAAAAGATAAAAGTAATCCAAGTATCCATGAACAGGTAAATGAATAAAGAAAATGTTGTGTATGCATACAATGAATTATATTCAGCCTTAAAAAGGCAGGAAATTCAGACATATGCTATAAAATCCTTGAAGACATTATCTAAATGACATAAGCCAGTAACAAAAAAAATTATTTTATTCTACTTATGTGAGATATCTCTAGAGTAGTCAAATTCATAGAAAAAGAAAGTAGAAGGGTGGTTTCCAGGCACTAGAGATAAGGCAAAATGAGAAGCTGCTGTTTATTGGGCTTTAGCTTTGTTTTTTTTTGTTTGTTTGTTTTTTCTTCTTAAGATTTTATCTATTCATTTTAGAGAGGGAAAGAGGGGAGAAACAGAGGGAGAGAAACATCAAAACATCTACAAGAGAGAGAAACATCAATTGACTTCCCCACACACACCCCTCAACCAGGGACGGAACTCACAACCCAGGCCTGTATCCGACCATAAATCAAACCAGCAACCTCTCACTTCGTGGGATGATGGATGCCCAAACAAGCCACACAGGTCAGGGCAGGCTTTAGTTTTAAAGATGAAAATTTTCTGGAGATGGTTTAACAACAATATGAATATACTTAACACTGTGAAACTGTACAGTTAGAAATGGTTTAGGTGGTAAAATTTGTTACACATTTTTTACAATAATAAAATTTTTCCAAACTTGCCCACAAATGTTTATAGCAGTTTTTTTATAAATGCCAAAAAGTGGAAGCAACCAAGATATCCTCAATAGATAAATGAATAAACACACTACAATAATCTATGAAATGGAATATTACTAAGCAATAAAAAGAAGTGAGTTATCTGGATAACCACATGCAAAAGAATGAAACTAGACTACTATCTTACACCGTACACAAAAATTAACTCAAAATGAATTAAAGACTTGAATGTAAAAACTGAAACCATAAAACTCCTAGAAGAAAATGTAGGTGGTAAGCTCCTTGACATCAGTATTGATGATAATTTTTTGGATCTCACTCCAAAATTAAAGGCAACAAAAGTCAAAATAAACAACCTGGACTACATCAAATTAAAAAGCTTCTGCAAAGCAACAGAAATCATCAACAATTTTTTTTTAAATACCTACCAAGTGGGAGAAAATATTGGCAAATCATGTACCTGATAAGGGGTTAATATCCAAAATATATAAAGAGCTCATACAATTCAAAAGCAAAAACAACAATCCAATTTTAAAAATGGTTAAAGGTCTGAATACACATCTTGCCAAAGACAAATGGAAGGTCAATAGGTAAGGGAAAAGATTCTCAACATCGGCAATCATTAGGAAAATATAAATCAAAACCACAATGAGATACCATCTCATACCTGTTAGAATGGCTATTATCAAAAAGACAACAAGTGTTGGCAAGGATGTAAAGAAAAGGAATCCTTTTACACTGTTGGTAAAAATGTAAATTGTATGTAATTTTACCTGCTTTTAAAATGTTTTATCATACTGTATTTATATTTAAAGACTACAGATCATGTGTTGTACAAGCTTAGTATCTTAAATCAATTATGCGGTTCTTCTGATAGAAACTCTGAGAGTTATTTTTATAGGTTACTGTAAGGATGTCAGTCACCAGAATATGTCCAAATTGGGTATACCCAATTTTTACTCATTACTTCTTTTCCTTGATGAGTTATGCAATCCAGTTGTTTTATCAATTAATATTATTATACTACATAGAAAACATATCATACTATATTAGAGTGAACACCTCCTAAAACCAGTTACTGGCACACAGGATAATCTTAATAAAGTTTTCAATGTTTCTTGAATTAATATTTTTCAGACACATGGAAAATATTATAAAGAGTATAATTCACTGAAAGCTTAAAAACAGCTGTGTGCTGAAATGGGCTAGCTTCATTAGAGAGAGAAACGTTATGACTTAGCTCTTGAAGGGGCATAAGCAAAAAGTAAAATATCAAGGCATGTTGAAGACCTGTGCTGACTGATTTAGCAGAGTGGCTGATCTCAGAAGCTGAAGGAATGAAGTCAAAACCAGAAATGCAAGGTGGGGAAAAATTAAGGAAAATCTTTAATTCCAGGATAATGAGTAAAATACTGACAGTTTTTTGAGGCAAGGCAATATGCTGAAATAAACAGTTATATACAATTCATATTGGATCAAGGAGGCAGGAAGACCTGAAAAATAGTTAAGAAAAATGATTATGAGTATGATGAGACAAATGACTAAATTGGGAGGAGGACAATGAAAACGAAAAGGATACAAAAACCATCACCCTACCCCCAAAACGAAAAATATTATTGAACAAACATAAAGTAGGTGGGGTCAAAGGTGATGTGGGGTCAAAGGTGAGTTCAAGCTTCCAAAGATAGAGAGGAATGATAAGAATGAAAAAACTGTTCTTAGCTGTGTTAAACTTAGGCTATCTGGGAGACCATAGGTTAAAATGTACACTAAATAATATGACAATATTGAAGTCGAAGGTCAATGGTGACATTAAAACTACAGAGAATATTCTGGAATTAGCTTCATGGAAATGATTATTGAAGCCCTGAAAATAGATGCTATTCCCAAAGGAGAAACTATCTTTATAGAGATAAAAATAGAAAGCCAACTAAAATCTGGAGAACCCACTTTTAAGACACAGATAAAGAAACAGACACCAGTAAAAAATACATGCACACACACACACACACACACAAATCAAAAGGGAAAGTAAAAAAACATGAAGGACTACATTATCTAGGACTAAACAAAATTTTGTGGCCTGTCCCATATTATAATGAAAATCTTTCCTATAATCTATATGCCTCTCAATAACTTCACAATCCTATAGTCATCACGAAATACTTTATTTTAAAAATATTTCTTTCATTTATACAAAAGATATTAGCCTCAAGGAACAATGAAAGACAAGAGCATTTTTACCATTTATTTTTGATAAATTATTCACTATTGATGTATTATTAAGGAATAAACCAAAATGAATAGCAATATGATTTGAACCAAAAATAATACTGTTAATTCTATTAAGGCATATGGAAGAGTGCTTAGGATTTCTTAAAAATGGGAGGAAGTCAGTTCCTTTCTGAAAATCATGGTGACAATAACATCACTCCAGATTTTAATATTCTAATGAGGGCTTAACTAGTAGCGAGAGATTGCAATAGGCCAGACAGACAGGCTAACATAGACTAATAATTTAGAATTTCCACACTTATAATTGAGAATTTTTCATTCGTACATCAATGCATTCACTCACGTATTCTTTAAATTACTAAGTAGCCACTATGTGTCTGGTATTAAAAATACAAATATGAATAAGACCCATCCCTGACATCCATGGCATTATTGTCCTTAACCAAAGTACATGTGAATATTAGGCAAGAGAAAGTCTTTAAAGAAATAAAATATTTCTTTGCAAGTCAGTCAGATGGAGTGTGGCATTCATGACAGAATACAACTGTAGCTGTCCCGTGCTCTACAGATTCTACAAAGACTCTTACAGTACAAGCAGTCTCAGTCGTTCCTTTCTCATTTCTTCCAATCCATCCTTGTTTAATTTGGGCCAAACGAAGACTCAGTCATCCTAATTTCAACTGAGAACTGATTTCTTTCAAGAAATGGAGTATAAAGGAATATATACTAATATTCCCTTAAAGTTAAAGAGTTGGGTATAATTTGAAATCCATATCTTAACAACTTTGATAATAAACTCCTGGCAATGTTCAAAATACCAAACTTCATAGAATCAAGATTTAAAATCCCTCAGGATGGAGAACCATCTGCTCATAATGACCCTTACAAAAAATTACATTAACTATTACAATGTAGTTTCATTTATTCCAGTCAGAAATTATATTTTAGACATCATCTCTCAGTAGTTGCAATGAACAACTCAACCAAACATATAACATCCAAACTTAAAAAAATTTTGCAAAGGTTAATTTCAAATTGATGATTTTTCCCCACTACACGGATGATTCAAAAAGAAAGCAATCTAAAATATAAAAACAAATAGTGAATATAAATAAAATGGGATTAAATGCAACTTTTAAAATTTTTCACTGTAAACTTTTTTAGTGATTATACTTATAAATTAATTTATCTTGCCACTGATGATAAAAATTTAATGGAAACTTAGAACTGGATTAACAGGTAATATAGTAAGGAAATGTCACTTTCAATACTACCAGAATCGATTTTTGTTCAGGTTATTACAATAATAACCTGGAGGAAATATAGATAATGGATTAGAAATTCTAGCACTTCACGGTTAAGCAAATAAACATAGACTCTGGGAAAGGCAGAATAAGAAAGCCAAGGGGTTAATACATTTCTTAAAATGTTGTTTCTCTATTTCATTTGGGAAATAGATCCAAAAGAAGCAGTGAATGATAGCTGTAACTTAGACTCTGCCCCACACCTGCATAGCTTTTCAAAAAAGTTGAGAGGAGAATTCCTAATTGTATGTAAAAAAAAATACAACCATTTCTTAAATAAATACATTTTAAAGATATGAGTAACTGTGAAATAGGCACAAGGATTCTAAATTAAAATGAGATATAATTAAAATGTTTAAATGTTAAAATGATAGCTAACTTTTATAGGTTTCATATTAATAACAAATTAATTCTGCTTGTTTTGAGAAAAGAATATAATGAATTTAAAAAGCTTTCTATGTAATGTCTAATTACTGGAATATATACCTGAAACCAATAAAATAAGGTACGTCAATTGTAATTGAAAAATACAATAAAAATTAATTTAAAAAAATTAGAAAAGCTTTCTAAAATGAGCTTAACCACAACAGAGAAAAAAAATCAATAAAATGTGGTAAAATAAATTACCAAAGAGGCTGTGGAATCTCTTAAGATTAATAAAGTCAAGAACACATCTCTCTTGACTTATTTAAATGAAGCTAGAGTGAAGGTTTAAGGTTGAAATAAGTGAAAGCCAATAATCTCTTTTCATCAGTCATGTCTGTGGATTCCCTAATCAAAGACTTCAAAAAGACAAGAAAGTAAAGTTTTAAAATGTATAACATTCCTTATACCAGAAATAGTCAATTGATATGTGAAACAACATACCGATGGGAAGGTGTCTATAAAAATATTTAATTGTAAAGAAAGAGTAAAATATACATAAAAAGACATATAAAATGTAGGAACTCCAGTAGAAAATTTTAAAGGCGTTTCAACCAACTGAACCAATATCTTTCTTCAATTTGAAATGTTATTAAAGATCTGCTTAAGATTAACTTCAATGTTTTATATATATATATGTATATATATAATAGGTATATATCAATACACATTAATTTTAACATATACATTTTAATTTTCCTGGTTAAAGAATGAATATCACTAGGACTTTCAATTAAAAACAATGTCCTCTTATTTTAGCCTAAATTAAGAGAGATTTTAACTGTGAAACACAGTCAAGGGACTTCCCTGAAACTCCCTTCCAGGTCCTTCCCAGAGCTTCTCTTTGCACCCAGGGTTGGGTGCTGGGGAGATACAAAACAGAAAGGCACTCAGCTCTCATCTTTAAGGAGCTCACATTTTAGTGGCGGAGAGTGACTTGTAAACAAGTAATTATGACACACATGATAAATACTAAAATAGACATTTCTTACATAATGCTTCCAAAACTGGAATGAGTTATTACGTAGGCCTGTGGCACAGGAGATGAATAGCTCCAGACCATCAACGGAATGTGAGACCCAAGAATCCCAAGGAAAGCTTCAGCAGAGTTCACTGGTAAAATCCATAAAGGTATAACTAAATTACTGAACCTTCCCTAACAGGTTCCATTGCCAGGGCCCATGGAATTTCCATTTGTTGCCGATATTCTCATTATAAAAAAAGTTCTCATGTTGCAACAGAAACTGGCCAGAACATTTTATCAGGCAAAATGAGCACAGGACCTAAGTAATGTTCCAAGTCAATACTGATGACATTAGTCCAAAATCAGACAAAACCAAGTCATCAGCACCATGAGGAATGAAAAAGAGTGAAAGCCAATAAAAACGTTATCATTAAAAGCTTCTTAAATACTTAGTATATCTAATGCTATTAAAAAATAAAGGACCTGAACCAACACTTTTCCAAGGAGGACATACGCAGGGCCCAGAGACACATGAAAGGATGGATGTTCAGCATCACTAGCCACCAGAGAGATGCAAATTAAAAGCACAATGGGATACCACTTCACACCAGCCAGAATGGCCATCATAACCAAATCAACAAACAAGTGCTGGTGAGGAAGTAGAGAAAAGGAAACCCTAGTGCACTGTTGGTGTGAGTGCAGACTGGTGTAGCCTCTGTGGAAAACATTGTGGAATTTCCTCACAAAACTAAAAATGGAACTGCCTTTTGACCTGGCAATTCCACTGCTGGGATTATACCCTAAGATTCCTAAAACACCAATTCAAAAGAAATTTTGCACCCCAATGTTCATAGCAGCACAATTTACAATAGCCAAGACTTGGAAGCAACCTGAGTGACCAACAGTAAGTAGGATTCCATTTACACAATGGAATACTACGCAGCAGAAGGAAAGAAAGAGTTACTACCCTTTGTGACAGCATGGATGGAACTGCAGAGCATTATGCTAAGTGAAATAAGCCAGCGGTGAAAGACAGATACCATGATCTCACCTATAAGTGGAACCTAATCAACAAAACAAGCAAGTAAAATATAACCAGCAACACTGAAGTAAAAAACAAACTGACAGTAACCAGAGAATGCGGGGGAGCGATAGCAGGAGAAAAGGAGGGCAAGGGTCATCAAGGAACATGCATAAAGGACCCATGGACAAAGCCAAATTTTAGAAGGATTGAGGGTGGGAGGTGGGGAGGGGGGCGGTGAGGAAAGTGGTGGTGGGAAAATGTTGACTTGGGGATGATGGAATGGGGTGTAGGGCGGAGGGGATAAAGGGGGGAAAAATGAGACTACTGTAAAAGCATAATCAATAAAATATACAAAAAATCATGTCACAATGTATACATATATCAAAACATATTATATACCTTAAATATGTACAATTTTTATTTGTCAAAAATATATCAATAAAAATGTTTAGAAAAATAAGGTAAAATTAGTTCAAAGTCTTAGGAAATAGGCCTGCCTTTTCCTTCTAATACTTGTGCATTTCAAATATTCTATCACATTTTAGCTTTCTTCACAGAGCTGCTGACAAATCACTTCTCCAATTTAGCAGAGTGTTGAAATTAGATTTAAAACAAGAGTCAGCAGGCAGAAAAGAAAGAAAAAAAGCATCTTCCTTTTTGACACTACATAAATATATTATTAAAATATTTGCTTCTCTTTTTTATGTGAAGAGATTTATAATTAACATATATTAGAACTAATATTTTGTGAAGCTTTTTCATGGCATAATAAGTGTCTTTTTTAAGGGGATATTTGTCTTTCATTTCTACAATTATTTTCACTTTCACAATCACAGAAAGTATATACCGCATTTTTCCTGAAAATAATTTGTTGATCATTTGCCAGTTAATTTTTTCAGTTTTATACATTCAGAAGCCACATTCTGAGTTACTGTTTCCTTTGAGGATCAATGTAATAATATTGTAATATGACCTGTTCTCAAAAATGTCTCACATAAATTATATATGGAAAAAATCATAACATGATGCCTGTCCTGAAAAAAACCCAGCCATTGTTAATATAACAAGAATTGTTTGCACAACATCGATATAGCCTGACAGCCAGGGAGAGTGGACTGGAATGCACATGTGTCAACAAGGATGACTTCAGTATACTAGTCAGCAGGGGCAGTAGACGCTGTTAAGTGAGCATGTGTACTGTGTGGCTGTCCCATTCAAAATAACTGAGAAAGCAGAATATTGAATCTGTATCAAATTTTGCATAAAGTTTCAACATTCCTCTGCAGAAAGTATTTGGATGATTCAGAGGGCAGCAACTGTGGGCAACTGGTGATTGGCAGCTTTGTCATGACAATGCGCCCGCTCATGCATCATATCTTGTGCAGTTTTTTGGTGAAATATCAACTCACCCACATAACTCAGCCCCTCTACAACCCAGATTTGGCATCCTGTGGCTTCTGGCTTTTCACAAAACTGAAATCATCTTTGAAAAGGAAGAAATGTCAGACCATTGATGAGATTCAGGAAAATACAATGGGGCAGCTGATGGAAATTGGGAGAACTGTGTGAGGTCCCAAGGTACCTACTATAAATGGGACTGAGGCGTCACTGTCCTATGTACAATATTTCTTGTTTTGTATCTTATTCAATACATATCTCTATTTTTTCATATTACATGGCTGCATACCTTCTGAACAGATTTCATATGCTCTTGGAACTGAACAACCACTAACCCCACATTTACCACACATTATCACAAAACAGCTGAAACTTGAGACTTCATTTCCTCTCAACATTCCCAAATGGACTTTTCTTTCATTCTTTTCTTTAAACTTTCAATATTCTTATTTTGTTTAATTACACTAACCTTTCTAGGGTCATCTGCCAACCACTAAGGAGGTTTTCCACTGCCATTTTCTTTCCACAGACTATCCCATCACTATTTTCATTTCTCACGCAAGAAGATTTTCCTTTCTAGCAACCACCTTACCACTAATGAAACATTTGCTAAATTCATCACTCCTCTTGCTTTTCCTCGAACTTTTTTCTCAAACATCGTGGCAGTGCCAAGAAAAGTCCCACATATATTTTCTTTCCTAATTATAATTCAAGCAGTCCATTTCAATCAGATGATAAAATATAATGAGTCAATTATTGATAATAGATATCTATAGAGATATATTTATGCCTATAAATATATCTATCCATTCAGCCCAATTTTAACTTATAATCAAAGCAAATTAAGTTGTTTTGTTAATGTGAAAAGTTGTCCACGAAGAACAGAAAATTAATGTAAGCATATAATGATGAAAAACTTCTTAGTGATAGGTATAAATAAAAGATAACACATGACATTATGCTAGAATCCATGAAAATATTTCACCAACAGAAAAATAGAAGAGTTGTCAAGAGTATGTATCAACAAGTCATACTACCAGTATCAGTAGCTGGAAGAGTTGAAAACACATAATAAAATAAATAAATCTGTAGGAGATAAAAGAAACAGACTGGAAAAAAAGACTCAAAAGACTTAATTGGTGTTGACTGACATAATTTACTCAAAGCACTGGGAAAAACATAAAATATTTTGTGTCAAATGCAACAAAATTGATTGTGTTAACAGAATAATAAATTCTGCTAATAGAGCAGATATTTTATTTTGTTGGTTGATTTAAAAAAGAAAATCACATGTGGTTTTAAAAAAATATCATTCTATTGAACCAGTTCATCTCTAAGACATGAAGAAGCATACATAAAGTATAAAGCATTGTGAATAAAGTCCTTAAAATAAACATAAAGTTAAAATACAAAAAACCAAAGCCAATTACTGGCTTAAGTAGGTGATTATAAAGCTGCTACTTAAGATGAAATTTTTTAGCCCTGAAATCAGCTTTTTGATAAGTGCCATGTAACTAGACCATGTTTTCCAAAAATAATTATCATATGATTAGTTAAAAATTATGCTCAAAAACATGAGAATCCAAATCAAAATACAATACTTATAGTCAGAGAACATTCCATGGAAACCAGGAAGCAGTGAAGATCAAAAGTATAAGGCACAGTTTCATGGCCCACTCTCTAAAAATAATGTATTCCTTCTTCTAGCACTCCAGCTAGACTTTTACCTGGGTCTAACAGCACAAGGTCCTAATCCCTACTGGTCGTAGGGCCCTTTGCATTACAATGTACATAATACCATACACATAAAATTAGGTCCACGGACATTCCCTCTTCATGTAGTTCTCATCCTCAATTTAGGGGTCCATAACTTTAAGTTAAGAGCTCAGAGACTGCAGCAAAATCTACATTAGGTATAGCACTGTTGAGATGTCTTAAAAACTACTATGCTCTTTAAGTGCATAATGTGTAACACAAAGTTTGACTAGCAGATGTAACAGGGTTCCAATAACATCTTAATGATTTGATATCTTTTATCCACAACTATCCCCCTACTAAGTAATAGACACTAAGTGACAGACACTAGGCTAGTTTCAAACGACTAAAAGTAAATGGCTCCCAATTCTGAGATCTACTTCATCAGATTATATTACCTGAATATTAACAGACTAAGTAATCAACTGGCTCAAAATTCCACTTCAAAGTTCCTGAAAATTAGAGAATAGCCACATTATTTCGAATAACTATCTGTTTTCAGAGACGGAATACCATTCTACAACCAGGATGAATATCACAGCATATTAATATCTTAATTCTTGATTAGCTAAGTGTAACTTATTTTATACGGGCTTCAAACTGGAGAATTCAGGATCATAAGCACCAAGAACAGAATTTCAACTTTGCCTGCTGAGCCACCTTTGCCCTCACATCTTTCTTTTGGTGTTATCATAAATATTTTGTGTTCAACAACAAGTATGCCTTTTTCTGTTCCTTTGGGAAGAAACCTATCTATAATTATTTGGTGCTGGGTGATAAAAACATACCTTCTGCTTTACAGAATATCATTCAGCAAAATTCCATTAAGTTATATTTTGAAAAGTTGACTTGAGCACTGTATATACATAAAATACACTCCAACAAAGTAATTAACCCTATTTTATCTATCCATATGGTTTTTTATCCAACCACATACATCACCCATAAAAATAATTGCAATAAGCCCTGGCTGGGTGGCTCGGTTGGTTGGACTGTTGTCCTGTGCACCAAAAGGTCATGGGTTTGATTCCTGGTCAGGCCACATACCCATGTTACAGGTTTAATCCCTGGTCAGGTGCATACAAGAATGCAACTGATCAATGTCTCTCTCTCACAGTGATGTCTCTCCCTCTCTTCCTCCCTTCCACTCCTCTCTCTAAAATCAATAAACATATTCCCAGGTGAGGATTTAACAACAATAATAATAATAATAATTGCAATGAACTCAACACAGAACTATTGCGTATCTAAGTATCCGTAGAACGGAGCATATACAAGGACATGCAGAAGGCTTCCTTACAGCTTCATACTATGCCATTTATAACCATAGACATAGGAACAATTAATAACAGCCATTCTAAAGGACAACCTGCAACTGTGCATCAAGAGCCTCAAAAATGCCTACCCTTTGGTTCTGCACATCCCTTTTTAAGTATTCATCCTAGGATAATGATGAAAGCATATAAAGATGTATAATATATAATAGCCATAACACTATAATTTATAATAATAAAATACTTTGTTAAAATGCTTAAATACCCAGAAATGAAGAATTAAGTAGCTATGGCATATCTAATAAGATATAGTTATTGAAACTTATGTTTTAGAAGGTATTGTATAACATAAAAAGATTATTGTGTATTGAGAAGTAGAGAAAAAAAGAGGTCACAAAACAGTATGCAGAGTATGATTCTATTTTCAGAACTTAGATATAAATTTATATGAAGAACAAGACCTGAAGAATATACATCAAAATATATCTGTACTTCATCACTGGAGTTGTAGATTACAAATGTTTTTAATTTTCTTCTTGTTGCTTCTCTGCATTTTCTGTTCATTTTATAGTAAGTATATATTACTTTTACTAAAAGGCAATTTTTCAAATTATAAAGTTTAACAAAGTGACATATATAATGTATAAAGTTCCAACAATATTATAATTTTTGAGAAAGAAAATTTGGGGATTTTACACCTCCACTACATAAAACAAATAAAGAAATTTTTGCTGTCATGGCTGATGTTACATGATTTGTTTGTTGCAGAATCACAATCCCTGTTATTTTGAAATAGAATATGTTATTGTCACAACTACAGTTTCCTCTCTATCATCTTCACTTCTACTTCTTGTTGGTAAATTTATGATTGACTGGATTCTCATTATTTTTATCTCTCCCTTTCCTCATCCTTCTTTTTATTGCTAAAAATTTTTACTTATCAGTAAAAACTACTACTTTAAAATAGTTTAATATCTGAATTGATTTCCAGTTAAGAAGTCTTTCCTTTTACTTTTTTCTGCTTTTGAATTTATGTTTTATTGAGACATAATTCTCATATCATAAAATTTACATTAAAATTGTACAATTTATTATTTTGAGTATAGTATATTGAGATAGTATACTATCTCAATAGTATATTGAGATAGATGATGCAATCACCTCTACTATTTAATTACAAAATATTTCATAGCACCCTCTCCTCCCCAAAAGAAAACCATTAACATTCACTCCTTATTCCTCCCTCTCCCCATCACCTAGCAACCATTAACCTACTTTGAGTTTCTATGGATTTGCCTATTCTGGACATTTCATATAAACAGAATCATTCATTATATGGTCTTTTGCATCTGGCTTCTTCCATGTGGCGTAATGTTTTCAAGGTTAATCTATGTTGTAGCATGTATCAGTACTTTATTTCCCATAGCTGAATAATATGTCATTGTTGTATGTACCATATTTTATTTATACAATCATCTTACAAACATTTTGGTGTTTTCACGTTTTTGACTACTATGATAATGCTGCCATGAATCTTTGTGTGAAAATTTTGTCTAGACAAATGTTTTAATTTCTCTTGGCTGGATATATAGAAATAAAATTAATGGGTCTTATGAAAAACACTTTTCTTTTTAAAGGAAAAACATAGAGAAGACAAAAATCAGAAGGGAGGAAGAAAGTTCAAAAGAGCAAAGAAAAATGAAATTGTATGACTGTACTGATCAGAAATGAGAAAGACAGGAAGAGGGGTAGGGGAAGGATAATCCCTTCTTCCTAATATTTTCATGTTCTCTTTCCTTATTTAGACTAAAGTCTGCTGAGGGGGGAAAAAACTACCTGCATTTAGGAGAAAGATAATAATAATCCCTAAGTAAATGATTAACACTCAGTTGCTTATATATAATACTCACTATGACAAGCTTAAGAGTTTGTTTGTTTGTTTTTTATTACTGGATAAAGCTTTTAAGGCATAGTTGAGCATTTATTTATTAAATGTAAACACAAGGAAAAGAGTAAGTTAAATGATAATATCCACACAGCTTTCTGATTCAAATCCACATCAAAAGTCAACTTTTAAATGTAGTCCTTAGTTCTGCATCAGCATTATTAGCCTTTATAAAAACCACATCCAGCCTCCGTTTTTATTTCGAGTATAGATGAGGAGGAGGAGGTCATAAAAATCAGGGAATCAAGGAGAGAGAGCAAGAGGGTAGAGAAGATAAGGGGTAGGAGCAAAGTGGCAAAGAAAGGGAAGGCATAGAAGATGAGATGGGGAAAAGATGAGAAAAGGGAGAGTGTTTAACTATTGATTAATAAGAGAAATAAATAATTTTATATATACATAAAATACATTTATATTCATAACATAACTAATGTTAAGGAGAAAATCACAGTATTATATCAAACTTAAGATTTGGCATTTATCTAGGAAAAAAATAACTAAGTTTTATTCTTTAAAAAAAAAAAGAGACAACACTTGGATATATCTCATTATGAATTTGTCCAAACCCATAGAAGACACAACATCAAGAGTAAACCACGATGTAAAGTGTGGACTCTACGTAATAATGATGTGTCAATGCAGATTCATCAATTGCAATAAATGCACCCCTTTGGTGGGGGATGTTAATTATGGGGGAGCCTGTGCATCAGGGGCAGAAGGTATGTGTGAAATATCTGTACCTTCCCCTCAATTTTGCTGTGAATTAAAAAATTGCTCTAAAAAAATTGTCTTAATTTAAAAAAAGATAACACTCCTGAGAAAAATACTGTGAATCAGGAGGAAAACTAAAAATTCATATTGATATATTTATTTAAAATTGGTCACTTCATTAAAAAAAAAACAACAGTAATTAGCTATATACCTTCTTCTCTCAGAGTACTTTATAGATAGAAGAATATCATTTATTAATAAAAGCATATGAAATGTTCTCAGTGGAATATACTACAAATATTAAATACCAAGTATCAAAACATTTTTGCTTTTAACAGAAATATTTATAATTTCTTCACAAAATGTAATTATTCCTGAATACTTTTAAATGCAGTTAAAGTGAGAGGAAATATGGTTCTACATGATACAACACCAATTTCTCTGCTTACATTAAAATTCATCTCACCAAAAATGATTGGTTTGACAGAAAATAAAGTACAAAAAATATGGTTTCAAAGCATTAATCTTGTTTGAATATATAATAGTTTAGCATCCTTCATTGTATGGAATCTGTCAATGACTGACAAAAGTAAATCTGAAAGCCAGACAAAGTGAAGAAGATCAAAATAATAAAATGATTTTCTAACGAACTGATACCAAAAGGGATCTAATGAAATAAAAATCTCACAAAATAATCACAGATTTTACAGACATGTTTTTCAGATTCCAGCATATAAATGTCTTCCCAAATAGTTTATTCAACGTGGTAGGAGATCACAAAAATGTTCTTCAATTACTAATTTACCAGTATTTGTTACATATCTACTCTCATTCATGCATTCATCCATCCCAAACATAATTCCTGAATATGTACTTCATGTCAATCATTGTGCCAGGCACGGCTAATACCCAGGATCCACGTGAATAAAACCAGAGTAAATAATCCATAATAACTCAAACATGAGTCAAAGAGAGCACTGAATTTTAGAAACCTCTAAAGACTCAATTAAAGATCCTTCTACAATTACCTTAATTCTAATATCGAAGAGTAATAAAACTTAACCAAGTTTATATTTAATTTTTCTGGTGAATTTGTTTATGAGTCATAAGAAAGTTTTTTTAAAAAAAAGAGGAGACTCAAAAGATCTAAAATCTCCACTGACTTAAAAACGTTGACAAGGGGATGATGGGATAGGGTGCAGGGTGGAGGGGATGAAGGGGAGAAAACAATGACAGCTATAATAGCATAATCAATAAAATACACACACACACAAAATAAGATAAAATAAAATCTCCACTGACTTGAAAGGAAGAACTTTCCTTAAACATAAAGTCACTCTTTACAAACACTGTGCTCACACACAATATTTCAATTTAAAAGAAAAAAAGCATCAGAATTAATGTTCTAGAAATAGGTTTGATAGAAAGAAATACAGCAAACCCTAAGGGCTTAGGCTCTTTGGGGTGCTGAACATCCACAAATGTAACCATTGCAAATTTTTCTGAAGCACAAGTTTGAATTTGCATTCACTGGGAAGTTTGAGCGTGGAAAGAAAGTCTGTCCCTTGGCCTGGGCATGAGCCCTTCCTCAGGCTCCATGTCTACATTTTAGCATACCTTGTTTTTCTACCTGACTTCACTCACATTGTATAACGGCTGCCTAGAAGAAAAAAATATTACTTTCAACCATGAGTCTTTCCACTATTCCTAAACTGCTTGAGGACAGGAAATATTTATTATCTTTGTATCACTCACATATCCTACAGCAGGAACCATAATAGTAATAATGATTATGATAATTAACATTGGAGCTTACTACAGAAAGACCTGGCACTGTTTTAAGTGATCTGTATATATTGTTCAATTTTCACAACTCAATAAATTACTATTATTAATTTCATTTTACAGATGAGAAAACCGAGGCTCAGGCAGTCAACATAATCAATAACATGAAAAGAATATGGTCATTGTATAAAAACAGAGTCTCTAGGGTTCAAATTCTGGTTCTTACATACTGTGCCACACTGGAAATTTACATACCATATGATTTCACTTATATGTGGAACCTAAAGAACAAAATAAACAAACAAAATTGAAACAGACTAATAAACACAGAGAGCAGACCAATGGTTGCCAGAGAGGAGGGGTTTGAGGAACTGGTTGAAAGAGGTCAAGGGATTAAAAAGTAGAAATTGGTAGTTACAGAACAGTCACAGGGATATAAAGAACAGCACAGGGAATATAGCCAATAATATTGTGATAACTGTGTATGGTGCCAAGTGGGTACTGTAAATATCAGGGGGAACACTTTGTAAAATATATGATTGTCTAACCACTATTCTCTACACCTAAAACTAATACAAAATAACTTTGAATGTAAACTGTAATTTAAAAATAAAAATATTAAATAAAAAATAAATTGAAAAAATATGTACATGTTCTGAATTTCAGTTTGCTCATTTGTAAAATGAAGACCATATTTACTTTATTGAGCTGCTGTGAAGATCAATGTGATAACATCTAAAAGCACCAACTCATTACCTGGATATAAGAGGCTCTCAAGGAAGGATAGTCCTTCTCCCACTCTCGTACCCCTTTCTCTTTATAGCTCACTGTGTGCAACAAAAGCAGACCAGAGAGATCTTTCTACCCCACCCCAAGAGGTTCTCAAACTTTGCTTCGTTATTACAATCACCTGGTGGAACATAGTATAATACACAAAAGCCCTGGCCTGTTTCAAGGAGCCTGGGCCTTTGTGGTCTTTTTAGAGTTTCAGATTATGAAACACTGCAATATTTGAGAAACACTGCTGTAGCGGCTCTCTATTTGACTGTCTGACTCCTATCCAGAAGGGGAGCTTCAACCTCTGATTGGAAAAACCTGGTGAAACTTTCCTCATCTTATCAGTATCAATCTAGAAGGCTTCTTGGACAATTCCTTGATTTCTTCATAAGCAAAGAGAAAGGTAGGTATTAAAAAGTAGGCATAAGTTTACAATTTTCAGAAATAAAACATTGATCACTGGATTCCGCAATGGCATAAGTCAGCAGCTGGATTGTGTGCCCTTTTTCTCTTGTCTGTCCCTCCCCCGAATTAACCACTAAATTTACCCAAGCTTACAGCTGACTAGAATAGTGGGAAGCCTAAGTCAGCCCGAACAGCAACAAGTGGGGAAGTGGCAGAACAAGAAGGCAAATTTACAGTTTTCATTCAGCTTATCAATGCCAACAACTAAACTGCAGAGTAACTCAATACTGACAGAAATCTTTAATGGGGATAAAACTATAATCGATCTTACAAAGAAGGAATAGTGTAGTTGAATGCTGGTTTACAGAAAAAAAAAAGCCTCCCAGGTCGTGATTAAGGAGGCTTCCAATAAAGTAATATGCAGAAAAAAATTATGTTAACACTATGCTAATTTTAATTTTTGTTCAAATTTCAGAAGTTATTAATTGATTTTTTATTTCAAAAAATTTGAACATTTATAATAACCCTTTAGGAAGCCCAAACTCTCCATAAGGACTCTCACATAGAATTTAATAGTGGGAAAGTCCAGGAAAAGCAATATTGTGTGTGGTTTTCAAAATAATTAACTATTTTGTAAAATTATTCAAAAATTTGAGCAAATAATTGTAAGAAAGTAAAAAGAATTAAAGTTAACTTTAGATTTCTGGAGATTCATACAAACAAAGGTCTATTACCTAGAACTTTACCAATAAGAAAATTCTAGAAACTTGTATTTCGTGTGTGTGTGTATGTATACACACAACCTAGTGGACACTATCCATATTTTGACAGATCTTTAATGATTTCAAGCTTAACGAACACAGATGGAGAGTCAATCGTGCCTAAAAGATGTTTCTCTCTTCAGAAACCTATAAAAAATTAACAAATTAATTAAGTCAATATTTTTGTACTACAACTTCAGTGGAGTCATATACAAAGAATTACCATTATATTAACTAACATTTATTTATAATTACCACAAACACTAGGTTACATTATGGAGTCTTTGAGTGGTAGGGCAGAGTGAAGTAAATCTATGAATCTTTATTCCAAATTCTCTTTAAGCCTAAAACATAGAAATGCAATACACATACATAAAGCTTAATTGTGGAGTTATATTTATTAATTTAATGTATGTGTTAATTTAATGTATGTATATAGATACATACATATGCACACACATACAAAGGGTGGGGGAGCTTGTTTGTAGGGAAAATATGGGAAGAAAACCCAGAGGATATCTTCTCAATCAAGAAATGAGATAAGGCAAAGGCCCTGGGACAAAGCCATCTTGATATAGAGTGGCTGAATGTGAGCCCTGAGAGGAATCTGTGGAAGTAAGGAGCATTCTGGAGGCGAAAAACCTCAGATAGTACAGTTGGCGATAACTCATAATTATGAACCACTAAAGCTGTGCTTACACAAATAATATACCAACATTGTCTCTCTTCATTCCCAACCACCCATATCAACAAAAAATGGAGGCTGCTTCTAAAGGTCATGGAACAAATACACAATATTCTATAGTTTGAAGATGTGAAAATATGCAGGTCTAAGAATATTATAAAACTTAAAATTATAATCATAATTCAGTTATTTGTTTCTTCTTTCCCTGGCCAGGCTGTAAGCACTCTGAGGATAAATACTAAGATCATGTCTCCATGTCCAGTTCTGGTCCAAGGAAATACAGACAGATAATGAATATAACTTAAATAAGTGAAAAACTAATCGATCCATATGCAAAAGATGGGAGATCAATAAATGAACAGAAACTAGTTAGCAAAATGTCAGACTGAGGAAAGAAGGAAACTAGAAAGGTCAGACAGTCCTGAAAACATCCTGAATAAAAGTTAAAGGTTCACATGCACTTCTACCAAAAACATAGTCTATGAAAAGTAGTGATAGGCAAATTCAAGTTTATAATAAGGAAACTGAAATAAATTTGTAATGTATTATTTGTATTTTTTCTCATCAATGATTTCAAAGTTTTTGCTTTTGTCACAGTAAACAGTCTGTCTTTAATCTATGTGTATTCCACATATTAAGACACATAAATTTCTGGGGATGGCAGGATGGCAAAGGAGTCAATGGAAGTCACACTCACCTCCTCCCAGGACCAATCTGGAATTACAACTGAATTGTGAAGAAATCACTCAGAACAAACAACTGAACAAGAGTGAGAGAGGAGCATTATAACCTTGGGCAGACAGAAGAATCAGTTTCAGCACAACCGGACTGGTAAGGAGTGCTGTGGAGACTCAAGGCTGGTTGGGCACCCATAGGCAGCAGCACCAGAGGGATACTGAAGCAGCCAGTTGGATCCCCCTGAGAAGGGCAGGATCTAAACCATAAGTGGGCATCCCCAGCCTACAGAACCAGAGCCCAAAAAGTACACAGATAACAGCCAGCTGCAAAAAGGGACAGGACTGATCACTGCCAGAGATGGGTGGCTGGAGAAGCAAAGGGCTGTTGAAAGGGTCAACGCAAAAATTTTCATTTGCAGCCACTTACCCTGGGCTCCAGCAAAGGTGGGGGCAGAGTGAGCTACAGATGCCTGAGGAGAGACTGTGGCTTTAGGGACAGAGCTGAGAGAGTAGCCTCTGGGATCCCATTGCTGAGTCATCCCCCATACAGCAGCAGCCATCTGCTCAGGCAGGCCACCCCCTGCAAGCAGCAGCAGCCTGAGAGGAAACAACACACCCGACCCCAGTAGGGATTCTGCCCCACCCTATGTTGCTTAAGCCTGACTGCTGAGTGCGGAGTGACTAGATTAACTGAAGGAGACAGTCACAGACAGTAGATCACAGGAAGTTTCAAAGAAACTGCCTAAGGTCACACAGAGTGAATATCTGACATCACCTCAGGCAAATCCACAAAGAAAAAACAGCGGTTAATACTAGAGACTACCAAGTCAAAATCCACTGTGGTGTTCTCCATGACTTGCGATATTTTCTTTACTACATAGCTTTTTAACATTCATTTCTTGTCCAACAAGTTGGTGCATATTAAGACGCTAGATTTGATACTATAGTTCATTTCTCACCTTTCTTATAATAGTGTTAATCTCTTACAAACTTATTAATACTGGTTCACTTGCTGTTAAGAGTGGGATTGCAAGGGGAGTTATTTTTGTGGATGTTGGTTTGTTTCCAAGGCTTTGTAGTTTTATTCTGGCAGCACTTGCACAAAACACACAAAACGTGGTAGGCAGAGTGACCCTCAGCCAACCAGGTGGAGAGAAGGACCCACCAAAGAATGATCAAACAACAATCAAAACCCAATTTTTCCAAGAGTAAACATAAACAGCATAAAAGGCATCCCAAGGGCATCAAGATGAAGAGATCAAGGAGACTGCACTATTGAATCTCACAGCTCTCCAATCGTAGAAGTTCACACCACAATGTCAGAAGTCAAAACAGGTCAATTTAAGAAGCAGAAACAAACAAACAAAAAGTCTCACAAATAATTAGAAGACAAAAAAAACAAACCCCAATTGAAAGGAAAGGAGGAATCTTCAAAAAGTGTGAAATGAAATAGAGGCAAGTAAACTCTCAGATATTTACTTCAAAACAATGGTTATACGAAAGTTCAAGGAGCTCAGTGAGAATTACCAAACTCCACAGAGAAACTATGAGGAACTTACTACAAACTATATCAGTATGAAAAAGGACAGAGAAACTACCATCAAGAACCAAGAGGAAATGAAGAATACAATTTCAGAAATAAAGAACATCTAGAAGGAATCAAAAGCAGCCTAGATGAAGCAGAGGATAGAATCAGTGAGCTGGAGGACAAGGTATAAAAAAGCTCCCAGACCCAGCAAGGAAATGAAAAAAGGCTCAAAAAGAACAAAAAGGGGTTAAGGGAAATGCAGGACAACATGAAACACAATAATATCTGTATAATAGGGATACCAGAAGGAGAAGAAGAGGAGCAAGGGATACAAAACCTGTTGGAAAAAGTAATGATGGAAAACTTCCCTAATCTGACGAGAGAAAAAGTCACACAAGTCCAGGAAGCAGAGAGGGTTCCAATCTAGAGGAACCCTAAGAGGCACACTCCAAGACACATCATAATTCAAATGGAAGGTATCAAAGACAAAGAGAGAATCTTAAAGGGAACAAGGGAAAAACAGGAAATAACATACAAAGTAGCTCCGGTAAGGCTAGAAGCTGACTTCTGCACAGAAACACTACAAGCCAGAAGGCAATGGCAAGAAATATTCCAAGTAATGAAAACCAAAGGCCTGCAGCTAGGACGACTCTACCCAGCAAGGCTCTACATTAAAATGAAAGGTGAACTAAGGTGTTTCACGAACAAAGGAAGGCTAAAAGAATACACCTCCACCAAACATGCATTGCAAGATATGATAGAGGAACTACTTTAAGAACAAGAAGAAAAGGAGTGAGAGAGAGAGGAGGATAAGTACAAAGGGAAAAAATGAATAAGCACCTATCAATAACCTTGAATGTAAATAGAGTAAATGCACCAATCAAAAGATATATGGTAGCTGAATGGATAAGAAAACATGACTGACACATATGCTGCATACAAGTGACCCATCTCAGAACAAAATACCTACAAACACTGAAAGTAAAGGGTTGGAAAACAATATTCTGAGCAAATAGGCAGGAAAAAAAAGCCAAGGTAGCAATACTTATATCAGACAAAATAGACTTCAAAACAGAGACACAGAAGGACACTTCATAATACTCAAAGGAAGAATCCATCAAGAAGGCATAAACATTGTTAACCTATATGCACCCAACATAAGAGTACCCAAATATATGAGGAAAATCTTGGAGGAAAGATATAGACAAGATATAGAGATATCTTCAAGAAAGATATAGACAGCAACAGGCTTAGAGTAGGGGATTTTAACAACCCACTGTCAATAATGGATAGATCTTCCAAACAAAATATCAACAAGGATATTGTGAAACTCAATGACGCTTTAAATCAAATGGGCCTAACTGATAGACATTAAAACTTTCATCCCAAAGAAGCAAAATACACATTCTTTTCCAAAGCACATGGAACTTTTTCAAAGATAGATCACATGATAGGACACAAAACAAACCTCAACAAATTCAAGAGAACTGAAATCATAACAAGCATTTTCTCAGTCCACAAGGGCTTGAAATCAGAAACTGATCTCAAGGAAAAACTAAAAAATATTCAAACTCATGGAGACTGAATAGCATGCAACTAAGCAATGAATGAGTCAATAATGAGCTCAAAGAAAAAAAAAGTTTGGAAACAAAAAGAAATGAACATACAACAGTCTAAAACATATGAGACACAATGAAATCAGTCCTGAGAAGGAATTCATAGCAATACAGATCTACCTGAAAAAGGTAGAAACAATTTAATAACCTAACCCTATATCCACAAGAACTGGAGAAATAACAACAAAGCCCAGAGTGAGCAGAAGGATGGAAATAATCAAGATCAAAGCAGAATTGGATGGCATAAAGATTAAAAGAACAATTCAAAGGATCAATAAATCCAGGATCTGGTTCTTGGAAAAGATAAACAAAATCATCAAGCCTTTAAGCAGCCTAATCAAGAGAAAAAGGGAGAGGACCCAAATAAATAAAATCAGAAATGAAAGAGGAGAAATTACAACTGATGCCACAGAGATACAAAGAATTGTAAGAAATTACTACAAACAGCTATACATCAAGATATTTGAAAACCTGGGTGAATGGAAACATTTCTAAAAATATATAATCTTCCAAAACTGAATGAAGAAGAAGCAGAAAGCCTGAACAGACAGAAACAGCTGGTGAAATTGAAAGAGTAGTAAAAAAACTGCGGACACACAAAAGCCCTGGACCAGATGGTTTCACAGGAGAATTTTACAAAACATTTAAGGACGAGCTAACCCCTATCTTTCTCAGACTATTCCAAAAATAATCCAAGAAGAAGGAAGACTCCCAAACTCTTCTGATGAGGCCAGCATCATCCTAATCCAAAAACCACGTAAAGACACAACAAAGAAAGAAAAGTACAGGCCAATATCACTGATGAACATAGACGCTGAAATCCTCAACAAAATATTGGCAAACTGGATCCAGTAGTACATTCAAAAGATCATACACCATGATCAAGTGGGATTCATCCCAGGGATGAAAGAATGATACAATATTCACAGGTCAATAAACATAATATATCACATAAACAAAAGGAAAGGCATAAATCACATGATCATATCAATAGATAAAGAAAAAGCATTTGGTAAGGTACAGCACCCATGTATGATAAAAACATTCAGTAAAGTGGGAATACAGGGGGCATGCCTCAACATAATAAAGGTCATATATTAAAAACTTACAACCAACATCATACTCAAGGAGCAAAAACTAAAATCTTTCCCACTAAGATCAGGCACAAGAGAAGGATATCTGCTTTCACCACTTCTATTCAACATAGTATTGGAAGCCCTAGCCACAGCCTTCAGATAAGAAAAAGAAATAAAAGGCACCCAACTTGGAAAGGAGGAAGTAAAACTGTCATTGTTTGCAGATGACATGATAGTGTACATAGAAAACCCTACAGACTCCCCCAAAAAACTACTCTACCTAATAAGTGAATTTGGCAAAACAGGAGGATACAAAGTCCACATTCATAAATTGAAGGTGTTTTTGTACACCAACAATGAAATATCAGAAGCAGAAATCAGTGAAAAAAATCCCATTTACTATAGCAACAAGAAAAACAAAGTACCTAGAAATACACTTAACTAAGGAGGTTAGAGACCTGTACACAGAAAACTACACAACACTGAAGAAAAGAATTAAGGAAGACACAAATAAATGGAATCCTATACCGTGTTCATGGATTGGAAGAATTAGCATCATCAAAATGTCCATACTACCCAAAGCGATTTATAGATTCAACACAATCCCTATTAAAATACCAGTGACATATTTCACAGATATTGAACAAACATTTCAAAAATTTATATGGAACCATAAATGACCCAGAATAGCCTCAGCAATTTTGAGAAAGAAAAATAAAGTGGGACGGATCACAATGCCTGACAGCAAACTATATTATAAGGCCACTGTAATCAAAACAGTCTGGTACTGGCAAAAGAACAGACACAAAGATCAATGGAACGGAATACAGAGCCCAGAAATAAACCCATGTCTCTATGGTCAATTAATATTTGACAACGGGAGCAGAAGCATTAAATGGAGTAAAAATAGCCTCTTCAACAAATGGTGTTGGGAGGTCTAGACAGCTACATGCAAAAAAAATGAAATTTGATCACCAACTTACACCACACACAAAATCAACTCAAGATGGACAAAAGACTTAAATATAAGTCATGAGACCATAAAAGTCCTAGAGGAGAACACAGGCAGGAAGATCGCAGACATTCCAGGCAGCAATATTTTCACTGATAAGTCCCCTAGAGCAAGGGATATAAAGGAAAGAACAAACAAATGGGACTTCATCAAAATAAGAAGCTTCTGCACAGCTAAAGAAGACATCAGCAAAATGAAAAGGAAACCAATAGTATGGGAAAATATATTTGCCAATGACACCTCGGACAAGGGTTTGATCTCCAAAATATATAAAGAACTCACACGACTCCACTCCAGGAAGACAAATAACCCAATTAAAAAATGGACAAAGGACCTGAACAGACACTTCTCTAAGGAGGACTTACACAGGGCCCAGAGACACATGAAAGGATGCTCAGCATCACTAGCCATCGTAAAATCACAGTGAGATACCACTTCACACCAGTCAGAATGGTCATCATAACCAAATCAACAAACAATACTGGTAAGGTTATGCAGAAAAGGGAACCCTAGTACGCTGCTGGTGGGAATGCAGGCTGGTACAGCCACTGTAGAAAACAGTCTGGAATTTCCTCAAAAAACTAAAAATGGAACTGCCTTTCGACCCAGCAATTTCACTGCTGGGATTATACCCTAAGAATCCTGAAACACCAATTCAAAAGAACCTATGCACCCCAATGTTCATAGCAGCACAATTTATAATAGCGAAGACTTGGAAGCAACCTGAGTGACTAACAGTGAATGACTGGATCAAAAAACTATGGTACATTTACACAATGGAATACTACATAGCAGAAAGAAAGAAAAGAAAGAAAAGAAAGAAAGAAAAGAAGGAAAGGAAAGAAGGAAAGGAAAGAA